>CM077576.1:46921676-47521676 GCA_039657325.1 Stephania cephalantha
ACATAGACAATCCAAAGATAACGTTTAATGGAAATGTCAAACTCATTGCTAGCCTTAACAAGATCTCTATTTTAAGCATCTCCGTTGGCCTTCCGGTTAGTTCCTAAAATATCCAAATACTGTACCAATTATGCCAACCATGTTGTCCATAGGTGTACTGATGGAATTTTTGTGATTGAATTCAGAATGTTGGTCCACATTTCGAGACTTGGAACACTGGAGTTCTTGGTCCTGTCACTTTAAATGGTCTCAATGAGGGCAGAAGAGAGACCTTTTTATGGCAAAAATGGTCATACAAGGTTTCCTATTTTTCTCTACCTTTTTTTTTTTTTTAGTTTCTTTTGTTACAAAATCAAGAACAAACTTATCGTTCGTTGTAACATTGCAGATCGGTTTAACTGGTGAATCTCTGAATCTTCGCACACTCAGCGGAAGTTCCTCTGTGGAGTGGGTTTGCTGGGTCTTTTGAGGCTCAAGGGCAGCCGCTGCCTTGTGATACAAAGGTGAGAATCTCGGCCTCATGGCTCGCTTCAGAAATTTTTGAACTAACATCCTTCAAATTCTATGTCAATTCCAAAATTGATATCGGCTTGTGTTTCTTTGCTTTGGATGCTTTCAGACGATTTTCAATGCACCCCGAGGGGGAATGATCCTTTGGCTTTGGATATGGGAAGCATGGGAAAAGGACAGGTATGGATAAATGGAGAGAGCATCGGCCGCCACTGGCCTGCATATAAAGCATCTGGTAGTTGTGGTGGTTGCAACTACGCTGGAACATATGGCGAGAAGAAGTGTCAAAGCAATTGTGGGGAGGCCTCGCAGAGATGGTAAGGCGAGGCTTGCTAGTTTCAAGTCGTGAACTGTAAAAATTGCAAACAACAAATCCAGTATGCTAACTATTAGTTCTTCCCTTCTAGGTACCATGTACCTCGCTCATGGCTGAAGCCAACAGGCAACCTAATGGTTGTCTTCGAAGAAAGTGAGGCGGTAACCCGCATGGGATTTCATTGGTAAAGAGAACAGTACAAAGTGTTTGTGCCGATATTTTATGAATGGCAGCCAACACTCATGAATTATATGATGCAAAGTTCAGGCAAAGTTGACAGACCCTTAAGGGCTAAAGCACACCTATTGTGTGCTCCTGGACAGAGAAAGATCTCCTCGATAAGAGTTGCTAGCTTCGGAACTCCACAAGGTGCATGCGGAAGCTTCAGCGTGAGGAAGTTGTCATGCTCACAAATCATACGGCGACGTATTTGAGAAGGTATTTTCCATCTGTCTAAGTTATCAACAACTCATTGCATTCATTGAGTTGATGTTCAAAATTTGCGAAATGATCACTCGCTCAACAGAGATTTATTTGTTTATGGCTTTGTTTTCTGCTAATCGATGGAAGCTTAACTTACAGGGAACTCTGATGCAGACTTGCATAGGACAGCAGGCATGCACAGTGAATGTTGCTCCTGAGGTTTTCGGCGGAGATCCATGTCCGAACGTCATGAAGAAGCTATCAGTTGAAGCTATATGCAGTTGAAGCCAGTGAGTTTCTAAGTAAGACCAGATGAGGGGCCCTAATTGATCTTCATTTGTCTATACATTTCGATACAGATTACTGTTTCTGATATATCCATTAAGTGTAAGCGTCCGACGGGTTCTAAGACAAGGATGAAGTCGTAAACCTCGCGACACATCCCTTGTCTAGACCCCATAAAGATTGTGCAGAAGACAATAAGAAGCTTCTTGTACAGAATAGCAGCTGATTCTGTTTCTCAAGCAGAGTTATACTATAATTTGCAAGGTTGGAACTTGAGGGGTTCTCGAGTTTTGCACATCGAGACGCAGACTTAGCGTCCATGTGCGTAGGTGTCTGTTGTTAGAAAATTTATCTAGGCAAGTTATTGGCTTGTTTATCTATTTGGGGGGAATTAGATTAATTGCTTTCTCCTTGTAAGATGAATCAAATAGTAATATATATTCATGCTTATTCAGATTCTGGTAATGCACTGTACTTTGATTACTCAATCTATTCTGTCAGCTGTTTTGTTTTTAGAAATGCTTAAAGCACAGATGAAGGAAAGATATTATTAAAAGTATTGCCATGTTTGAAACAATGAACAAGCCTACACCAAAGACAATCTCTTTGAAGTAGGGCACAAGTGTAAATCCTGTGTGAGCAAGCAGCGTCGCAAACACTTCGATTTTACGAGAAATAGGGGCGAATTCCAAATGAAGGATAAGAGCCCTACATTTTTGTTCCATTGAAAAGGATGATTGAAAATTACAAGAGCTTAATTTTGAGGACTTTCTATTCATTTTGAATACAAAGTCATGTCTGCTATAGCAGGACCAGTTATATCTCAGACAATAAACAGATGATATAACAAGATCCCTTCATTTAGACCTCTACAACACAGCAGCAACTCACTGGTACAAAAAATTGCAAAAATGGAGACTTCCCTTTTCTACAAAATATTCTCAAGGGAAGATATTTTACAACTCAAGGCACTTACAGTTTCATCTAGCGCAATGCAACCCTCAAAATCTTCTCGCCCTTGATGCCGCCACCGGATCCAATCTCTTGTACAAATCTGTCAACATTAAAATTTCACTTTTACCTTCATTAATGTTGACTTGGAGTAGCTTCCTAACACACTTCACCAGGAATCCAACAGCTTTTGTTTTCAACTGGCCGAAAAAGTTTAGACCAATCTCTTCGGTACTAAATAATGAAATCGTTATTTCCTCGATGGTATCAAATAAATTTAGCACAAGAAGTGTTCCTGCTTTAGCATCCTTGGATGATTTACTAAAGTTATCCTCATCATTCCCTTTGAGGTTATGTTTGGCATGTCTCCAGTCCAGATTCAGAGTTCTTGTTGACTCGAGGATTGTACCTGTCGACGCATAGTGAAGCAGCAGCTCGCACCCTTCCATCATTGATATTAGAGTGACCGATAAAAATGCCGAGAGGAATTATTCCTGAATGACAGACTAAGCTTCTGGCCATGTGTTGTAGAGGGTGTACAACTATCATTAGTTTCAACCAAATATCGCAACAGACAATCATGAAATTCTTTGAGCCATAGTCTCACTTCCTGATAGCCGTCTTTGCCGATTATATCATCTTTCTCTTTACCATGTATTCTAAGCTTCCTCAACTTCTTAGAAGAAATAGATCCACTGCTTTTTCTATCTGAGCCGCATTCCACCAGCTTCCAAGAATTGGATAATTTGATCAGATAGTTTAACAGCAGATCAGAATGTGTTCCACTCACGGGACTCAGAATCTGCGCTAAATATCTTGCAGCTGCATCATGGTGCCCACTTAAGATTGTGCTTGTGCAGTTTTATCTGTGCATGTACGCACTTTGATGGGAAATTAGTCTTGGCAATTTTTATGAGAGAAGAGTAAGACTGCTGCGAAAAGAAACCACTGAGGGAAATCCATCAGCAAAGCCCTGCAACATAGCTGAGAGAGTCGGCATAATTGGAACAACAGAACATAAATACAGCAATGTTTTAGTTCAGGAAAGAAATTTACCAGGTAGATTTGTGATGTGTCATTCTTGCCTTTGTTGAAGTTCCCCTGGGGACTGGATGTGGCTTTTCTTCAGCCAGAAGATCCCAGACCTCTGATGTGGTTAACTAGATCCAGAAAATCTTCACAAGAAATAGGGCTGGCCAGCATACTCAGCAGTTGGTGTTTAGCGGGGAAAGAGAAACATGAGAAAATGGAAGTTTTAATGCCAAGTCCTTGAAAATACCCCATCGCATTGGTTGACCAAGGACATCAGAGACCCGGCTGGGAAACCAATTCGACTTTAAGATCGTTTACAGAAGCCAAGCCCCTAATAAACAAGAAAATTGATTAGCGATTCTGATATATCAGATATCCAAGTTAAACACTGATCATAAATACAACATGAAAGAATATTAGAGCAGAAGTAACTCTAATATTTGTTTAAATATCCGAGAACTTTCTACCATATACCAAATTATGCCCATTATATTTCTTAGATTCAGAAACAAGCGGAGACATCTGTGTTTCTGAAAGTTCACTTGCATTTAGACTTTTGTCATTCCTCCACAAGCAATGCCCGAGAGAAAACATTGGTAAACAGTATCTATTGATTCTACAACTAGTTTAACTTCTAAGCATGAAAACGGGGAACAATAAAAGACTATAGCTGGAATGAAATATAATAATGAACAAGAAAAAAAAATCTGAAAATAATGTGTTTAAAAAGGACTACTAAAAACAACTTTGTCATGGGCTTTTAAGGAGTTGGAGATAATATTAATTCATTGTTGAGAATTCACATAAAGATTCTCCTAAAAATCTATGTTAATTTATCATTGTGATTAACTCTAATCGAGCGAGAGGGTTGGCGGATTCAAATCTTGGCAACTCAATTATATACATTTGGTTACTCCCGGGGGTTATGGGGTGAGGGTGCCGTGCTCTAACTCCTGCGGAATTTGTTGAACCAAAGTAAGGAAGGAAATTTTGGAAAAAGGTTCGGACACCCACAAATATATATAAAAAAATGACAGTATTACCTATTTAGCCACGGGGAGTAATAATTCCTGTTTTAAATCTCTCCGGGATTAAAAGTGGGACATAGGGGAAGTTGGACAAGATTGAAAGCAGTCAAAGCTTGTATTTAGTAATTAGTCAAACAGTATCAAGAACTCAATTGAGACCATATGCAAAAATCACAACATACCTAATAGCTTGTACGACAAATGCAATAATTTTACCACCAGAGGATCATAACATATGCAATTATTATGCAATGATAAAATATGGGCTAAGTTACATGAGACTTGCAGGCACCACTCACATCTTTTTTCTAAATACTGACACCAAAAAATAAGAACAAAAATGAAATCATCACAAAGAACCTAGAGAATGCTAGAATTTGAACAGTTGCTTACGTCAGCAGAAACCAGTTATGCAACAATATCCTTGTTTCAATAAACATCATAGGAACAAAGTACCAAGCATATAACTACAGAACACCAGGTTGTTCTCTCGTGCAATTCTTTCTTCAATGAGAGGAAGGGCCTATCCACGTACTCCTTCAAAATTTCTGTTACATCATGCTTCAGAGTTAGTGGAGTCAAGGTACCAAAAGAGTAACCTGCAGCAAAACCAAACAGAATGACAAATTCATCTACCGAACAAGTAAAAGTTTTAAAATATATAGCAGAAAAAATACACAGGCCAAGGCTTTTACCTTGTAAGGTCGCGACTCACAACACATAGCACGACAGCTTATATTGTTATTTTTTTTGTGCAACAGACTTACTGAATCATCATAAGAGGCATGCAAAACCCAGTTGAAATGCTTCATGACGGAATTATAATAACACTTTAGATTGACCTTTTGTACCCTTCTCACTAATTGCTATCCTATCAGCAAGCCTAGTTCACTATGAAAGTCTGCAAATCAATGTGGCATACCTGAATGGGAATCTGTTGCTGTCAAACAAGATTTCTTCAGGGAGAGGATGAAACTTCGAGATAGCAACATTTGTTCCGTGAGTTGATTCTTTATAAGTAATAGCTGTATAAGGAAATGAACTCTGGTAACAAGAAAGACGACATTGCCACCATTAAAACAGCATACAATAAAGATCGAGTAGGCCTCCCCTGCGACATCGGGTACACAAAATCAAATCCTTTCAAAGAGGTACATATCACTAAAAGAGATTCTCAAAACACAGGTGGAAATATAATGCAAACAATTTTATGAACAGCTACTTCAAACAATTTCGACAAACAACTTATTCTATCATCAAAGAAGACAGGCGCCTTCACATTGAGTGCCATTGATTTGAAATTGGTAAAGAACTAAATGATCTTCATAAGTTCCAAAAAGAGGTCACTTTTTTCGCCAATCTCAACAGCTGCTCATAAAGTAAGGCCATGGCTAACCTACTCCATCACTAATACATGCTAATAACAATCAATTTCATAGCCGAAAACAGAGCCACAAATCCTACGCGCCATCAAATTACTACAATCGAGTCACAAACATGAACACATGTAAAATGAAAACCAACAAAGATTGAACTAAACAAGGGAACAATTAAATCAGTAAAAACCCTACCATATTCCTCCAACTTCCCCAAAACATCGAGAACCGCATCGACCTACACCTCCCCGCAATCCGCCAACCCCGAATCGAACTCCCAACCCTCAACACCTCCCCCTCCCCTCCCCAAACCTCCACACCTCACAACCCACCCCACCCGACAAAGCAGCAACAATAGTCTCAATCTCACACTCCACCACCAAATCAAACACCTGAACAGCAACAAAATCAACTCAAAAGCACAAAACAATGAAGGCAATTGAATGAAGAAACAGAGGAATTTGACTGACTTTGTGGTGCACTCGCTTTATGAGAGAGAGGGCAGAGTCCAAAGCCCTAACTCTACAAGGCCCCTCATTTGGAGGATTGAGGGATTGTGTGAAAGATGAGATTTTGAGAGATGGGTTTTGGTGGATTGTTGTTGGAAATTGAAGGAGCCAAGCCAGATTGGTGAACAGAGCGGTTATTTCAGTTATTTCGGTTATTCGTTGGCTCATGGTTTGGGCAGTTGGTTGTTGGAGAGGTTGTGACTTGTGAGAGAACTATTGTGTGTTTTGTTTTGTATAGAGAGTGTGGGAGGGAAAATGTCTCAGTGACGCACATCAATGTGACACAACCATGGAAGCGTGGTTGTTAAGATCCGTTGATTTGCGTTGAGATGCGCGTGGTGAGGTTTTGTATCTATTTTGGGTTTTTCAAACAGGAAAGTACTAGTGCAACTCGGTGTAGCACGTGCAGAGTCGGGCATCCACTTATGCGTGTCCCTTGATTTTCGTGCATTCCCGACTTGCATGTGTTGCACCAAGTTACACTAAAATTCTCTTTTTTCCAGGTGTCTGGAACTAAGAAAATGTTAGAATGGTATTCAAAGTGTCACCCTATGACATGGCGTGCGCGAGTTACACGTAAAAATGTGTGATGTGGCGTGTTGGCCTACATCCGTGGGTACGTCGTCAGCGAGTCTATATCCCCACTACGCGTGTTAATACACTTTGAGAACTATTTTGCGCACACTCATTCCGTGGGACCCACACGCCCCGTATGTCGGGAGTGTCAGCTTAGAGTGTCATTTAGGGTGTCATTCTTAATATTTTTCTATCAAACTGATCCACTTTTAGGCCTTGTCGAATTTCCCAACTCGGTTTTTTCCAACTCACTTAAGGGGAATCGAGTCCCTAACCACTCGACGCAACCACCCAATTGTTGATTTTTGTATATATTTATGATGATTGATTGGGAGGCGTATGCTTGAAACAGTTAATGCATGGTGTGCTTGAATTGTGTATTGCGATTTGTTTTATGCGTGTTTCGATGTGTATGCAAAGAACATCGATGACTGTGTCAATAGATGTGTATTAAAAGTGGTTGCCCAATCATTTTCCTTACAATTGAGGTAAGGTGGATTTTGGTTAGAAGAGTCCGTGACTTTTTATGTTTGTTTTTGGTATGATGAGTCCGTGACCTTTAATGCTGCAAAGTTTGTTCTCTACTATCATGGAAAGCATTTTGGATTGTTAAAAAATTTAAAAGTATAGGCCATGTTTGGTTCAAAATGACTTCAGAATAATGAATATATATAAGTAGAGATCTATCATCAAATATTATTGTAGGTCCCACGAGATCGGGTATGCACTTTTCGTAGTCCGCACTTTTGACAATAACAATGTATGTCCTTTTGTGCATGTCCTTGGTAGGCACTTAAGCATTTTTTTCTCTTAAATAATTGGTACTAATTAGACTATAGTGAATTTCCATGCGTGTTAAGTGGTAAGTTTGAAAAAAAAAAAAAATGATTCTTGAGCATTAATGCCTAAGGTCCAAAAGATCCCAAACTAACCAAGTGGATGGCTCACTTTTAAGTTCAAAGCCGAATCGTTTCAATTTTAGTTAATTGCTTTTCTGATAGAATTTTTTAGTATCAAGCTCGAGATAGCATTGGTAAATTATACGCGTGAAGTCTCATCATCGACTTAAACCTCCATTGGCAATTGGTAGTAACATAGTAATTAAAACACTTTGATCAAAAGAAATGTTAGCTATGTTATTACATGCTCTAATACTAGATCATTGAAGAAGTTATGCATGAAAACGCATCCCGAGGCGATCAAACGTTCCCTAATGCATATCAAGGTGCAGAAAAAAAAATCACCCTCAAATCTTAACTTTGTCATCCTAGTACATTTCTCAGGAAATCCATTCTCAACCAATTGACATAACTTTGTTGAAAAAAAAATAAAAAAAATTCAACAGAGCTTACATCATCCAGAAGCCCAAAACTCTTGACAGATATGATAGAAAAGAGACTAGAGAGAAAAAAGTCAATATAAAGCCAATGAAATGTTACATGAAATAAGACGTTACTTTGATAGTCTCAAAGCATTACAATTTAGTTTTTTGCTTTTAAAGGACTATATAATATGTACAAAGTTAACTTAGGTTTGCCCGTCAAATTGATGCACTAATTTGAACACGTAACTAGTACTATCAACTTTCTTGTATTAAACATTTCTCGCCAGAATAAGTGCCATTTTTTACTAACAATACCAAAAAATGTATCTTATCATTTACCAAAAAAAAAGTATCTTATAAAAAAAAAAAACCAAAAATATATGTATAAGATAAAAGGGTCTTATAGCTAGCTTACATGTCAGAGACAATTAATTTATATTTTTCAAGCCCAAATAGGCAATTTCATATGGTCAGCACTTGCCCCATTAAGAGACAATCTTGTCTCAATTACAAACTCCAGATGAGCAATTACAAATTCTTGTGATTCAATATATAGACAAACCTAATCGGTCATAGTAGACTCATAAACTTAGGTGAATTCGACACATTAGTCTATAGAGCCTAAGTGAGCCTAGTGACACGACGGCATGCATAATTATCGGGATCTACATGAACTTATGGATTATTTTACCGGGATCTATGATGCGGATTATTCTACCAAAATCCATAATGGACTTAGGTAAATTCGCACGCAAGAGACAAGGGAACCAAATTTAATTTAACAATCAAAAATACTACGACCGGGATCCAAAGAAGGAGTGAAGGATAGAAGATTGGTTGAAAGTGCTACCCCGATCAAGATCACCATCATTGAAGGTCGCCACCAGCGGGTCCTACTGCGGCGGCTCGCGCAGCAGTCAATCGCCTTCATTGGATGCAGAAGGACTTATACATCATCTCGTCGTCTTCGTTATCTACAATAAGTCATAAGCGTAAAGAGGAGAGATATCCAGTTGTCGCTCGATCATGAATCCAAAGAGATTGAAATGCTTACAATGTCAAATCTCGTTGATGGAAAAAATAGAAAAAAAAAAAGGGAGAAAAAGACGAAGGAGGGAGGTGGCTACCGAGCGACACCGCACTTGCTTCGGAGCGAGTGAGTATGTCACTCGTAACCCCAAGCGACAAATCTTAAAAGGTTGAACTATGCATTAAGGGTTTTTTTCGAGACCATTTATATTGCATATTAGGGCTATCCAAAAATAAAGATTAGGAAAACAATTGGGTGGTGATAATCTTGATAAATGCATTTGGTACATGTTACTGGATCCCTTGTATTATCCACTCAAGCTGCGCGTGCACACATCCTTGTGTGTTTTCCAAACCACGACAACAAACCTTGTAGCTAGAAAATATAAGTACCAAAAAAATATATTTAAATCTTTGTTGTTGTTTGAGTCTCAACTCATTGAGTCCACCTAGCGCTACCCTTGTATTTTTATGTATTGATGACTTTGTCCTTCAATATTAGTTGTATTTTTAGAACTCACACTAGCCTAATTTTTATGTATTGTAGAGTTTTGTCCTTCAATATGAGAGAACCTATACGCTTAATTTTTTAAAGTAAGAAAGACTTTCATTACTTGAACCAGGCATTACGATCCTAGATATGTGCAAAAGGAACAATTTTAATCAAATAGAAGAACACGCAAAAAGGAATATTTTTTTCTCCATCAATCAATAATATACATTGTTACCCCATTTGATGCATTAATTTGTCACCCCATTTGATGCATCAACCATTCATAATTCTTGTACAAATCTTCATCATAATCATATACATGATACATCCTTCATTTTTTCCTTCAAGAGGGGAGCTTGAGCCCTAGCCAATGCTAATTGAACTAATAAGCTTCTAAAAAGTGGGTCTACAAAATCTTCTATAATGTTTTTCAAAAACAACATGTGCAAAAAAGGATATTCTAAGAACTATATCAAAATTATGAGTTTCCATATAGTTTCATGGAAAAGGAAAGGCCAATCATTTCCTTTGTTCCGTGGTTTGGATGTACTAGTTATTCATACGTGTCTTCTAAAGGTCGCATGTTCGAGTCTTCTAACTTTTGGATAATATCTTTTGTAAGAAGCTTTATCTCGAGTGGAATTGTTCTGAGATAATCTTGAACACCACAATATTAAAAAAAAAAAAAAAACATGAAAAACAAAAAAAGAGTAATAAATAAGGAAAATATTTTGGTGACATCCTTTTGCAATAACCTTTTGCTACAAAGTTGTTGAATTCCCTTGAATCTTACAATGAAAAGTGCGTAAGGTCCTGTCTTTTTCATTAGGCAAAATGGTTTTAGCAAAAGGATGTCACCGTATCATTACCCAATAAATAATTATAAGCTTTTGGCTTAATTGCATTAAATCAAGGAGAATGGAAGAGAGTTTACTACCTAATTTAATTACCTACCTAATTCCACTCCCTTACAAATGATCTGTAACACCTTACCTTGCTTATAATAGAAAAGTTTCATCTCAAAGGCTGGTCACATGTGTATCTTAACAACAAATTAAACACACCTAATCTATGCTTTAAAATTCATTCTTCTTCAAGGAAAACATCTCTAAAAGTCTCCAATCCTTACTAAGTAAAATCTCCTACATATCCCTTAATATACCAGTAACTTCTTATTTTGTGCAAACAGCAACTAGATTGCCCAAATAGGAAATAAAGATTAGGACAATACATAGAAATATAGATAGAGAGTAGTGAGAATCTAGAGATAGGGGACCTTAAAAAATTAAAACCTCCTACAGATCCTTAATACACCAATCACTTCTTATTTTGGAAAAGAGAAAATATTCCAAATTTACAAGGAAAAAAACTGAGTAACATAATTTTGATACATAAAATTGCTTTACATAGTCATGGCTAGAGTCTTTTGGGTTTGATGTTGAGATGTACACTTTGCACACATCTCGATGTATGTCGAAAAGCTTATGACCATTGTGTACCAAATCAAAATGTTTGTATCAAAAGTAATGTCACTCCATCACTATCCGAAAGAAAACAAAGACAGACAGGTAAGAACTTCAGATTTTGTCAAAGAGCAAATAGTAAGACTGATAGATAAGAGTTTTCAAAAAAAAAAAGAAAAAAAAGAAAAATAGACAGATAGAGATAGGGAGAAGTTCTATATAGTCTGCCCAATAAGAAAACTCAGAGATTTAGACACGGAACTTCGCTTCATTTGAGTCTCAATGAAGGCAACAAAGTGGGTCCTTCACATAGATTCTCCATTTAGTATAAAGGGGGGATCAGTTCAGACAGTTTTTAAAACTGAACCAATTCTAAACAGAAATCTCAACTTCTGCTCACACACTTTCTTCTCCTTGTGTGAAGGAAAGAACAAAAAGAAATAAAGCCAACCGCACAGAAAAGAAAAACCAAAAGGGCATGTTCTAACAATCTGTCAGAAGCCATAGAGAATGCTCAACATGGATTACAGACTACCCAAAATGTGGTTCCTGCTGTTCTTCATTTCATTCTTCTCTTGTGTTTCTGCTAATGTTTCTTATGATCATAAGGCGATTATCGTTAATGGGACGCTTGGAGGATTCTCCTTTCAGGATCAATTCACTATCCCAGAAGCACTCCAGAGGTACTAAACATTAAAGCAACAATTTCGTCAGTTTTTATACACAATGTTTGTAATTTATGCATCTCTATATTTCTTGGGAAGCTTTCTGGTTTCTTATCAATGTATGTTTATCTCGGAGTCGTGTATCAAGTTAACTAGCTAATCATTCTTCATGGGTTGGATCGATAAGATGTGGCCGGATCTCATTCAAAAAGCTAAAGATGGAGGTTTGGATGTAATTCAGACCTATGTTTTCTGGAATGGACATGAGCCATCACCAGCAAAGTAATGAAACTAATCTCAGACAAACCTCTAATTTTGAGATTATCCCATTATATATCTTAACTAGATACATATAATGGATAAGTGTTCTTTATCACATTGCAGTATTATTTCGAGGGCAGATACGATCTAGTTCGGTTTATCGCTTTAGTTAAACAAGCAGGACTTTTTGTTCATCTCAGGATTGGACCTTACGTTTGTGCAGAATGGAACTTTGGGTAACGAGAACAAAACTTTGATAGTCAAAGAAAAGGAGACACTACTTTTTAAAATTCTCCTTTGAATTTAAAACTAGAAGTTGTGTTTTGTAAGCTAAGCTACATTTTTTTTTATTTATTTCAGAGGGTTCCCAGTCTGAAGCTAAAATATGTTCCAGGCATTAGTTTCAGAACAGACAATGAACCTTTCAAGGTTAGCTACTTTTCTTCCTCCTTAATAACTCTCGTCTTAAACTACAGTTTCTAACTTAAAATATAAGATATTTACCAAAGGTAGCAATGCAAGGCTTTACTTAAGAAGATTGTCGCACATGATGAAGGCAGAAGGGCTGTTTCAAACTCAGGGAGGCCCAATAATTCTCTCACAGGTAGAACTGATTCTTGCTATATACTTGGGTCAATGTTCTATCTCTAGTTTAACTTTTGAGAAACTAAGGGCAGGTTTAATGTAATGTTTTACCCATGAAATTAGTATGCACTTTCAGGCAGCTTCTCATTTAACAGTTTGCTCATGCGCTTAGTATGATTTTTCCCTTTTACACATTGTTTCGAACTTGTTTTACAGATAGAGAACGAGTTGGGACCTGTAGAGATAGTATGAACTCGGTGCTCCAATTGTGCCTATAGTGAATGGGCAGCGAAAATGGCAGTGGGACTCGGCACTGGAGTGCCATGGGTCATGTGCAAGCAAGAAGATGCACCCGAGCCCCTTGTATGTGCCTCAACACTCTCTTTTAGCTCACTCTTGCACTGTTCATTTTTCATATCACCAATCTGCCTAATACAAGTCATTTCTAACTTTTAAACCCTGATTGTTTTTTTATTTCCTGTGGATTTTAACCTTTCTGCATTCCGTTTACAACAAATAATTGTTTAGGAGCATTTTCCAAAACCTTTTTCAAGCACTAAACTTTTAATACATCTTCACACTGCAGACAGTCTTTAACTTTTCTTAATCTTCCCAAAGAACATCAACTGATACTGTATCATTTATTTCTGCAACAAATTAAGCTTCCAACTGTGTTTAAAATCTTTTGAATATGTTCGTAATTATCGATTCGTCTATTTACTAGGTTTCTTTTCTATTGGGCTAGTTTTGATAACTTCGGGCTACCATCTCACCAAGTCATGGCTAAGAAAGTGATTGTATTTCGAATTAATGCCCTCGTCTCTAAACATCGCTTTTTACTGTACAACAGATAAACACCTGCAATGATTTCTATTGTGACTGGTTCTCTCCCAACAAGGATTACAAACCCAAGATGTGGACGGAGAACTGGACTGGATGGTACATAAACTGCTTCTTTATCACTTAGAAAGTCAAATAACGGTTTGGTCTAATTTTAATTGGTCCTAAATAGTAATGTTTCAGAACAACAATCTTTCCAATTAATTTAAATAGTCCCGAAGCTTTTGAACAGAGCTAGGAAAATGTTATAAAACAATCAGACGTTCATAGAATCAATCTTCACCTTATTAGCTTTCTTCTATGCTACTCTTGCAGGTTTACAGCTTTCGGCATTCCAGTTCCTCATCGATCAGTAGAAGACATAGCATTTTCAGTTGTACAGTTCGTTCAAAAAGGAGGATCATTCATTAACTACTATATGGTTAGAAATATGGCTTAAAGTTTCAGCTTCGCAGATATGTCAATAAAATCAAATTGTAATTTTTTGCTTCTTTTTCACTTTCAGTATCATGGAGGCACAGGAAAGCTTTGGCTGGACAGCAGGTGGTCCTTTCATAGCCACTAGCCTAGCTATGACTATGATGCTCCAATTGATGAATACGGTAAGAAGGCAGTCTACAACAACTTAGATAAATGTCTACTGACCTCATTCATCAAGGAATTAGTAAATCTAGCACCACAATTATATGGAGGTGTCAAGATCATCGAAAAAATCCTCACTTGGAAAGAATTCTTCTCTGCGTTATCAACAAAAAACAGAATTGATAAGGTTGCAGAGAATCATGTATTAGAGATAGAAACTTAGCTACAAATTCATTGAATATAGAGGAAAAAAATTCTAAATCATCTTTATTAGAAACTGCAAGGTCAGACTATTGTGTTTCTGATAAAGTACATTTAAAAATTAACATGCGTTTAACTTTAAGCTGTAGAAAAATATGATCCAATTCTTATCTGCTATTTTCCAGGATTGCTAAGACAACCCAAATGGGGCCATTTGAAAGACCTGCACAGGGCCATCAAACTATGTGAACCGGCATTAGTTTTTTCAGATCCCAATGTAACAAAACTTGGGAATAACCAAAGAGGTTTATAATGCTTTCCAAGATCTATTGAAACTACCTTAAATAGTGATGAATTTGACTCTCTTGGAGTTTCTCCACTTCCAGGCACATGTCTTTCAGTATGAAGCAGGAGGTTGTGCTGCTTTTCTAGCTAACTATGACCCGCAAAATATGGCAACAATGGCTTTTGGGAGCATGCATTATAATCTGCCCTTGGTCTATCAGCATCCTTCCTGACTGCAAGAACGCTGTTTTCAACACTGCAAGGGTGAGCAATACTGCCTCCGCTAATTTAATCTATATTTTCAGGGCTTCATTTGACAACACAAGTTACCCAGGCAAGACACAGTTTATACAATTTTTTGCGAGGATACAACATAATTAATTGATATAAAGAGGATGAAAGCTGCAGCGTGATGAAGTAGAAAGTGCATAGGGATTCATATATAAACACATCCTTGTTTATGTAAACATTGTTTAGGTCTCAATTCAAAGTATAAAGCATGTAATATCTATGTTAGTTTAGACACATACCACATCCATTTCTCCAAACCATGCTTGTAAAGGAACTTTGATATCGACCCCAATCCATGAACAGGTCGGCTCCCAAACTGCAGTGATGAAGATGACACCAATAATAGAGGGTTTCTCATGGAACTCCTACAATGAAGCAACAACCCCTGATGAAAATCTAATTACAATGGTAGGGCTCAAGGAGCAGATTAACATAACCAGAGATGTTTCAGACTATTTGTGGTACTCCACAGAGTGAGTAGTTGTAGTACTATCCTTAACAAAATTTTCTCTTTCCATCATTTTCTTTCTAATTTTTTCGCCCTTGGTATATGCTCCACGCTCAGAATCAATATAGACCCAGATGAAGAATTCCTGAAGAATGGGCAAAATCCTTTGCTCAGAGTCCTATCTGCAGGCCATGCAGTGGATGTTTTTGTTAATGGCCAACTTTCAGGTAAATAAATCTGTGCACAGTATATATTTAACAATGCAGTAAACATTTAGTGGGAAAGTAAAAAAGGAAAACTAAATCAATGAAAAGAATAGCGTAAATTCTAAGTTCACTTTTCTTAATAGGAATTGCATACAAGGGGGCATACAGGATCCAAGACTAACATTCAGTGGAAACATCAGCCTAAAAGCAGGGACTAACAAGATTTCCATTCTAAGTGTTGCTGTTGGCCTCCCGGTTTGTTATAACTTCTTCTATGTTTTGCATACTTCAAACAAGCAGATGCCTTGTCCATCAAAATTTGATTTGAGTTTGATTTTTGTGTGTTTCTGGTTGAGTTTAGAATGTGGGGGATACATTTTGAGACATGGAATGCCGGTGTTCTTGGTCCAGTTACATTGGAAGGCCTCAACAATGGTAAAAGGGACTTGTTGTTAGAGAAATGGTCGTACAAGGTTTGATTCCTGACTGTGTTCAAGTTTTTACTTTTCTCCTACTTCCACCAAGACGTTCAACCTTGAGATTTCACTGGTGCAGATTGGTCTGACAGGTGAAAATCTAAACATTCATTCACTAAGTGAAAGTTCCTCGGTCGAGTGGACAGAGGAATCGATTATGGCTCAATCACAACCATTATTAGTATGGTATAAAGTAAGTTCCCTGGCCTGTACAGATTATAGAATTTGGAAATTCAACATCAGATGGATAGCCTCTATTTTATTAGAGCTCAACAAAAAAACATTTTTGGTGCTGTCTTGCCCCAGACAAGTTTTGATGCACCAGCAGGGAATGATCCCTTGGCTTTAGATATGAATACAATGGGGAAAATTGGTCAGGCATGGATAAATGGGCAGAGTATCGGACGTTACTGGCCTGCATATAAAGCAGAGGGAACTTGTGGTATTTGCAACTACACAGGCAGATATAAAGAGCAAACAAAATGCCAAACCAACTGTGGAGAGGCATCCCAGAGATGGTGAGACAATGTTAATCAGTTACACCAAAGACTGTCCGAATCATTATACTCATATTGTCCTAATTATAACTACTACTCTCAGGTATCATGTTCCTATAGTCATGGCTGAAACCAACGGGTAATCTTCTGGTTGTGTTTGAAGAATGGGGTGGCAACCCAAATGGAATTTCTTTGGTCAGAAGAACTGTAGACAAAGTGTGTGCCGAAATATAGGCGGCAGCCAACACCGACACCGACATATAATCTGAAGGAATATTCTGGAGAAGTAGACAGACCCTCTAGGACGAAAGCACATCTAGAATGTGGTCCTGGACAGAAAACCAACATCTATTAAGTTTGCAAGCTTTGGGACTCCCGAGGAGAATGTGGAGACTTCAGTGAGGGGCGTGTCATGCTCCAAAGTCCTCTTCCGTCTTCGAAAGGGTGAGTTTACTTCCTATAAGCCATTTAAATCACAGTACTTAATTTAAAAACGATGACAAAGCCAGAGTCACAAATAAGGAATCTAAATTGGGCCTAAAACCATGATTCGGCAGGATTTGCATGCCAGTAGCTTACACTGAGCAAATTCATGGTTTGTAAATGGAAATTATGGAATCCCTCACTACTGCAAAAAAAAAAAAAAAAAAAAAAAAAAATTATGGAATCCCTACGATCACATGCACGACCAAACAATGATAACAAAAACTCATAAATATTTGGCTTACCTTGATAGGAAGGTAACTACAGCAATCCCAGAACTCAATGGCTGGCATATTCACGAGGCTATTATTGTTTTCCTAATGTTTGAGGCTATATGATGGTTTAAAGAAGTTCTAAGGCTGGCTTGCTTCTTAGGCATGCATTCATCATCTGTTCTCGAGTTATTTGGGGTTTTTTCCCTGTATATATCTTCCTGTGTTTGAAGATGATATTTAATCCAAAAGTATCTGTTGCAGAATTGCATTGGGCGGCGAGCATGCTCAGTAAGTGTGTCTTCTGCAATTTTCGGAGATCCGTGTTCAGGAGTCGCAAAGAAGCTCTCAGTGGAGGCCATATGCGCTTCCTTGACAGCAATATTCTAATAAAACCACACAAAGATCTTGCAAATAGTTCCTGGTATCACAATACTGCATTATATTTCACATTTAATGATACATCAAATAAGTAGAGCACGGCCTCAAGAAAAAAAAATGTAGAGCACCATGAAGAAAACAGAAGCTTCATATACAAAAAGAATACAAAGAAAAAAGAAGTAGCAATTGTTTGTCAGCCAGAGCCTTTACTAACACAAGTCAAAGAATTGATTGACAGTGAAAACATGGACACTACCTTAAACTTAATTTGTAGAGAATTCAAAAAATGTCAGCCAGCTAGAGCTTCGCTCTAGTTAAAGTTCATTTGTGATTGTAATTACAACAATAAATCAGAAAGGCTTTCATGCTGTTACTGTAACACTAATTTGTAATCGCAATAATAAAATATAAATGCCTTGAACTCTATACTTCATCTTCACACTGCTTACTATTTTAACTAGCAAGATTTTTTTGCATCAATTCAATTATGCAAACTTTATCATGATTTTGAGCATCCCCTCTTATAGAACACCAGATTGAATTCTTACAGCTTTTTAAACCTACCTTCCACGCATAGAAATATCTCTTTCCGTAAAAAGGTCAAAGTCAAATTCAACTTGTTTAAGTACATGATAACAAACTAAGAGATAATATTGTCATAAGTTCCTTGTATTTCTCAAGATAATTGACCCATTGACTAAAATATGCTCATAAGTTTAAGCTACTTGTGTGTTTCAAATTTTCAATCAATAGATCCATTATCCAAAGAATTCCATACCTGTACATAAATGAGCAAGTTTTTTATTTTTTTAATCGATCAATAGTATAAAAAGCTCTTTATATAAACTCTTTCAGGTTAGATCACACTCACAAGAACTGTTATGACAAACCACAGCGAATTCCCAAGATTACGGCCACACGAATTAACTTGGGAAATAAAACATAGAGAAAAAGATCACACGTGAAGTTACGTGGAAAACCACCCAAAGTCCACTAAATAAGGAAAAAAACCACACGCAAGAAATAAGGTATTCAATTTCCACTATCAATAGTTTCATACACAAAAGGAAAGCCCTCTATCAAAACCTAGATAGAAATCCCAAGAACAAAATCAATCAATCAATCTTGAGCACATCAACCCGAACACTTGGGTCGATCAACCCGACTAACTTAATTGGCATTTTTCCGCACATAAACATAGATGTATCTGTGAACCAACAATCACCAAGCCCAAGTCCAAATACAATTTGAGTTGTATTCAAATTGACGCTAGCCCAACACGTTTGTATGACACACACAAACACATGTTAACAGTGAGATCACTTCATTTGAGTCCAACAACAACTTTAACACAAAATTAGCTTCCATTCTCGCATCATACACACGCGATCAATGTATAGTCCATGTCAAATGCAAGCAATGATATGCATGTCCATCTCAAACACACAATTTGATTTTAAATCAAACTACAACTCCATGTCAAATAAAGTTTAAGCCACATGTCATAACATGAATGATCTTTTGTAAATTGGGATGTAGAGCTTCGTGGTAGAAACCTAAGAGCCGCCTTTGTCTCCTTCATTTCATTTTACTAACAAACACATCTATTTTATCATTTTGCAATGCACTGAATTTTGGTGCAATCAACTAATCCATCTTTCTAGTAAAAGCAATTGAACGTATCTTAAATATAACAATCGATGAATCACTTCACTAAATTCAGTATCCAGCATGCAATTAAAGATTTACTGTTATCGATATTTGCAAATGGAAAACCCTAAAAACAGCTCCACTGATAGCCTTAGCAATATAAATATGCATTTATAAGTTAATCTGCCTACATCATCGATATCTTAGCCAAATAGTAGTCATAGAAAAGTTAGATAACAATACAACATAATGGCTCAGTTTATGTACTGCTACAAAACCCACATGACCACTAACAGTCTAACATTCAATCATAAACTGACTCCTTTTCAATGGGAAAATGGAGTTATAGCAATAATCTAACTAATCCATCTCTCTCCAACTTATAATAGAACATTTCATACCTGGTAAGATACCCTGCACGTTTCTGGTCAAGGGTAGTGCGACATGAACCTGGTCATCGTGCAGAGTCTTCCCCCACTAAGTCTTTGTTTCGGGTTCATTCAAATGCGTGATTGTGTTAATCATACAAGCATAACATTGTGACTGGCCATCATTGATATTTGTTTGTTTTTAAGTATTCCACATTATCTTGTTTTCGATTTGAGTCGAAGAAATTTGCACAAAACGGATGACAAACAAAAACTTACTGCAGACAAACATGAGCCGAATTCATTTGCATAAGAAACACTGAATATGTGCAAATTAAACATGACAATTTTTTAGATCTAGCTCTGGATATTGAAACAGGGACATGAAGAGATGCGAGCACAAACAATCTTCCCATTTTGTTTCCTGTTCCAAGAATCTTCCCCATTTGAAAATCATGGACCTGAAGTATCAGATAAGGCAATGGAATTGGAGGATATCACTTGTTTGAGAATAGTTTCCAGATCGCTCATTGTGAGAGTGGGAGGGAAGACCCATAAGAGACAAGACCAGCAATAGAAAAACCGGTTTTATACTGGAATTTGGACTTTGTGGTTCCCTTGTATTGAGGGGTCGAGGTGGTTGAATGGGACAATGCTCCAAAATATGTCCAATCCCATGACAGCATGCGTTGACACTCAATAGTAAGACAATTCGCAAACGCATGTCCAGTACTGTGATAGCTCATACATGAGAACGGTCCAGATGATGTGCGCAGTTAAGTGATGTCAAGAGCTAATTTTAAGGAAAATGACTTGTTGAAAAATGTGCCTTAAGTGGTTACAACAACAACAACAACAACATAGCCTCAATCCCAAATTAATTGGGGTCGGCTACATGGATCATACTTTTCCACTGTGCTCGATTAAGTGCAATTGATGGTGAGCTACCTTAAGTGGTTAGCTATATTAAATTTTGTTAGCCATTTGAATAATTTGACCAAGTCTTTAAGAAGTTTAAATTTGAATTTTATTGTTAGTATTGTGTAGCAGATATTTAGGATATTTGTTAAACTTAAGCTTTATATATAGAGCAATGCATTAATACAAAATGGAATTCAACATACAAGTCGTTTCTCCTTTTATTTATGCGTTTTTTAATTGCTAATAGACACTATTATATTTTTTTATTATTTTTTTTATGTTGAATCTTATCAATCTTCTTTGTTCCCGAACACGCAAAGCATGTCGTAATTTTTGCAAGCTAATTCTTGACCAATCTTTAGCATTCTGCAAAAGAAGAAATACTTGCTTCAAATCTTTCTAGAATCATAACAAAAAATTTTGGATTAATCTTGAATCTGAAAACTCAAAACCATGCAATCTTATCTCGTTAACAGTGCTTAGAAGTCTGTCATCATACTCTTTAATTGAATATGATTCTTTCATTTTCTGCATCTCAAATTCTCTATCTAAATTAAACACTTGCATTGCTCTGATCCTCTCATCTCCTTCAAATCTCGTTTTGAGAACTTTTCGAATTTCAAAAGCCTATTTTAAAGCATGATTCTGGTGAAGATAGTCGGGAAGACAACAACAAACAAGGAAGCTCTTGGCTTTTGAATTTCTTCCTTTCCTCTCCATATGGAGCTTACTATGTGCTTCAGTAGGATTGTTGAGTAGTGGAAGAACTTTGTAGTCTTCCTTTAGAACTTCCCATATGTCATTTGCCTCCAAGCCTCTATTCTACCTGCCCAAACTAAGTAATTCTCTCCATCAAACACAAGTGGATCAAGTGTTGAAAATGGTATTGTTTCATAATCCATTTCTATAATGGATTGAAGTTTCCTTTCCTAATGCTAGGTCACTCATAAGTCCCTCAAGAAAAGAAAGCTCTGATACCATTGATAGCAATTAAAAGTACACAAATAAAAAAGAGAAGCAACTCGTATGTTGAAGTCTATTTTTTATAAATGCATTACCCTATATATAGAGTTTAAGTTTAACAAATATCCTAAAAATCTGCCACATAATACCAACAATAAAATTCAAATTTAAACTTCCTAAAGACTTAGTCAAATTATTCAAATGACTAACAAAATCAATCTAGCTAACAATTAGGGGCACATTTTTCAACACGGCTTAACCAAACCAAACCGAGTTTCCTCAAATAAAACTTCCTTGACAACAACATCAAAGGAATGTAGTGGATCACAATGCAGCAAGGCCGCTCAAAATTTGTATTCATGACGAAGAGCTATGAGAACTTGGATGAGATGAATGTGACATACTAATCTAAGCTTGCAGCAACTGGTTCCGTATTGGTTGAATGAATGCAAGAAAGTCATTGATAGGCTGGCCAAATTCTTGCTTCCGATCATTGTGATAGTGAATAGTTGGTAATAGTGGGCAAGGCCGGAAGCTTTTTATCTATTAGATAAAAATCTCAAATTTCTTAAATAGTATCAAAATCAGCAAATTGGATGTGAATAGAGGGACTAGAGGTGTTACGAGAATCAAGTGATGATTTTCGTTGTCCAAATCCTTAGGACGGGCGGCAAATTTCGCGTCAATCTCATTTGCTTATATCGTACTTGGTGTAAAGATGTCCCTCGTAAGTCTTAACAATTCTCAAAGTTCGTGACCAATCAAGAAATTCTTGATCCGTAGTAACCAAAGTGTGTAATTTGACCCATCAAGAATTGTTGAAATGGGTTGACACTTCAGTTTTCTCCATAATGGTGAAGAGGCTAAGTGGTGCCCATTTTAGACAAATTTCAATAATGACAATGGTTTCCTCTAGATTTGTGCAAATCGAGTTTGAAAAAAAAGAGTTGTGAGGCATTGTTGATCGAGACGCTGATGATTTATCACAGCAAAACAAGGTGACCCAATACGTTGTGGATGTCACGAGATGAGAAGTAGGCATGTGATGTGGCGCGATGTAGGCTGATCTCATGAGATGACCAACAAGACAACCAAGTTGTTGAGGCGTGTAGATATGGAGTATGCACAAGATAATGGTTAACGGATTGGGTCCGAACCATTTAGGGTATAATTGTAACTTGATCCAATTATTACAAATTGAAAATTTCATTTTGATCCAGGTTTATTTATTTTGTCAAACCAATTCAATGCAATTAATAAAATGCGGATTGGACCGAAACAAGTTCAATGGATTGTCATCATATAGTTTTACCACGTTTTATCAAATAAATATATTGTATCTCAGTTCTGTAAGAAAATGCCTCCACTAGAAAACTCGACTCAATAGAAACTAAAGAAATTCGACGATGTAGGGGTAGACTGAAGCTAACTTGGGGCGCATTGATTAGGGGGATTTAAGGGATTTGGAAAGCACACCATAAATTGCACTAAAACAAACATAATGGAAGAGTTTGATCCATGTAGTAGACCACAACTACTTTGGGATTGAGGCTCTATTGTTGAACTAATTTGGGATTGAGGCACTCTTGTTGTTGTGTTGTCAGTTCTCTAAAATATATATTGCTTCATAAGAATATACATAACAAATATATTTGTCTATCAAATCCTTGAACAAAGAGAGTTCTAAACTAGAATATTAAATTTAATTTCAACCAAGGATAAATTGCGCAATCAAAATGCCCAATTGAAATAGATTTGCACTTTGAGCCAAAATAATTAATTGGTGCCTAACAATTAATAAAACACTATGCCACGATAAAAAAAGATTTTTAAAATTTTAAAACAACTTATAATGTGGGAAGTATCCGAATTGTTTGTCAGCAGTCTAAACATTGTTTAAAAAAAATAACTAAAAAAGGTAAGCTCTAGCTTAAACCAACATATATATATATATATATATATATATACTTCAACAATGGGAACCAAAAAAAAAAAAAAAAACCATCATGCAAACTTTATATAAGACCATTGAATTAAGATATAATGGTTAATACACTTGTGTATTAATTGTTGTGCATGGGTCGTTAAATGTTTGACAATACACAAAAATATAGTTCCCATCACATGGTATATACTTGGGCTCCATGTAAAAATATAAAGGGAAATTTTACAATGGGAACCAATATAAGTTCTCATGTCATGGGAACTATGTTTTTGTATTTTGCATTTAATGTTGTTAGCGTTAATGACCCATGTGTTATCATTAAATGTTCAAGTGCATTTAGCATTGGATCTTAATTCAATGGTCTAAAAAGTTGTTCCAAATCTATGGGAACTTTTTTTTTAGTTCCTATGGTAGTGCTACCCATATATATTGGTTAAGAATTAGAAGTATCTATAATATGTAGGGCTGTACAAGGATCCAAGAACATGCATATCCAATTCAATTCGGTCAATTATTATGACTCGGATGGAATTCTATAACTGGTTGGACCGGATTGAATTGCAAAAATGTCAATCCGCACGGATTGAATCGGCTTACGAATTCTACACGTAGAATCCATGGATCTAATCCGGTTCGATCCGCAACATTAAATACATGTAGTCTTATAGATACTTCTAGTTTTTAGATCTCGAGCTCAGTGGTTGCTTTGTCTACCAATATTAGATCTTCTACTTTGTTGTATTACTTAGTTTTTGAAGTCCAACTTTTGTTTTTATAGTCAAACTTTTGGTTTGGTCATATAATTTTTGTATCAAGTTGAATCAAGTCCAATTTACCATGCACTTTGTTTTGTGTTCTTTAATCAGGGTTTATTTTGACACATTTGAATGTTATGTCTATTTGAGATAATGGAATTGTTCTTAACTAAAGTGCATATTCTTAATTATGAGAGAAATATATGAAGACAATCGCGAACTTTGATTCGGTCCAATCCGCATTTTATTAATTGGATCAAAGCTGGTTTGACAAATTAAATGAGTTTGAATTGAATTGAAGTTTTTCAATTCACAATAATTAATATCGAATTACAATTTTACCTTAAATGGACCGGATTCAATCCATGCACGCCCTAAATACTATGTGTGTGTTAAATGTTGACGGATTGGACTCGATTGAATCTCGCGGATTCTACACATGAAATACGTAGGTCAAATCTACTCGCTGGATCGACAATTTTATTATTTAATTTGGTCCAATTAGTCGAGGAATTTGATCGGGTTCGCAATAATTGAACCGAATCGGATGGGATCCGCGGATTATTGGATTTGTGTACACCCCTAAATGCAAGGTACGCTCACGCACGTGATGCGGGTGGGCTCGCTTGAAGCAAGGCGGTCTCGCGTGAAGCAAGGTGGGGAGGACGTCAACACAACATTGAGGCGCACCACAATGAGAACAATAGAGAGCAGCGAGTATCGCGACAACTAGGTAATTGATCGAGAAAGAGCATAAAAAGATACCTACGAATTAGAGCTTTGATACTACTTATTAGATCTAGAAAAGATGAGTTTATTATACGTTTTTCTAGTGTTCAAGCAACTTATATATATACCCATGAATCTAGAATATAAAAGGAAAATACAATTTGTGACGACATACAATACATAATTAAGGGCTACATTGCATGAGTTTCCAGATACATTAGTTTACTTAATGTTGGAAACGAGATGAAACGAGGAGACAGTTAGTTACAAACCATTGTTTGCCCTTACTATCCCTTCTCTCTCTCTCTCAAAACACAGTCGGAGGAATTAAGGAAACCAACGTATATGGAAACTCATGTAATGTAGTCATAGATTATGCATTTTGTGTTTTCACCAACTATATTTTCCTTTTATATTTTAGGTTCATGTTTATATATAGGTTGATAGTACACAAGGAAGACATATAATGAACTCATCTTTTCTAGATCTAATAACATGGAATTAGAGCCCTAGAATTATAGCTATGTTTATCTTTTCTTTGTGTCGTGGAGTGTCGTTCAACTTCCTTAGGCTATGCATGCACACACAATAATCTATGTTCTCGTATGCTTTGCCTCAGTTCAACTCAAACCACTTGCCTCACCAGTTTGCTTGTGTGTGTCACAATCTCGCTCTTGTATTTGCTGATATCTCCTATCTTGTTGGTCACTTGCACGTGTCCCTTGCTCCGTCACAATCTCATTGAACTCCTTTGTTGTCTATTATGTGAGCCCACCGCATGCACATCGAGGCCACCCTCACACCGTGCACCCTTACACTTGCTTGATGCCTCCGCCCATGCACCCTCACCGCATACGCCAGATTTGCCTTTGCTTTGCTTCTTGTCTCTTATAGCTTTCACCTTGATTCTACCTCTTTCCATTAGTCTGAACAGGTCCCCACTTAACCTCTTCTACCATTATAGAGAAAACTGAAGTGTCTCAAGACTCCCAACCCATTTCAACAATCTTTAATGGGTCAAATTACATACTTTGGTCACAACTAATCGAGAGTTTTTGATTGGTCACAAACTTTATAAAATTGTAACGAGGGACATTCACGCACTAGTAAGATGGGTAAATGAGACTAACACGAAATTCACCGTCCGTCTTAAAGATTAGGGCAAGAAAAATCATCACTTGCTTTTGTAACACCTCTAGTCCCTCTATTCACATTCAATTTGCTAATTTTGATATTGTTAAAGAAATTCGAGATTTTTTATCCAATATATACAAAACTTTGGTCTTCTTAGACTATTACCAACATTCACTACTCTCAATAGTTTGAAGCAAGAACTTGATAAGTCCATTAACGAATTTCTTGCATTCATTCAACCAATATGGAACCGGTTACGACAAACTCGGATAAGTAAAGATCACCTTCATCTCATTCAAGTTCTCATAGCTCTTCGTCCTAAATACAAATATGTTCAAGCGGCCTTGCTATATTATCAAGAAAATTTTATTTGAGGAAACTCAAATTGGTTTGGTTAAGTCGTCATTCTCTAAATTAGCTCTTACAATCACTCAATTGCGCACATCTTGATTGCTCTCCTATAAGAACTGCCACAATATGTGACGTGTTTGCAAATTTTCCTACTATTGAGTGTCGATACTATCATGGGATTGGACATATTTTGAAACATTGTCCCACCCGACTCCCTCAATCTAAGGAGACCACAAAGTCCAAATCCTTGTCTAAAATGAACCGGTTAACAAACTCAAGGTGGTAAACCAACTTGAGTTTGAGGGGGGTGTTAAGGAAACTAATGTAATGTAATAATGTATCCATATATTGAGTATTGTGTTATGTCATCACTCTATTTTCTTTTATATCCTAGATTCATGCGTATATATAAATAGGTTGCCAGTACACAAGGAAGGGATATAGTAAACTCATCTTTTCTAGATCTAAATACAATGTTCGCCGATGCGCGAAAAGCATGAGAAGCACTAGGAAATGTACCGCAACCAAAACTAACAAAAACAACTCCGAAAGGCTTCTACTTGTCACTAATCCAAAATTCCAAAGACTACATGATTAGCTAAATTAATATAAAGAATTGCAATCACGTATGTATGAAATTCAACAAGAATTCCCAAAATTGAACAAGTAAATCATAAACAAAAAAGGAACCCTAATCAAACCAAATTTAGCCATGATAGAACAAATTGAAACAAATTTCTATTCTGAAATCTACGAAGAAGCGACAACGCAATGAAGATTTTGAATTTAGCGAATTGGGATGGAATTGAAAGAGAGAGAAACAAACCCTAGATTTGAAGATAGTCGGATCGAGTGGAGGGTGAGTGAGTGAGCGATCGGAGTCGTGAGTTTGTTCGTTTGTTGGAGCAGGACGTTTGATTTGAATTGGATAAATAAAGAACTTTTTCATTGCTGAAAACACATGGAGAACTACAAATACGCACTGCGACCTCTCCGCCGTTAGATGGACTGGCATCACGTGTATGAATGTGATACGAGGGTGGATAAATTTAAGGTCTAGCAAAATCCTTGCAAGTCACCACAACACCGAGCTCATCAAGACTCATGGTTTTATTTTAGGAAAATGCAAAAGTAACTCATTTTGGGCATCGGTGAAGTCATATAGCATGCGTTTTTGCCTCGAGATGTGCATGTACATATTTAGTGTGCATTGCACTGAACATTCGACTAAATCGATGTCCAAAGTCAAAGTCCACAGTATGATTACTCTAACGGTTTTCTTTATTTTTATTTTTTATTTTTTTAAATAAACGAGAACTTGTCCTCATTAAGGCTCGAGTCACTAACTTTTTACTCAGTGACCTCATATCAAATCAGTTATGAGCTGCGGCAGTAGCTGTCCACTTAATGGTGATTGAAGGGGTTTATTAGGTCGGATAGGAACTTTATATTGTAAGTTTTGGCCTAATCTATTCAATGGCAATTCTATTCCCATTTTATTATGTTCAATTAAGACTAGAACTGTTCAAGGGCTTGAGAGCATGCCAGACGACCTAAGCTCATGGATAATAGGATGGGGTTGGATAAGGGTTTTGTTAGGCCTTTCAACTCAAATTGGCTTAGGCCCAGAATTATTGAGAATATTTGTAAGACAGAGGCATGACCCAGATGACATAGCTCTAAATTAATAATAGGAATTGTATCCAATTTTAGAAAACTATATAACATAATGTTGGTCGAAAAATTGATCTCATAAGCACTTTTATGTTAATGCATAATTCTTTGCGAACCTACCTCCACGTGTCACACATTCGACAGACCACATATCACACATCGACACTTGAAGTCACCGTGGTCAATATTTACGGTAATCTCAACTAGTGGCGAAACTAAAGAGGGGAGGGGAGTAACCCCCTGGGACCCCTATAATACCCTTGCGCGGGGTTACTAAATCTCTACGCATTCGTCCTTCCGCTCCTCTAACCCCTGTGGGACCCTATAGTACCCCTACGCGGGGATACCAAACCCTTACGCATTCGTCCTTTCAGGCCTATGGTCGATACATGCTCCCTACATAACAAGTGTATCATTGTCAAAAAAAAAAAATTGATATATTTCAAGTGTCTTGAGTGTAGCATTATTAAAAAAAAAAATTCGTTATGCTTAATTTTTCATACTAATGTTTTTTTTATTGAAAAAAAAGTTAAGGTTAAAATTTCCCTAACAAGATTTTCTTATTTCGCCACTTATTTCAACTATAAATAGTCATGTCAACTTTCATTTAAGTTATTGGACCACTTTTGATTTAAACAAATGTAGGCCTGCACATATGGTATGAGTTAGGTTTAGGCTAGAGTTTATTCCCCTAGCAAAGAACCCTTAAAGCATCTTCAATGAGACCATGGATTGAGGTGGAAATGAATGCATCTAGAATAGAATCCACATCCAACTCAAAAAAAATGCTCTCCAATGGGACATAGATTGATAATGTCTATCTTATGTGACATGGAATCAAAGTGGAGGGTGTCTACCATAATTTCTACTTCTAGACATGTCGGACAAATGAGTTTTTTTTTTGAAATTTTTGGGAGGTGATGAATGTCTATGATCTAGTGTCATATATGATATACATCTTCTCCATATATATCCATGATGTGACACCAATCCATGGTCTAAATCCACATTACCATTGGAGATGCTCTTAGTCTCCCATCTCCATTAAAACTTTCATCTCTCATGTGAAAATTTCTCACCTCATTTATATTTGTAACCCTATTCTCATCTCTAGTTATTTAAATTTTTTTTTATCCCATACAAATTTCCCGCCCCATTTATATCTCTAGTCAGGTAATGGGTGGCATATCGTGCCTTGAAGGTTATAGCATCTCCAATTAATGAAAATATGGATTGGGGGATAATATGTGTCACGTAGGATACAATGAAAATTAGAACAAAAAAACTTCACCAATGCAACTATAGATTGATAATGTGGAGCTACCGTGGAGTGAAATATATATATATATATATATATATGTAATATACTCAATGTTTACTCCTAAACGGAGCAATTCATAGTCGTGTCAGCAATTCTTACTAAAATATACAAAAAATAATAAAATTTTGAAATAAAAAGTGTAATCCACTTTAACTTATTGGTAAACACTTTTGAATTTCAATATCTACTCAAACCACTTAAGATGAATATTATCTTCACGTTGTTGACGTGACATCAATCCACGCCTACAATGTACATTTACCGTTGAAGAGCTCTTAGGTACTTGGTAGACCAACCACTAATATTGATCCTTGTACTTTCCATATCTAGAAAACAAAATCACCTCTTCATATTTCTTCTTATATAGATACCATATTGTAATGAGACGTGCTGTGGACTTCTATGCTTTCATCTTTTTTGCCATTTCTCCCCTCTTTTTGAGGTGGGGTTAGAATGGTTATAGACTTATAGTTGTCCCTTGAATAAACTAAATTACTCATTCTGGCAGTGTTTTAATTGCTCATGCTCCCCCTGCAAGGCCACAGCTGGAGGTCATATTGAAATATCCAGCCAAATATCTTGATGGCCAAACTCATGATACAATGATCACTCTACTTTACATGAAAAAGGATATATAATAGGCTTTGATATGTAAATATCTCTACTGCAAAAATGAAAGGACAGTCAGAGTTGTGAACCCCTATGCCAGTGTACCATGAAACCTTTTTATGTCAGATTTTCTTTGATATATAGTTTTAATTAAGTTACTGTATATAATGTATATGCATTTACGTTTTTCTCTTTTTTTTTTTTCCTTGAGAAAGTATATATACATCAACACTTTTTCGATAATAAAGAAACCACAACTTGCCCGCATTTGACTCTCCAAACTCCGACCTCTTACTTTAGTTACCTCGTACCATGTCATACCGGTGAACCATCCACTTGGTTGATAGTATGCATTTACATTTTTGAATTAGTAGCGCATTGTTTGATCTATATATGAGGTTAGATAAAACAACGAGTCATAATTGTAGGCTCATATTATTTTAGCCAAAGTACTAATTTTATATTTGACAAAGAAAAGTACTAATTCTCTAAATGTATCGATAGTAGGTCGAGGTTGTGGTGGTTTGAACTTTCAACGTGCTTGAAAATGTATGCAAATGCCTCGATTAAAAACTCAACAAAACAAATAATAAATAAATTCGACAAAATGAAGTAGACGTAAGATAACTAGGGATGCATTAATTAAGGATTAAAGAATTTTGAAAGCACGTCATAAACGACATTTAATAGGGTGGATTAGTAGAAGAGTTTGACCCATATAGCTTGCATGCCTAACACCAACTTATTTGGGATTAACACTTTTATTATTGTTGTTGTTGTACCAGGGTTCATAAAGGGTCCTAATTAATAGGAGACCACCAAAAAAAAAGGGTCCTATAGGGGTGATCATAAGTAGACAACCATGTCCAAGAAAAAAGTAGTAGCTATATATTGCAATTGGCTTCATAAGAGCACTGAAGCTTTTACTTTCTTACCATGCAAGGAATTAATCAAATAAGTTGGTATTCATTTCCTTTAACAAAAAAACAAGGAAAAGAAATCTTAAGATTGAAAAGACACTAAGAGTTGTCATGACTCATGAAGCAAAATGGTGCCTCAACAAAACAACATCCCTTTTCATTTTCATCAGCCACTCACCTTACTGGCTTTAACCTGCTGGACTGATACTTAGTAACTTTAGACAAATCTAAGGAGATAGCGTCGTTACTTATTACGCAGGTTGCCCACCTCGATATGAAAGATTAACATGGATAATCAAAGTGTAATGGCATGTATAAGTACTTAGGAGGGCAGTGGAAAGCACCAATTCTTAGTACTCTATGAAGGGACCTCTAGATTCCTTCACAAAAATCCTAACATGGTGTTTGGCTTCTCTTAACTTGTTTTTTGTCATTTAATCGATGGCTTGCTCAATCTAGCGTCGATACCTTTCGTAAGTAAATATCGGTTGGTAACTAAAACCTTAATTATCCGATGTTTTCGATTATTAATCATTTATATCTCAAGTACTATGGTACTGATTGATCGATCGATCGATGGATTTTACAATAATACAAGTTCATGTCTTGTCTTGTAATCTTTTGATGAGCTGTCATTATTTATTATAACAAAGCAGAGATGTCCCCTCTTGGTATATATGATAAAGTAATAAACCATACTTTGTAAGTGTTGGACATTTTCAAAAGAAATGTTTAGTCTCACATTGATTAGAAACTTCAGTTTAAAGAGTATATATATATACTCTTCACTACAATTTATGTAAATGAAAAGCGCAAGGGCTATATAAAGTGAGCCACATGCATGTGACCCATTTATAGGTGCACTTAGCACTTGGTGCGTGTGTATATATGTGTGCGAGCTAACCAATGGTAAAACTTTTTACTATTATTTTTTACCATTTTCGAAATTATAATGTGGGTAGTTATTTGATAGACCCATTCAAGCATTGAATGGGTAGTTAATAAACTCATTTAATACCCACTACCCCCATTTTCTTCTCTAATTGGTTTTGACCAGGTGCTTTATAAGAAGAAGAAAAGATATCTCGAAATTAAACAACATTTGCTCTTGTTTACGCTTTCACTCATTTGCAAAGTGAAAGTTTGAGTTTGCTTCATCGTATCTTTAAGATTTTTGCCGACTCTTGCAGTGTAGAGAGCAAATTTTCCTTTAGAAAAGTGGCAGCGTTACACGCTTTGAAGTCGTTGCAAATTACTTTGGTCTAACAGTAAGTTGGACTGAACTCGAGCTTTTCTGATCATATTCAAACAAACAAAAAGCTCGAACCTAAAAGCTTTTTAAAATCAAAACTTTGGAGTCTCAAATCCATGTGGGCAATCTTTGTAGCCTAGCAAAATCATGTCTCTCACTCTTCTTAGTCAACAATCCTTTCACTTTTTTTGATTAGAAAACCAAAAGATGAACTGACAAGCAATGTAGGATGAACACTGTTACATAATTATATATAGATCTTGTTTTAATTAAGAACTCATGCTTTATAGGTGCTCTATTAGTTCCTTTTTTATTAATTTTAATTTACTGTTCTGCTTAAAGTTGATCTCATCGGTTTTCAATGTGTTAAACATAGTTTAGTCCCTTAAAGATGTTGTATTTTGTAACTCGAAGTGAGATTAACTATATAAATGAAAGCGGAAGAACGTTTGGTCTATGATTCCTAAGATTTGAAATAATTAACTGTAAGCATTCTTTTAACATAAGAAATATATATCGGTTAGAGAATTATATGAGGAAGCTTTTAGTCCCCTAAAACCACCGAGACTTTATTGCTTCGTGAGCTTCAAACATTCGATACATTGTTTGATGGTATAAGTCTTTACAAGGAAGCATTGTTTGATTGTTGTAACGGAAAAACCGATCGATCTATGTGATGGGAAACGATCTTTCGTATTAGTAAAAAAGGTGTACAAATACAAAAGCACAATGCATGCAAATCAAACAGAAGCAATGGCCTCGTAAATCACAAAAGAACAATCAATAAAATGTTCTGCAATAGAAAATCAATTAAGAAAAACGGTATATGTCGTCGAATATGTTAGGATCATTATGTATCATTAGTTTACTAGCTTTTTATGCAATTGCAGTACTGCATATGTTAGTTTGTTCAATAATGTGGTAACATGCATGTATATAATTGATCATGATCAATTAGGAACAATAGGAATGAACATTGATTTTCATGGATGGAGAGATTTGTGTGGTTGGGGAATTGTTTGCTTGTGACAAATTGCTTAGTAAGAAAGGAAGATTGATTGAGTGTTGGATATGCACACTCATCAAAATGTGATTGAAAAAGACTAGAGGAAGAAAAAGAGACACCATGTGGGTCATTCTCTCTAGTTTTAAGACTCTCTCTAACTTTGGGAGATACAAACCAACAATAATGGAGAGAGTCCCTTCAAACAGCTACTGTGAATAGACCATTCAGTGCACAAACAGAGGTCACATACCACATAAAAAAAATAAAAAATAAAAAAAAAATACAGGAGTAGTGTCTGTGTCTGAGATTCTAACTTATTAGTACTACTACTACTACTACTAGTAGCTACCTTAGCTCATGCTCATGTGATTGTTTTTTGTTGTGTAAATAAGAAGAAGAAGAAGCCATGAACACAAGGACCCACCTCTCAAAATTTCCTTACTAACTGACAGTCCGGCTTACCGACGATGATCCGTCCGGTGCCATCCGATTCGTTTCGTTCTATGTCGTGGCATGAGTTTTCTTTCATTTGTAGCTAGCAACAAATAGGGTACTAGTAACCAACATATGTTGGTCTAGCGATAGGAATTAGATACCCCTTTAGCACGATTAGGGTAGGGTTCTAATTGGACGCCCATTATATGTATTCGACATTGTCTAGATTCAGAGTAGTCGGAGTAATCTAAATGAAATACCGGGGTTGCGCAAGACCCTAAAAAAATGTACTAGTACCAAGTGGGCAGTCATTTTATGTCCATGATATTCTGAGAAGGTGCAGATTTAACATTGTTGAGATATGAAAAGTGTACTAGAACCAAGTGGGGAGAATGGTCTACCAACAGCCTAGCAGTGTTTGCCCTGCACGTGTAAGGAAAAGGACCTATAATCAAAATTAGGTCCCACCTTATATGTTCTCTTCATCAATAAACACCAATGAATAAGCATTGTAAGCTTTACATCACTTGCTTATATATACTCTTTTGTTTGGTCCCAACTCTTTTTAATATAGGCTGTGTTCTTAGTTTTCCATGAATCTTGCCTTATTATGTACTCAATTTTGACAAGGACTTAAGTGTCTTGCCCTATAACAAGATCTCATCAACAGTAACTCATCAAGAAAATGCTAAAAGCTATTGAGAGAGAGAGAGAGATTATGATATTTGCCTTTTTGCCTTTTCTTTTGGACTTGTGACCCCGGTATTCGGATTACTGGGACTATTTCAGAACTAGGCACTGTTGGATTCATGCACACACCAGGATTAAAGCTTAGTCGTCTTAAGGGGCGTCAAATTTCTTACTACTGAGCCGAACGTTAGTTGATTGCTTTTTGCCTTTCCAGTATACAATGCCAAGCCTCATCTTGACCAGTTTGCTTTTGAGATCAAAAGATAAAGAAGAGCTTACAAAGTTAAAGAAGCAAAATATAGAAATAGAAACACCAGCTTTTCTCATTCATTTCATAATACTAGAAACTTAAAAAAGAAAAATATAGCAATCATGCATCCTCTCTGTATCTTTTTTTTTTTTTTTCTTTTTCTTTCAACTCACCCACCTTTGTATGAGACATTGAGAGGAGATTAAAACAAAGGTGTTTGAAGAAAAGATTTTTAAAAAGAGGAGAAATGATAGTTTCCTAATGTGGAGAGCTCACTACTGATGATGATGATGATGATAGTGTTGGAGAAGCCTATTTGCTTCTCTTAAACCACTGAAATAAGCACCATGTGTAGTTGAGTACTGTGTTCTATGTGTTGCTTCACCTGCAAAGAGAATTTGAAGAGGAGGCGTGGCATGCGCAACATCGGAGTTGCTAGTGCTCGGCAGTGGCTCCGCCATCTTATCAAGATCGTCGCCGCTTGAACCAACGGCGACATAACTATAAGATCCCATGAACAAAGGGTCTAGTCCCCATTGGCTCTTAAGCACCTTTGTGAACTTGAACTCATTAGTACTCCCCAAAGAATTCACATGCCCATTGCTGTATTTATGCGAATTCAGTAGTTTTCGCTGTTGCGAACTACATAAGAAGCTATTGATTGTCGTCGAAACCCCATTGATCATCTCCTCATCGGAGAGCGATTCGAGCTCTAACGCCTCTTTCCCTGCAAACCATGACAGCAATACATTGGAATTCATGTAAATTGGACATAGAGAAGCTGTTCTTCTCATCCACCATGGAATGCTTTGGTCCCTTAGTTCTGATTCTTGCTTATGGAAAGCCATTTGCAAGAACGGAAACCCCTCGCCGATCTCTTGATTGCCATGATCAGTTGTTGGATCCAATTGAAGAAATAACTTGTTAACAACCCCGAATCCGAGCTTTGAAATTGAGTCGGCCTTGAAAGAAGGGAGGGGAGGACTAAACAACATTCCAGACCGCCGATTCTGAATTCCGGCCTTCAAAACTCCCAATGAGACCGTGACTATGACGTGATCAGCAGCCATCGTCGAACCGTCACTGAAATGTAGCCTCACTGGCCTACTTTCACTTTCATTCTCCACTTGCCATTCAATCTTTACAACTTTTGTGCTTAATTGGATCAAACCAGTTGGAAGAACTGATGCTATTGATTCAATAATGCTAGAGTACCCCTTTGAGATAGTGATCTCTTCATCTGGGAATTGCACATATTCCCTTTCAGCATTGTAGTCTAGATTTGATAGATCACCTGCTGAAGTATGAGCTCTCTCAGCATTCTCATGCACTGCAAACATTGTGTCTTCAAGTGAGCTTCGACTCCAATTATTGTATCCATTGCTGCTGCACTCTTGATCTTTAGCTGAATCATGGTAAGCACGAAGCGCGTGTCGAAGGAAAGAACCGAGACTGAAGCTCTTGGACTTATCATCTTTGTTGTTACAACTACACATCTTGATAGCCTTAATTGCAATTCTGTAGTAATCAACTTCATCAGCTACTCCAGCACTCAACTTCCCCTAGCAAACTCGATCATTTTCCGATATAGATTTGAAATTCTATCGACGATGAGGAGATCAAGCCGGAACCCGCCTTCGACGACCGTTACTAGTTGTTCTTCTGACGATCCATCCATATGCTCCCATGGCTGCTCAGACTCTAACGCGCCAATTTCTTTGGCGATTTTGTGAATCGGGCTCCCGCCAATGCCATGGATCCATGTCGCACCCATCTCAATTCGGTTGCCGCCAAACTCCATAGTATGAATTCTTCCACCAATTCTGTTTCCTCCCTCAACAATGCATATCTCAAAGAGTTCTCTGGAGGCTGGTGAAGTATAGAGCTTATTAGCCGCGACAAGACCGGACATCCCCGCTCCAATTATCACAATTTTCGCCTTCTTGGTCACCATTTTTGCCTGGTTCACAAGCACAACCAAACAATGCAGTGAAACACAATTCAAAAAAAGAAAGTAAGTTTATATAAGGAGAGTTTGGTGTGTAGTCACTCATAAAAATAAAGTGTAGGGGAGAGCTGATGTAATTAATTTAGGACTTTAGGAATTGGTCGGCTCACTTTAAATTCTATTTGTTTTATTTTACTTTTCCTCCATTTTTATTTTTTATTTTTTTTGTTTAGGAATAATGTCGAGTCTCTCCTTTTATTGTACAACAACTACAATAATGCATGAATCTCAAATTAGTTGAGGTCGGTTATATGGATCAAACTTTTCCACTCCTACCTGCTAATTAAAATTCTACGTATTCTACGTACTTTACTTCTCCGCACCGCTTGGCATGGATGTCTCTAAATTTACATGAACATGATTACATGCTTGTCTCCTGTACTGTTCGTCTATGATCGATAAATCTCGTAGAACTCAGCATCCAATCCTTTAATTCTTATATCTATTGGGGTTTTGTTGAGCTGGCAGAGTGATATAATATGTCAAACACAGAGATGGGGCTTGTTCTGGTAGGAACAATTACTATGTGAAGATGTCTTTCAGATAGGAAGCATGATGTCTTGGTTTCAAATCAAGGTTTCAGGAAGGACCACTCTTGAAAGAAAGAAAGAAACAAATTGAATGACTAGGACTGGGAGGATATTTTGAGAAACTGATCTTAGCTATGTTGGATTTATGTAAACAACTAGTGAGGCACCAAAGTACAGTGAAAAGCCAAAGCCACTGTTGAATGCTTAGTAAATACATGATTAGGTGCAGTAAGCGCCCGCGAAGAGCAGTTTAGCAAGCCGCCTAAAAATACAGTGTTAACATAATGTGGCAATAATGACAATGATTTCAGTGGTAATAAAGTGAGAAAGTTATTAATGAACATACAAAAAGTACCCGTTATCATTAACATCATGATCGACATAAATTGTCGATATGTTGTATTGTGATGACTGAGAAAAGCCAATGCAAATCCTGCTTTTACATCATGTCATTGTGAAGAAATTTGCTAAGTGAATCAATTTATGTCAATATTAACTCAAATCAGCTTAAATGAAAGATCATTTATTCAACAAGATTGAAGCCTAAGCACTAATGAGCTGTAAGTATGCATACTTTGTTATTTTTATGCTTTCTATTCTTCTGAGAGCACCCTATAAAGGGCTTCCTATATTTCTTGCTTTCTAGGCCTTCTTATGTCTTCGTTTTGTAGGAACACTGTAGGGAACCCTAGAAAAATAAAGAAGAAGAAAAAAAAAAGAAGAAGAAGGGTTACCCTCAAAGACAAAGGCCAGCAATAATGTGTAGACATTGTTGGCTCTTGAATACAACCTCTCTAAATTTTGAGCTAAGAAAAGCATTCAAATGAGCTTTGTATGAGGTGCACATAAAAAGAAAGAAAAAGTTGGCATGATCATCATATCGATCTATTATCGATGCGAATCACGTAGAGGATCGGACGACGGTTAAGGAAGGAGGAGTTACTCCTTAGAATGATAAGGTCATTATCAATCTCCTTATTTGTTGGACCATAAAGATACTGTGTTGACTCAATGTTGAATGAGTTGAAGTGGATCTAGGTGGGGGACCAATTGCTTGGGGTAGGATGAGGGACATGAATCTTTTGTGTCCTTTAAAGACTTGGTTACTTTTGCACAATCCTTATCTTCATCAAAGGCTGTGTAGATATGTGTACTTTAACTTTGTTAAATAGGAAAAAAAAGAATATAACCTATCATAAACTATTGCCAACCTTGTTTGACACAATTTACAATTTGGAGTAGCACATTTTTACCTGTTTCTTAATCCATCACAACAAATTCACTGCAAGAAAGGCATAGGTTTTTACTTAGTAGAAACTACTGACTTGTTATCATTGTTTAATTTATGAAGGGCTTGATCTTAGTAAAAAGAAAGCAATTCTTTTAGTAAATTGTGTCAATCTTAGAAACTCCACTTATGTAGAACGTAAGAGCTTCTCTTATGGTCCACATAGCTGGTCACAAGTTCGGACAAAGTAGGAAGATTGTGATAGGTTGAGAAGCAGTGTAAAACATTTCATCGCCCTTTATAAAATGGGTCAAAAAGACAGCATTAAATTAAGCAGAGTGGAAGAGTTTGATCTGTGTAACCTACCCCAACAAATTTAAAAACGAGGCTTTGTTGTTGTTTGTTAATCTTGTGATATCAACTATAATGCTTCGTATCGATTGATCGAACATAATTAGTTATAAGTAGGATAATGTCAAATAATAATAATAATAATAATAATAAAAAAAAAAAACTTATAAGAAGATTAAAAACTAAAGTAGTGTTAATTTTATTATTAAAAAAAAAATGATTGACGTCACTCGGGGCAAATCACATTAGGGTTATCATTGCTAATCATTAGTTAATCTTTTTGAAAAGATTTAGATTGGTACACTACTAATTAAAGATTTTATAACCTTTCCTTGGGCCATTATTTTGTTTATGATACATGGAAATCAATTACATAAGGTGGTTTTGGTCATTTTGTATTCCACATCTATCACACATACCATCAACAATATGTAATTAAATATTATTTTAGCCTTAGTTTTTTAGCTTTTTTGGTCACTCATTTCTACTAATAAATACATTTACATACTGTTTTAAAACCTAAATTTCACAAGAAAAAAAGCTACAATAGCACCTTAAAAGCTAACACCTAAAGTCAGATTTTGTTTTGGAGAGTGTGTGATATACATCGAGATGAGCGCATTTAAAATCAATAACTTTTTTTACAAGGTCACACCATAGATTCCTCAACATGGTCTCTCTGACCACGACAACATTTTCTTGAGCCACCAATAACAATGGCATAAAAAGACAACAACAATAAGAAGGATAGATCATGCAAAGAAACCATAACAAAAGCCTTTAAGGGGCAGTTGAAACTTCATTTCATTTATTAGTGCCATGCAGACCTCTCTGCACAAGTAAAACCTTCTAAAACATATCTGTAATTCAACAAATTATCGACATCGGTATGCGATTGTAATTGCGCAACGAAAAAGTATAAGCACTCACAATAACTACATATAAGTTATAACTAAACAACCGGTTGCAGAAAAATTTAGTAAGAATGGCATACAATTAGACAGCAACAAAACAAGGCTTGAACTCTCAGGAAACTACGTTTCGCCATGCATTTGCAATAACAAGAGAAGCGAGTACAAAATACCGAGTAAATAATGATTAATTCATACAAATTAACAAACATTCACTGATAGCAAATGATGATGATGATGCATGTAGAGATAATTAATTATGTAGAAACTGAGCCAACAGCCATATCAAATTAATCTACGCATAGTATCATTCACAGTTATAAAGAAGCCCTACAGCCTAAAGGGTTTCAAATCACACCACTCACGCGCAATTAAAGGTTCTAATCGGCATGAACAATTCACGCTATCCCATAACAGATGTACTAATTAGAGTAATTGAGTTATGCATCTCATAACATGAAAGTTTTAGGATAGACCATGATCATCGCCTTGCCTAATCTACCAGAATTTTCATTTGTCAGACATCAAGGACTGACATACCTGTTATGTCCAAAGGTAGAATGGAAAAGTTATTCATTTTATGTTCGATGAAAACTTTTAACAGTATATGAACGTCACTGCATTCCTGAAAATCAAGTGCATATGAAACAATACATTTTATGCAAATAATGTGACAAGTGCATGGTAATCTATGGCAATCCTACTAACATATGATTCAGTGCTATTATCCTGAATCAACATGCGATCAGAATTCACAATAAGATCGTGTCCTTCATGATCTTATCAATTACATTTAATTCACACCAAACAAGTGGTTAGCTCACAGCCGCTATGGTATGGGGTCATTGTGTAAGAGTCAGGGGTTCGAACCTGAATTATTTTAAAAAAAAATACAAATCACCAATGCATCTAATATTTTGAGGTTCGAACTAACATTCTATTAAATTCCTCATTACCTCAAGCTGTAGGCCATCACAGTTCCATAGATCTAAATCCAGCATCCATGCAATCTATTCACCTATTATCTGTTGTTATAATTTGTTGCTTCAAAAGACGGTAAAATCTTAAAGGGCTTTTGACCATGGTAAGTAAGAACATTCAATTACCTAGTGATCAAGTTATACAGAACTTCTAAGTTGGATTAATTCTAATTAGGAGTCCCACATCAGCATTAGCACTTACTAAGGTTTTCTCGACTCCTATAATCAGTAGGACAAGTTCAAAGGACCAAATCTTCAATACAACGGACAAAGTTGTTTTCAACTTGGATATCCTTAGTTATTCGAAGCCTTCAAATCATAACAATTCGAGGATGTCTTAAATACGCCTCAAACATCTTGAATCCCAATGTCCTTTCTGTCAATGGCAATCATGCTATTAGCAGCACAGGCTTCAGTGTTTGAGAGCATCTTTATGGATTATGTAAATCACGAAAATAAATGTCGAAAACACACAAGATTTACCCCAAAAAGGCTAAAACATGTTCAGAAAGAAGTTGAAACCTATGCAAGGGATTGGTCTTTGGCCCCCACCAAATTCATCATTGTTTTACTTTCAAGGTATAGAGTTCATGAAAGAGAAATAAAAGATGTAAGACATGGCTCATGGATGCTTACTCAAAGAGGAAAGGATATTTTTTAAAGAGAGTGTTTTAGGAATGCAAGAGAATTGAAGTGATTTCTGTTAAAAAAAAAAAGTAGAGAGGAAGACATAACATGGAGAGCCAAATGCAGCTCTATATTCTAACTTCAAATCTGGTTTCGTCGAAAAAAAAAAAAAAGATATGGAAGAGAAGAAGACCTCAACGCTCCTGTAAACCCCTTCCATCACCTTCAAATCTGATAATGATGTTCTCGTGAGTAAAAAAACCCTTCTTTCACCAAATTTTAACGCCTTTTTGGCGACTAAATAGAGACTCTTTGACCAATATTGCTTGGTTTTCCGGTACCTATGGAAAAGAAAATCATTAAATGAATTAAAATACAAGTTAAACCAGAGAGAGCAGTAGAAAATGAAACTAATGGTAGAAGATTAGCGAAACAAGGTGATGGATGAGATGTACATACAAGAAGTTTACCTCTAGCAAGTAGAAGGTACACGCAAGTCTGTTATTGAATGTTGTGCGCATTTAATGGAAGGGTCTATTCCCAATCACCCGTAAATACAAAGCTGAATCAGTAAGCAACAAAAAAAAAAAATTAACAACAACAACAACAAGAAGTTGGGGTCGGCTACATGGATCAAACTCTTCTATGGTGCTTGATTTAGTGCAATTGATGGTGTGCTTACTCCATCAATTGGCTACATTTAAAATGTAACAAACTAACAAAAAATTAAACACACATTAGAACAACAACAACAACATAGCCTCAGTCCCAAATTAACTGAGGTCGGCTACATGGATCAAACTTTTCCATTGTGCTCGATTAAGTGCAATTGATGGTGAGCTTTTCAAACCATTCAAATCCCTCCTAATTAATGCATCCCATGTTAACTTTGGTCTGCCCCTACCTCGTCGAATTTCAAACAAGAACTCTTCTTTTGATTTCCACTCTCGCATTATTACGCTTTTGATAAACTTACTCGCTCCATCCTAAAATAAAGGGATTCTGGGAAGCATGCAAATAATCAGAAAAAATGAAAAAAAGAAAAGAAAAAGAAAACATATAATTTGACGCTGCTTCCAACCACTCCATAGATACAGCTCGGCAACTCTGTGAAAATAGAATGAGTAAGAATATTTTTAAAGAACAGAAGAATCGATCTAAGACTGCTTACTTTGGATTTCAGCTGAAGGAAAGTAAGACATTCCACTGCTTCTCTGACAGTCTTCATTACATTTGAGTTTACGTTCAATATACCCTTGGAGACATTTCCTAAGATGACAAGTCTTATACTATTGCAAGAGCAGGATTTGCCTGAGAGTCAAACTGCATCCACCTTCATGCTCAGACCCAAAGGTGGCTCCGCCAATCTTTCAACAACAGCTACTAGCTCGGTCGCTCCTAATTCTCATGATCATGGAATTATCCACACGACATCAATTTGTCTGGGAATGATAATTGGATAATTTCTAATACCAGCATCTCCACTTGAAAAAACAAGAATGAAGAGCAGCATTTTTATCGATCCACTTGCAGTATCTACAGAAATTATAAATCAATAAATAAAGACCATACTTCTCTATGAAAAAGACTTGTCAACTTATATAAGGAGATAGAAGGTCCACAACACCAAGGAAAAATTTCTTTTCCTTTACATTGTCAAAGAAAGTCGTATTACAATTTACAATAACGTAAAAGCAGAAACAAGTATATTTTATCAAACAGGGAACACATTAAATTATGACATGAAGTTAAGGTTAACACACAAAAAAACACCGAAAAAAATGATTAAAAAGAAAAGGCTTTCCTACAAAGCAGAAAACTTGAGAGCAGTTCCCAACCTTGACTGTTAACTTTAACAACTGAAGATATAGTGAACTTCATAGGAAAACTGATGAAGCCTACAAACTGTCTAGCTGATGCTCAACGAGGCTAAGACAGAAATGTGTTCGTGGTGTTTGCATTTTCATTTTTGGTAGTCATCACAGCCTCAAGTTGATAGAAGAACGTGAGTACCGCAGTCACATGGCAGACTAACATTTACCTAGGTATCGGAGACATTTGACCTCAATGAGTATGTCTTGCTACATTGCCACAGGCTTGCTTTAGGTTTTAGCCCTTGGGTGGCCCCAATTAAAAGAAGCAAGCTTCACTTTTTGCAGAGTTCTTTGGTTCCCGCTTTTCAGTAACAGAGTTCAAAACTGTTCATGATCCCGGATCCTATGTGTGCACTATTACTCCATTGCCTGCCACTGGCAAACTTCGGTTTTTCTTTTAGGTGACTTGAAGAGAAAACTATATTCCATTTAGGAAATGCTAGTTTTGTGATGTTGAGCCCATCTTCATAAACCCAAAAGAGCATGTAAATAAAACATTTTCATATATGGCAGAAGAATCTCTACCAGTAATCTCCACATGAACAAGATCCGTCAATGAAATGATGAAAACGATTGGTGTCTCTAACTATGATCTCCCTTTCCATAACTTTTGATACAAACTTAATCGCTGTGTGACAATCACCACAAACTCTGATGTTCTTTTTTATTCTAATTGTGGAACCAGGGGTTGTCCTCAGAAGTGCAAAGGCTAATGCAAGCTTCTCACTGTGATACTGTAATTTTTCTTCCCTTTCTTGTTCGTCAACATTGAAAAGCACATGACTAGTGTCAGGGACATAACCAACTTCCTTTATCTTTGAACTTACCTTCTCCCACATTCTCCGTATTTCCTCACACTCGGGATGTGCATCGTCATTGGCGACAAACATATGAACTGCATTCTCAATGTCCACCCAGCTACAAGCAGGTTCCTTCTTCACTCCACCCTCTTTCATCACCTTTCTCACCCTTGCAACATCTTTCCATCTACTAGCTGAGGCATATATGTTACAAAGCAATACATGAGGACCTGGATCAAAAGGATCAAGCTCAAAGACACGCTCAGCGGCAAAAACACCCAACTCCATGTTCCCGTACATCCTACAAGAACCAAGTAAAGCTCCCCAAACGGCAGCATTTGGTTCAATAGGCATCTCTCTTATGAAACTCTCAGCTTGCTTTAGAAGTCCGGCTCGACCAAGAAGATCAACCATTGTCACATAATGCTCCACCTCAGGCACTATCATGTACTTCTTCATCAACTCAAAATAATGATGGCCTTCATTCAACAACCCTCCATGGCTACAAGCATTAAGAACACAAAGAAACGTTATCGCATTTGGTTTGATCCCATCGCTTAGCATTAGTTCAAACCTCGCCACAGTTTCTTTTCCAAGACCGTGTTGGGCACAACCAGTAAGCATTGAATTCCACGACACAACATCTCGCTTATCCAACCTATCAAAGACTTTCTTCGCATCCTCAATACTACCCGCTTTTGCATACATGTCGAGGAGTGTGTTACCAACAAAGGCAATCAGCTTTCCCCCATTTTTTATCATATGGGCATGCATCCATTTTCCCTGCTCTAATGCTCCCATACTAGCACAAGCACTGAAAATGCTCGAATAAGTAAAATGAGTCGGTCCGTACGCTTCCCTTTGCATATCCCGGAACAGTTTCAGCACACTCTCTCCTTCCCCTTCCTCGCATAACCCGCAATCAACGCGTTCCAAGAAACCTCATTCTTCCTAACCATCATATCAAACACAAAACGCCCTTCCCTCATCAACCCGCACCGAGTATACATATCCACAAGCGCGCTCCCAACATAAACATCAGAATCACATCCATACTTATTACAAAACCCATGAACTTGCCTCCCAAGCTTATCACAAGGCAATGCGCCCGCCGCCTTCAACACGCTCGAAAACGTGAAATGATTCGGCTTAAACCCGACCCCAACCATCTTCGGAAACAATGCCACAGCCTCCTCAGCCATGTCATTCTGCGAATACCCCGCGATTAACGCGGTCCAAGTAACCATATCTCTTTGAGGCATTTCATCAAACACTTTCCGGGCATCATCCAAACCCCCGCATTTCATGTACATATTCAGTATCGAATTCTGGATAAAAAGATCAGCTTTGAACTTTGAATTGCGAAAGTGATTGTGCACTACACGCCCTTCTTTCAGCCTCCCCAATTGGGCACATTTCTTGACCAACTTGTTGTATATAGTTTGGTCTAATTCGATCGAACCGCGATCAATTAGATCAAGAACGTGAAGCCCAGTTCCTGAATCGATGCTCTTTCGAAGAAAGTCGCGGTCTTGGATTATGGGGGATGGGTTTCCGAGCTCCCCTTCTTCCCATGTTTCTGGGTCTGTGAAGGTGCAAAAACAGAGTGGTTGGTGGTGATCGAAGGGGCGTTTGTAGAGATTGAGCTTTGTTGGGTTTGGAGGATTGATTGGGAGCTTCTTCATGTATGCGAGGGATTTGAAGCTGCAAAGCTATTACTCTGCGCGCGTAGAAATCGTTCAAGCAATCTCGTGTGAGTCGACGAGACGACGACTCTGTTCTTAACGGATCATAGTATTGGATTATAAGAATGTGAGCAAGACAGACAATGCCCGAGCTTACATTAGTTAGTCAGTCCAGTTGGTGTCAGACACTACGTGGAAAATTAAAATAATTTCACTTTATTTTTGGTGGCACACATATATAGTTCTTTCAAATCTTGGTGTGGAGTCACTCTAAAATTTTGATGTAGAACTTCGCTGCTAACTAGTAGTCATGTCCAATTTAAGCTCAGCGTAATTATGGCTCATTGAGCTTTAGATACTGTGTGGTTTAGATAAATAAATATATATATATAAAAGCGTTGTTTGGTTAGGCTTTTGATTTAATTAACTTAGGCTTTGAGTATGCGGATGAGGTTTATGAAAAGTAAAAAAGCCGCTAGAGATATGCTTTTGGAAATCATGGTTGTTTTGCTAGTTTTAAATTATTTTCGTTGTCACATAAGCATCACGTTAACCAATCGCATAATATATAAAATAAAAGCAAAGGATACTAAAACCAACTTATTGAATGTGACATCAACAATAAGCAAAAGTAAAAGTCAAACCAAACAAAATCAGTATCATACTACCCCAATCTTAGTTTAGCTTGAAATATGGTGGTTTTTGCATCTACTTATTTGGTTCATGAGGTTTGAAATTGACATCTTGCATGAGAGGAATTAAGTCCATTATCAAACAAACAACATCAACTAATCAATAATCGCTTGCTTTGTTGGGCCACATACGAGGACGACCACCCATGTAGCGGCTTGAATTTAATTCGCGGTTGTTAACGATGGGGTTGCAGACGTGGTTGACAGCTCAGACACTCGTGGGACCCGCAGTTAGACTTGTGCGCACCTGGAGCTAGGTAAATAGTACTTTCGTGTGCTGAATTGTTTAATTTGCGAGGTTTATATTGAAATAGTGTAAACGGCATCACAATGTGTGTGATTAAATTACATTTTACGTGCGAGACTGTGTGTTACGTATTCGCCTTGATATGCGTGTCGACGCGGGTACCGTAGTTTAATCGACTTAACACTAGGTTGGGGAAAATAATACACACATAAAAATGAATAAAATGAGTTAAATAATAATATGGAATGTATATTTGGTGGTTAGGGACATGGTAGTACGCGTATGTCGCGGTTCGAGACGAGAAATTGGGTGTCAGAACACCCGGAACACCACTTTTTGCGTTAAATACAAGGGTGAGTTTGCCATCAGAGTCACAATTGGAGTAAAGAGAGGTTAGAAAAGAAGCAAATAAGGAGCTAATGGAGTTCATTGGATGGCCTTGGGATGTGTAAGTGAGTTGAGATGCAAATTCAACTATAAATAAGTCAAATTGACTTATTTCCACCACCTTTTTTTTTCTCTCTCTCTCTCTCTCTCTCTCTCTCTCTCTTATCCTTTCTATTCGAGAATTGAAGTGGAGAAACAAGGGTTTGAGTGATTCATCTTAGTGATTCAAGGAGCTTGGATGAGTGAAAACACCAAAAGCAAGGTGAGAATCACATTTACCTCAACTTTCTCTATCTTTTGATCTCGATTATAGAGGTGTTAGTGATGTTTTGGTGGATGTTGAGTTGTTGTTTAGATAGGTTTGAAGTGCTTTGAAGTTGTGTTGTTGGTGTTGTGGTTGTTGTTGGTTTGGTAGGGTTGTTTAAAAACCAAGAATTTTAGCGATTCTTTGTCAGAGCGCGATTAGCGCATGCATTGATGACATCATCTAGCGCGCTAGATGACAGTTAGCGCACTAGGTTAGAAAAATAGCGCGCTAATGTTCTTACTTGATGAAGAACGTGTAACTACCTGGGAATCAGCGTGCTTATTCCCAGACCCAGCGCGTTAGATTCAGCTGTTTTGATATTATTTTTGTTAAGTGACTTAAAACACATTCAAATGACTAAAAATTAACTATAAATGGAAATAGGTCACTTCGGGCGGTAATTTGGGTTATCTCGGGACTAGGCGGAGCCGGACCAGGGGTTATCTACGGGACTCAGAGTGTGGTTTGAGGTGTGTAGCATCCCAACTGAAATTTCTTGAGCAGTACTTTATTTTGCTTTTGAATTCACATTTTGTCTTTCATTACTCTATTCTTGGTGTGTTATAATGGACGGACGTTGAGGCTCTCCCTCCGTGCCATTTCCGTGTGTACGTCCACTAGACCATAACACGTGTGCCATCTCGGTGAATAGGGCTACCCGAGAGTTGTGACGGGCACGTGTGGGTGCGTCATAGGTTCCACGCTGATCACATAGCGAATCCGGATACTGGCCTTGCTTGAGTGCTACTCATCGGCAGTAGTCTGTTGGGAGTCCGAAGTATGGCTCTAGTTTGACCACAAGGCGTAGGAAGACACACACTTTGAGCTTCTACTATTACATATGCATGCGATGAGCACAATTGTCGTATTTTATTTACGCATGTTTATTTAATAGTTTTTGTAACGGTCCGCTTTAATTAATCCCGATAAGCCGACAAATTACGATTAAGAACCTAAGCTCGGACCCAACGTAGACGTCGCGGAAAAGTCTAGGGCACGCCTAATGAGGCGAAATATGTTATTTTTGTGTGGCGAGTGTTTATTTATTTTACTATTATTTAATAGTTTGCGCCGCGTAATTGAGAATTTCGCTTAGTCGCGTTGTGCGCTTGTAGTGACGAGTGTACGACGTCGCGATGTGCGTATGCGTAACGCGGTATACGGGGTAGTATGAGATTTAGTTGTCACATCACACATCACATCACCATACCTAAACCCATCACTCACTTTTCCTCTCCCCCTTTCCAAAAAAAAAAAAAAAGATCGGATAAGAGAGAGAGAGAGAGAAATGGAGAGAGAGAGAGAGAGATCGGGTAAGAGAGAGAGAGAGGAGGAGCAAGTGAGAGAGAGAGAGAGAGAGAGAGAGAGAGAGAGAGAGAGAGAGAGGAAGGGAGCTCCGGCGAGAATGGAGGCCATGGACGGCGGCTCGCGGCGACGCGAAGGTGATAGGTCATTATTTATGCATATTATATATAGTTTATTTATGTATTTTTATTGTTGAATCTTCGACATACGGGCCTAATTTTTATTTATTTATTATTTTCAGGGTTATTGAAGTGCGTGGTTGAATTCGGAGCGAAAAACTGCATAAAGTCAAGTATTCATATACCCAGACCCGTTCAACATCGAAAATCGTGTTAGCGTGTATCTCGAGGCAAATTTGGCGGGCCCACATGTGTTATGGTGATTGATGAAGATCAAGTGGAGCATTATATGGCGTTGATGCATTGCATGATTTAAGGAAAAGAAAGTTGAAGGGCTGTGTTTCTTGATTTGTTTGATTTCGTGTTTATTTTATTAATAACTTATATAAATATACAATATATAGAAAGTGGATAAAAAATAGCAAGAGATCCTAAAGAAAAGGAACGCAGAGAGACATATTGGTTAGAAATAGAAAGATGAAAACGCAAAGAAAAAAAGCGGGCCCAGGGAAAGAGAAAGGAAAGAAAGAAACGGATTTGGCACGCGGACAGGATTTTAGAGGGGGTTTTCATTGTTTTTTCGGGGACGGCTATTCTCTTGCTCGGCCGAACTGGGTGGGAAATTTTCTTTTTTCTTTTCTTGTGTGTTCTTATTTCATGGAGGGCTAAGTTTATAGCCTAGGCAAGATTACGAGGGATGTTTGACGGCGCATATCAATGGATTTGTGAGATTTATATATTTTAATTTCAATCTTTTCATTATGCTTTATTTTCTTTGGTATCGTTTCAATAATCGAGGTTAAATTCATGTTTAAATCTTGATTTACTCGCCAGTGTGCCGTAAGCATCCGTACTTGTGCAATAAGACCACACTAGTGGCAATTGATCTTACCAATTGATTAGTCTCTTTTGGGACCGGTTGAATACCTTAGAAATCTAGGCTAAATTGGACACACGAGTGATTCGGTTGTCTAGGTGTAGTGCCTTCACGAAGTTCATTGCGGTCAGCGTGTTAAACCCAATGCGCTTGAGTATAGGGTTATACGTTTGACTAGAGAAATATTCACCGTCGTACCTTGGCTATCGAGATTAGGAAGTGCGAGGAACCGCGTACGTTACGGTTCTATAGCTACACTAAGATATTTTGATTTGCATATTTTACATAAATCGACGACCAAATCCAATCTTTTATCGAACCGAACTTGTATGTCTTGACCTAGGTGTTCTTTTTTATTAATTGTTTTCAAATTTATTTCCATTGTTTTATTTATTTTGTTGATATTTAGATTAGCCTTATTATTCACTCTCCCAAAACCCCGATTTCCTTTTTGTTCTTTTTAAACCTTAGAAAGAATATCAATCCTGTGGGATCGACCACTTTGCCACTATTCTACAAAATAGTTGGTTTATGTATTTTAATTTTATTGACGCGTTCGGCGCGCGTGGCCGAAAAGCGCGAACGACCAGCGAAAGCGATCAGCAGCGACGGATGACGAAGAATGGCGGCGACAACAACGATGGCGAATCAACACGGCGAGTCACGGCGCGACAACGCGGTTCAGCCAGAAACGGCCCGGTGAGGCGGCTCCATGTGACGGCCCCTCTCCTAATCTAGGGCACCGCCCGGCCTAATTCCGTAATTAAGCCCTAATCATATCCACACAGGACTTAACTATGTATTAGTCAGCCTTTACAACCTAGACGCCTATTTTCTCGTGTTCATGATAAGTAATACACTAGTCCTACCAGTTTATAAAATTTAAAGTTAATTAGTTTTTTTATTAAATTAATTAATTAGCGAAAGTCTTATTGATTATGCGGAAGCAATTAGTAACTTATGCGGAAGCCATTTATAAAACCCTAAGTGTGGAAAACCAGGAAATGACATCACATATATAAAGTCCTCGAAATGCATTGAAAACGATAAAATAGTTTAAGTCAAGTCGGAAACTAACTCAACCCATATACCACCCCGAATAGTATCGAAAGACATATAACATATACAATCAAAATACCAAAAAAAGACCTACAATCGATGCAGTGACGCGTCGCGGGCTCGAGGATAATCGTTGATCTTCTCCTTGCCGACTGTTTGTAGTCGGCTCTGCACCCACCCGTCATAAAAAGGACGGTGAGTACAAGAATAAAATAGTAATCCCCGATGACAAGTTTAATTTGCATTTCCAAATATTCAAATGGTATTTAAAAGCATATAAATGGGAAAACTGGAAAATAAACCATATGCGAGTAAATACTAGAGTTAAACAAGTGATACTTGACACTTAGGCTAAGTAGTGGTGATTTAGGTCCGGTCGGCAGTGAAACATGTCGCTCCGACTCAATAATCATATAACACAAGGGACTCTAACCCAAGTGTTACCATGGACTCTAACCCCGGTGTGTAGACCACCTCGGGGACTCTAACCCCGAGTGTCATACAGTGTCAAGTAACATGTGCCGACATCCCCAGGGACTCTAACCCCGTGAGTCGCGCACACCTCGATCGAGTACGGGACCTAAATGCGAAAAGTACTTTTTAAATTTCAAGAAATATCAAGTATGGATTGTCAAGGCATAGGCACATCTACACACCTAAACAAATAAGGAATACAAGTCCTCTTAAGCATTTATAAGATATTCACTAGCCTAATAGCATGCTATTTATCATTCAATTCACATTTGAAACAACAAGAATAGACATAGCATGGGATAGAATCAATGAATCAAATCAAATGAATGAATATCATGCAAACTAGACTCATCAAGTGAGCATAGACACAAAGAACACATGATATAAGAACACAACGGTAAAATAGTCAAAAAGACTATGCAAGGACAACAATTAATAGAAATGAAATGCCAAGTAAAGTTGTCATTGGGTATACTCACAACAACAAAGTAAAGTCATAGCTTTACTGGCCTCCCGATACTCCAAATCTTTTCCTAGGTTCTTGAGTTTGGTGTCTCATTAGTTCAAGTATAGTGGGTTTAAGCTCAATTTAGTTTATTGTGTATTCAAATTTGTTCAATAGACTTTAAATCAATCTTCCTAAATCAGCCCCTAAAGACTAAATTAAGTTTCAATTTCAGTCCTACACTTTAAAGCAGTTTTTAGGCATGAAATGGTCAAAATATCGAAATATAATTTTTCCCAATTTTTTCGAAATTTCTCCAAATTTTTCCCTCATTTTTCTTCTCATTTTCTGTTTGGGTCGGACCGTCCGCCCTGGACAGAACTGAGTTCGAGCTCGGCCCGTTCGGGCCCGACCCGAGTGGGGGTGCACAGCGCGCGCTCCCCGATCCCAGTTCGATCGGGAGCAACATTTTTTCTCCTGATGGGTTGGGGTTGCTTTCCACCCCCCCCCCGTGGAGCCGATGGCGGGGAGACACCCTGCCATCTCCCCTGGTCGGCCATGGGGTTCGGCCTCCATGGCCGAACCCCACTTTCGGCCACCCCACCGCCAACCACCGAACCTACAACAACAACGAGGACTCACCGCGATTGTGATCTCTTCTCTCATTCCTGGCGTTTCCCTTCTCCTCCTCCTCTTCTCATTTTCTTCTTCTTCCTCTCTCTCGGCTATCCTTGTTCGGTCTGTTGTGTGTACGTGTGTGTGTGTGTGTGTGTGTGTGTAGGTGTAAGTGGGGTGGTGGACACGTGGTGTGGGAATTGGACAGGTGTTGCTTGGGTTGGGACAAGTGTGATGGTGTTAGGTGTCTTGACACTTAATTGTGACACAACTAAGACACTTTCGCCGTGTTTTCGGGCGTTTCGGCCCGGTTTCGCGTCCGAACCAGTGATATACGCGTACGCCGCGTCGTTAGCCACCCAATACCTATTCTATTTTTACTCAACTATAGGCATTTAATTTGATTTACATTAACAAACACAACCATAAGCTTATAAGTAATTCCTTATTTCATATTAGTATTAAATAAGACTTACCAAAATGCTAACTACCCGGTTCCCCGACTCGCACGCTACTCGAGGCATGTCCCATTTCACTCGTCTCGATGCCTACAATTGTACAAATCGACTTAGTAAGTCTACACAATACATAACACTAGGCACACATCAATACAAAAATACGATATACCTCGGCCACGTGCCTCGGTCGATGCACGTATCACGGTGTAGGTCCCACGTCGGGTCGGTGATCCTAATTAAGGAATTAAAACGGGGTTAGAGATTTGGGCGTGACACTCCAGCGATGGCGAGCGGCTCTAGCACGCGCGCCGCGCGAGCGAGCGGTGATGGCTCAGCGATGGCGCGGCGCGCGCAGCGGCGCAGCAATGGCGCGCGGTGAACGACGTGGGACGCAACGCGCGGTGGCGCATTGCCGGGCAGGCTAATCCCCGACTAGACTATGGTCGGGTATAGAAGCGCGTATCTCGGGCGTGAGCGAGACATTTTGGAGAGATATTTGCGATTGTTTGAGGTAAGTAAACCCACGAGAAAGTCAGTTTAGAATTTACTTATTTTTCCTGTAAATTATTTATTTCACATTACTTTTCGCCAGTTCAGTTTTCATGTTTACTTTATTCCCGCGTGTGTCTGTGTATGGTCGAAGGGACGGTGTGACCCATTCCCGGCTCTCTCGTTGATGATGATCCGATTGTTGCTACGGTGTTGGTCATACCTTAGACTACGCGTGAGATTTCTCTCAGCGAGTCGATGATCTCGAGAGCGAGTTGACGTGAGGCTCACCTCCGTCACAGATTTCCTCTCCTTTGAGGCGTTGGGCGGAAGTTTACCTTCCGACCAATAGAGTTCCTCATTTCGACCTTGAAGAGGGGGTGTGGATTTCCTCACCTCCAGGGCCTTCTCGGTTTAATATTTAGTCCCAGGGCTTGACAGCTATACACCACACTCGCGTTCCATATTCTTGATTATCTCACGACTTACATTCATGCTTTACATTCCTGTTCATTTACTTTATATGCATGAATTGTAGCCGTTTTCTTGGATTTCTTGTGAATACTAACTGAATTTCTCTGGGATTTACTCACCTGGAACTTGTCATTGTTTATTGGTGGCAAGTTGCAGATCCTACGACGAGCCGGGGGAAGGCGGTGATTGGCGACTACCTCTGATTTGGAGCGCCTCCACTAGCTTACTCGTAGGTGTTTGTATTTACGTATACATACTTTTTGGGATCATTTTGGGAGACTTTTTCGCCTGATACATGTATATTGACACCTATTATACATTTTGTCGCCTTAACTGATATACATGATATCATTTTGCTGGGTTTCCACCCCGTAGGTTGTTAATTAATGCATAACTTATTTACATTAATTATATGCATATTATTAAGACTTTCGCAACTAAAATAACTTAAATAAATAAGAACAAATGAATTAAGTTATAAAACGTTATAACTTAGTATATTTCGCTATATTAATCTTTTAAAACAACGAAATTTAGTAAGTTGGATTACAAGACGGATGGTTCGCGGGCCGTCATATACAGGTGTGCAGGTGACGAAGCATGGCTTGGTGACGTATCCGTCGACGTGGCGGTGCCCGGTTTGCCTCGGAATTTGGGGCCGTCACAGTTTTGTTTAAATGACAGTATTTACTTTCTGTATTGCCACTTAATTTCCTTGGGAATACTCACTCTGGACTCGTCATCTGTCTTTTTGTGATGACTTGAGTGCAGATCCTAATACGAGCCGTGGCAAAGGCAAGCTACCGAAATATTTGTGATTCAGAGACATATATCCAGGCTTATACGTTTGTATATATTTATTTTGTTTTTACTTTGAGATTGTGAGATAGCTTATGACTCTATACTGTTGATATATTTCGATACATTGAGGTACATGATTAATATATGATGGTATATGAGTTTTCCACTTTAGGTATCAGAGTTATTTGCATGACTTTAACGTTTATATATATTGTTTGTCATGTTAAAAGACTCCCTCTGTGATTTATTTGAGTTTAAAATGATAGTATAAGCAGATGATTAGAGTCCATTAACAATTTAAACAGTAAATTGTTGTGATTTGAGGTTAATAATGATTAAATGGTGGATGAGTTGGCATGTGGGATACGGCTGACGCTGGTAGGCTAGGTTGTGGGCCTGTATCGGCCCCCGTGGCGGTCCATTTAGAAAATGGATCGTTACATTTTGGTATCAGAGAAAGGTTGGTGAACCTCAAGGAATTGCAAATTTCCTCCGATACGATTACATTTGGAGGATAAACCTGATGAATAAACTTTAGATGTGGAAACTCAAAGGAATTGCTTAGAGTCCTAGTTGGGAAGTGAGGTGAGTCGGGTATAAGTCAGGGGATATACGTGTTATGTTTTGGTTGTATTATACATATGATACACGTATATTGGTATAGAGGCCGATTGGATGCACGTTCTTCGATATAGATACCGATGGACGGACATCCTTCTGATACTACTCAGCCTGAGGTCGGAGATACCAGCGATCCGATGAGACCGACCTTGACTTTGGAGTCATTGGCGCGGACTATGGATGATAGGTTCACGATGCTGGTTCTCTATGTCGCTCCTGCTCAGCGCATCAGCTACAACATTCGCCTTACCCGGATGATATTCAATCGCGACAGCGGCGATGGCTCGAGTTACTCAAGGACTGCGATAGCTCGGCCTACAGCTTTGGTTGCACCGATGACAACTACTCAAGCAGTTGTAGCTCCTAATGCGGTCGAGGCTTCGGTGCAGGTGGCGGTGTCCGAGACATTAGTCGAGAGGGCTACGCCAGTAGCAGTACCAGTGGAGGCTGTTGTGGTGCTTACATCTGCTACTACCGAGCAACCAGCAGTGGCATCAACTTCTGGGAGCCAGATGACATTAGAGGCTAAGAAGATGAAGGACTTTCTTAAGTTCTCGTCAGGATATTTTTATGGGGCCGGTGATCCAGAGGTAGCCGGGAGTTGGCTATTATCCCATGAGTGGCTACATGACTTGCTTCGGGTCGAGGAGATTGATCGGCCGAGGTTATCGAGTTTCTGTTTGAGAGCCGATGCTGCAATATGGTGGACTACCTACAATGCGACTCATCCTGCTGTTACTACTTGGGCAGAGTTCCGGACGTTGTTTATGGATGAGTATATACCGATGGAAGTTAGAGTCCGCTTGAGAGAGGAACTTTTATCTTTGGTGCAGGGTGATATGTCGGTCACAGTATACAAGGAGAGGTACCGGTATTTATTATCGTACTTCATGGACATAGTTGGTACCGATCGGCAGCAGATATATTACTTTTGCGCGGGGTCTGGATGAGAGGATTGCGAGCACAGTGGTATGTAGTGGAGCTCGTACTCTGGCTAAGATCTACGACAGGTGCCTCGGACATGAGACATACCTGGTTTAGAGGGTCAATCGACTAACGATTCAGGTTGTGCTGCAGAGTCAGTAGAGTCAGCCAGCATCAGGTTCTCGATCTGATTAGAGACCGAAGAGACAGATGAGAGACCAGGACCAACAGAGACAGAGTCGGAGACCTCGCCGAAGTGATTGACAATCTGATCAGGGTCGCAGAGGTGACAGAGATCATTGTGATGACTGGGATATACGTGATGATCGTTAGTTGGCATATTCTACGGCTTCTGCACCAGTTGATCAACTTAGACAGCAAAGGTAGGACATAGGTCCGAGATGCCAGAGTCAGATGCAGAGTCAGATGAGTTTTGGAAAATCAAAGACTCGCACATGTTACCGATGCAGTCAGGTGGGGCATATTTATGGCATATTGTACCAGACCAGCACTAGTACCACCACAGACGGAGCAGGCCAGAGATAGGGCCCAGGCTGCGACTTTCGAGTCGCGACCGAAAGGAAACGTCCGGACAACTAGTTGACGGTACGTTATCAGTCTGTGGTATTCCTATGCATGTTATGATGGATTATGGTAGTACACTATCTTTTATTTCTGGACGCATGGTAGGAGAGTTATGGTTACCAGCACAAACCTTAGATACACATCTTGTTCTCAGCACGACAGTTGGGGATAAGATTTACCACTAACAGATTTGCTTAGAAATTGTGTTGTGAAGATTGAGGGACATCAGCTATCGGCTGATTTGAGAGTGTTACAGTACTCGGAGTTCGACGCGATGTTCGGGATGGATTGGTTGTTATCTTATCACGCACAGATCAACTATTTCAGCAAAACTGTGACGTTTGATATCAAAGGAATTCCATGGTTTACATTCGCCGGAATTGCGGCTGCATTACCTATCACTCGAGGCATATTAGCGACTTCGCAGGAGATGGAGGCGTATGCGGCTATAGTTGGCGGAGTGTAAGACGATGCTTAAGGTTTAGGATGTTCCTGTCGACTGCGAGTTTCCAGACGTGTTCCCTGATGATTTGCCATGATTGCCACCACCGAGAGCTGTGGAGTTTATCATTCAGCTGATTCCGGGGACTCAGCCAATCTACAACAGGTCGTATAGGATGTCAGCATCGAAGCACGAGGAGTTGAGGACCCAGTTAGAGGATTTATTGCAGAAAATTTTCATTCACCCTAGCATGTCACCTTGGGGAGCTCCAGTTCTTTTTGTGAAGAAGAAGGACGGTTCGATGCGGATGTGTGTGGACTACCGAAAGCTGAATCAGGTGACGATTCGAAATCGTTACCCTCTTTTGAGAATCGATGATTTATTCAATCAGTTGGCTGAGGCCAAGTTCTTCTCGAAGATCGACTTACGATCATTATACCATCAGTTAAGGATTCGAGAGGAGGATGTGGAGAAGACCGCGTTTAGTACACGTTATGGTCTATTCGAGTTTATAGTCATACCGTTTGGGCTGACTAACGCACCGCCGATCTTCATGGATTTGATGCACGAAGTCTTTGAGGCCATACCTTGATCGATACATCATTGTTTTTATCGACGACATCCTAATTTACGATAAGACTCGTGTGGAGCACGAGATGCATCTTAGAGATGTGTTGGCAACGCTGAGAGAGCACCGACTTTATGCCAAGTTCAACAAGTGTGCATTCTGGCTGAGTGAGGTGAAGTTCTTGGGCCATGTCATCAGTGATCAGGGTATATCTATTGATGGTGAAAAGATTCGGGCAATTATTGTCTGGAATACACCCGAGTCTGTATCTGACATCCGGAGTTTCTTGGGTTTGGCAGGATATTATAGGCGCATTGTGCAGGACTTCTCGATGATTGCAGCGCCGTTAACGAGGTTGACCAAGAAGGATGTTAGATTTGAATGGTCACAGGAGTGTGAGGATGCTTTCTGGGAGCTGAAGAGGAAATTGACTTATGCACTAGTTTTGGCTTTACCAATACCAGGTAAAGGTTTTTCAGTATATACTGATGCATCATACACTGGGTTGGGTGGCGTGTTGATGTAGGATGGAGACCCAGTGGCCTATTTATCTCGATGATTGAGACCTCACGAGGTGAACTATCCGGTGTACGACTTGGAGTTTGCAGTGGTCGTGTTTGCACTGAAGGCCTTGAGGCATTATTTGTATGGTGAGAAGTTTATGTTGTACACAGACCACAAGAGTTAGAGGTACATGTTCACTCAGAGGGAATTGAACATGCGACAGCGGCGATGGCTCGAGTTACTGAAGGACTATGACTTCGCCATTGAATATCATCCGGGTAAGGCGAATGTTGTAGCTGATGCGCTGAGCAAGAGCGACATAAAGAACCAGCATCGCGAACCTATCATCCATAGTCTCATAGTCTGCGCCAATGACTCCAAAGTCAAGGTCGGTCTCGTTGGATCGCTGGTATCTGTTGGAGTGGCATATGACACATGAGCTCGGGTTGCTTGAGGCAACGTTGGTGTTGTGTTTGACAGAGGCTATTGCTGAGCTATAGATTTGCTGTCAGACGCAAGTTCCTACAATGTCTCTAGAGCGGGTTGCTGAGTTGCAGAGAGCTGGTGACCGATATTTGCGGATCAGTGGCTTGACTCAGGATCCGGGGTGCACCGAGTGGTCTGAGGGGTCAGACGGGTGCCTGAGACACAGAGGTCGATTATGGATATTAGGGATGCCGGAGCTCAGAGACAGCATTCTCGAGGACGCACACCGATCGCGATATATAGTTCATCCTGATCGGACCAAGATATATCACGATCTGCGGAGATTGTTCTGGTGGCCAGGGATGAAGGCTGACGTGGGTAGATACGTCCGGAGTTGTCATATCTGCTAATAGGTGAAGGCAGAGCACATGAGACCGACTGGGTTACTACAGTCGCTGCCCATTCCTTAGTGGAAGTGAGAACACATGAATATGGACTTCGTTAGTGGCCTACCTCTGACGACGAGGAGACACGATGCGATTTGGGTGGTTATCGACAGGTTGACGAAGTCGACACATTTTATACCGATCGCCATGAGATATTTTGTTACACAATTGAGCACTATCTTTGAGAGAGAGATTGTTAGATTGCACGATGTACCGGTCTTTATTGTTTCCGATAGAGATCCAAGGTTTACATCGAGACTTTGGGAGAGTATGCAGGAGCAGTTTGACACTCGTTTACAGTTCAGTCTGCGTACCATCCTCGAACTAACGGCCAGTTAGAGCGATTGACTCAGATTCTCGAGGATATGCTCAGAGCGTGTATTCTACAGTTTGGTGGATCGTGGGAGGATTACTTACCTTTATGTGAGTTTGCATGCAACAATAGCTATCAAGCGAGTATCAGAACGCCACCATTTGATGCACTTTATGGTAGGCCCCGCAGGTCACCAGCATGTTGGGCGGCACCGGAGGATACAGCGGCTATAGGACCTGAGGTTGTTGTTGACCATCCTGAAAGGGTAAGGCATATCAGGTAGAGACTTCAAGCGGTGCATGATAGGCAGAAGAAATATGCGGACAAATACCTTGAGGGTCTGAACTATGAGGTTGGAGACTTGGTGTATTTGAAAGTTTCGCCCTGGAAAGATCATCAGAGGTTTGACATTAAGGGGAAACTAGCACCAAGGTTCATTGGGTCGTTCAGAGTTGAGGAACGCGTCGGTAGAGTGACATACTGTCTAGAGTTGCCACCGCAATTGGCAGGGGTACACCCAGTGTTTCACATTTCCATGTTGAGGCTGGCTAGGTCGGGACCGAGGCCTATGGTTGATATACGTCACATTAAGGTGCGACCTGATGTATCATACGAGGAGCAGCCTGTGGAAATCATGGATATGAGGACTCAAATTTTGCGAAATAAGGAGATCCCAAAAGTTTTGGTCAGATGGCAGCATCACGGGACCGAGGGACTCACTTGGGAGCTTGAGTCTACAATGCGACGACGGTATCTCCACTTATTTGTCGGTAAGTATTTTTAGTTTAATTTAAATTTCGGGACGAAATCTCACCTAGTTGGGAAAAATTGTAACGACCTGGATTTAATTCGCCATTATTAATGATGTGGTTGCAGACGTGGCTTACAACTCAAATGCTCGTGGGACGCTTGGAGCTAGGTAAATAGTACTTTTGTGTGCTAAATTGTTTAATTTGCGATGTTTATATTGAAATAGGATAAACGACATCGCAATGTGTGATTAAATTACATTTGACGTGCGAGACTGTGTGTTACGTATTCGCCTCGATATGCGTGTCGACGCGGGTACCGGGTAGTTTAACCGACTTAACACTAGGCCTGGGGAAATAATACACACATAAAAATGAATAAAATGGGTTAAATAATAATATGGAATGTATATTTGGTGGTTAGGGACATGGTAGTACGCGTATGTCGCGGTTGGGAAGAGAAACCGGGCGTCGGAACACCGGAACACTACTTTTTGCGTTAAATACAAGGGTGAGTGTGCCATCAGAGTCACAATTGGAGTCAAGAGAGGTAAGAAAAGAACCAAATAAGGAGCTAATGGAGTTCATTGGATGACCTTGGATGTGTAAGTGAGTTGAAATCCAAATTCAACTATAAATAAGTCAAATTGACTTATTTCCACCACCTTTTCTCTCTCTTATCCTTTCTATCCGAGAATTGAAGTGGAGAAACAAGGGTTTGAGTGATTCGTCTTGGTGATTCAAGGAGCTTGGAGGGGTGAAAACACCAAAAGCAATGTGAGAATCACATATACCTCAACTTTCTCTATCTTTTTATCTCAATTATAGAGGTGTAATTGGTGATGTTTTGGTGGATATTGAGTTGTTGTTTAGATAGGTTTGAAGTGCTTTGAAGTTGTGCTGTTGGTGTTGTAGTTGTTGTTGGTTTGGTGTGTTTGTTTAAAAACCCAAGATTCTCAGCAGTTTGCTGTCCAGAGCGCGATTAGCGTGCTAATGACATTATCTAACGCGCTAGATGACAATTAGCGCTAGGTTAGAAAAATAGCGCGCTAATGTTCTTACTGATGAAGAACGTATAACTGCCTGAGAATCAGCGCGCTAATTCCCAGACCCAGCGCGTTAGATTTAGTTGTTTTGATATTATTTTTGTTAAGTGACTTAAAACACATCCAAATGACTAAAAATCAACTATAAATGGAAATAGGTCACTTCGGGCAGTAATTTGGGTTATCTAAGACTAGGCGGAACCAGACCGGGGGTTATTTACATGACTCAGAGTGTGGTTTGAGGTGTGTAGTATCCAAACTGAAATTTCTCGAGCAGTAATTTATTTTGCTTTTGAATTCACATTATGTCTTTCATTACTCTATTCTTGGTGTGTTATAATGGACGGACGTTGAGGCTTTCCCTTCGTGCCATTTCTGTGTGTACGTCCACTAGGCCATTACACGTGTGTCATCTCGGTGAATAGGGCTACCCGAGAGTTGTAACGGACACATATGGGTGCATCGTAGGTTCCACGCCGACCACCTAGCGGATCCAGATACTGACCTTGTTTGAGTGCTACTCGCCGACAGTAGTCTGTTGGGAGTCCGAAGTATGACGCTAGTCTGACCCTAGGCTCTAGGAACACACACTTTGAGCTTCCACTATTAAATATGCATGCGATTAGCACAGTTTTCTATATTTTATTTCCGCATGTTTATTTAATAGTTTTGTTTAAATGTCAGTATTTACTTTCCGTATTGCTCACTTAATTTTCTTGGGAATACTCACTCTAGATTCGCCATCTGTCTTTTTGTGATGGCTTGAGTGCAGATCCTAATACGAGTCATGGCAAAGGCAAGCTACCATAATATTTGTGATTCAGAGACATATAGCTAGGCTTGTACGTTTGTATATATCTATTTTGTTTTTACTTTGGGATTTGAGATTATGAGATAGCTCAAGACTCTATATTGTTGATATATTTTGATACATTGAGGTACATGATTGATATATGATGGTATATGGGTTTTCCACTTTAGGCATCAGAGTTATTTGCATGACTTTAACGTTTATATTTATTGTTTGTCATGTTAAAAGACTTCCGCTGTGATTTAGTATAAGCAGATGATTAGAGTTCATTAACAATTTAAACAGTAAATTGTTGTAATTTGAGGTTAATAATGATTAAATGGTGGATGAGTTGGCATGCGGGACACAGCTAGCGCTGGTAGGCCAGGTTGTGGGCCCACATCGGCCCCCGTGGCGATCCATTTGGAAAATGGGTCGTTACATCTCATCTCAGTTTTTTTATCCATAAGACTCCGAGTCCTTTGCCACTCGGATGAACCAATTGGTGTACTGTCATTTGCTTGTCGTTTTGGCTATTGATTATGCGGACAAGTACTAATAAAATAAATGCACCACATCAACATATCACAAATCTATATGTATTATAAAAAAAGGAGCGGCTAAATGAGCTCTATTTTTTGCTTAAAGGACCCCACTTTGGTGAAATTACCCAACTACCTCTCCATAGAAAAAGGTTTTTACTTACTCATACCCCACTCACCCATATCCTTATCACCCCTATCTCAAATTGCATTTTCACCACCAGCTCAAATCCAACGAAATTCGAAAAAAACCACATGGATTCGACGCTGTATGTGCATTCCTCATCTCTTTAAGTGTCGATTTTGAAGTTTTTTGTGCGGTTTTTTTTCTTTTTTGAGTCGATATTTCTTGTGGTTTTCTCGTTGGGTTTAGGGCTTTGATTTGGGGCTTAAATCTTGCATTTTAGATACAAAGTTTTGATGGAATAAAAAATATCAAGCGATTTTGAGCCAAACCCACTAATTTTTTAGTCATTTTCATGTAATTTTAAGAAGTTTGGAAATTTTTTTGTTCATTTTTGTTGCCCATGATTGTCAGACACACCGGGGCGACACCTCTAAAGAAGTCTCGACTGGATCCCTCTATCACCTTCTGAGATCGAGTTCTCTTCGCAATCTCGGTCGGAGTCGGCCGATACCTTTTTAGGGGTCTCGGTTATGTGCGTCTGAACCCCGCAGGCAACACTTCTTCACTTTAGGACACGACGCGACCAAATTCGACCTTGTTCAACAAAAAAAACACTCTTATGACACTTGGTAACATATTACAAGAGCTCTACAATGACTAAAACCAATAAATAGAAAGGATTGATGGGTGTTGGGGTGAGAATGAGGGTAATGAGATGAGCAAGAATATTTTTGGAATTTAAAAAAAAAGAGTAAACTAAGTAAAAAGTGGGGTATGATGAAGTAAAAATTTTAAAATGGGATCCTCTAAGTAAAAATTGGGGTTCGTTTAACCGCTCCTTAAAAAAAGGTAAACCAAACATTAATTGAAGCAAGTCATACTAGTTTTCCTATGGCGCAATATAAAAGAAACTGCATGTGTAACATATCCATTTTTATTGAAGTCTTGTTTGAATGGGGAGTGCTTTTTGTTGCAGTTTGGTGCCATTTCAACAAACTGCTATTGCGATTTCAATAATTTGCAAGTTTACAACGTTGATGTGATTAGCCTGTTGTAAATTGAGTTGAAACTTGCTAAGAACTAGAGAAGGAAATAGAAGACTAAGAACTTCTACTACTACAAACTACTACTACAAAGGAGGAGAAGAAATGAGATAGTTGGAATGAGAAGTTTTCATTCAACTTGGTGTGCTCTTACAATGAGGTTATCACCCTTTATATAGGTCATTTGGTATGATGAAAAATGTCCCTTAGCAATGTGGAACAATTAACATATACACCCCATGTCATACAACATTTTACAAGTAATCAATGTGGGACAATTAACACATACACCCCATGTCATACAACACATTACAAGTAATTTGACAATACATGGAAGAGTTGGTGTACATTGGAAATGACAATACAAGTTACATGACTACACAATATGTTGGTGTGCATGCATGGTCATCCACACTTCACAACACTCCCCCTTGGATGACACTTGCTTAGAGATTGTGACTCGTTAAAACTTTTACTAAGAAAAACCATGTGGGAAAAAATATAGTAAAAGAAAAAGAGTACACGATTCTCATAAATATTAAGACGGGCATAATATTATTAAGATTGCCTCATTAAAAACCTTGCTAGGAAAACCCAATGGGATAAAACCATAGCTAAGGGAAAAATAGTGCAATACACTAATCAATAACTCTTCCTCATGTGAACATGGGTGAAACTTGTTCAGTTTCTTTGCTTGCAATGTCTTTAAGTTTACGCAAGCCAATACCATATGTAAGCCTTTTAAATGTCGTAGTTGGTAAGGCTTTTGTGAATAAATCAGCAAGATTATCACTCGATCGGATTTGCTTGACATCAATTTCACCATTATTCTGAAGCTCATGCGCATAAAAGAATTTTGGTGAAATATGTTTTGTTTAGTCCCCTTTTATGAATCCTTCACTTAATTGTGCAATACATGCAGCGTTATCTTCATATAATATGGTTGGAGAACTTTTTATTGAAGACAATCCACATGATTCTTGAATATGTTCAATCATGTTTCTCAACCATACACATTCACGACTTGCTTCATGAATTGCAAGTAATTCAGAATGGTTGGAAGAAGTAGCAACCATTGTTTGCTTTACTGACTTCCATGATATAGCAATATTACCACATGTGAATACATATCCCGTTTGAGAACGCGTCTTGTGAGGATCAGATAAAAATCCAGCATCAGCATAACCTTGGAGATTCAATTTTACCCCTCTCGAGTATAATAAACCCATGTCACTTGTTCCTCAAAGATATCGAAAAACATGTTTAACCCCATTCCAATGTCTTCGAGTTGGTGAAGAGCTATATCTTGCTAGTAGGTTGACAACAAAAGCAATGTCAGGTCTTGTAGAGTTTGCAAGATACATAAGTGCACCAATTGCACTTAAATATGGTACCTCCGGACCAAGTAGCTCTTCATCACTTTCATGAGGTCGAAATGGATCCTTATCCACTTCAAGCGATCTGACAACCATTGGAGAGCTCAATTGATGCGCCTTGTCCATATAAAATATTTTTAATATTTTTTCAATATAATTTGATTGATGGACAAATATTCCACTTGAAAAATGTTTAATTTGCAAACCAAGACAAAGTCTTGTTTTTCCAAGTTCTTTCATCTCGAATTCCTTTTTCAAGTATTCGGATGTTCTAACGATGTCGTCGTGGTTTCCCACTATATTTAAATCATCAACATATACAACAATAATTACAAATCCTGTTGATGATCTTTTAATGAAGACACATGGGCAAAGCGGATTATTTACATATTCTTCTTTCAGTAAATAATCACTAAGGCGTTTGTACCACATTCGTCCGGATTGTTTCAATCCGTACAAAGACCTTTGTAATTTTATAGAATGCATGTTATGAGGTTTTGATTTCATTTCTTCGGATATTTCAAATCCTTCAGGGATTTTCATATATATCTCATGTCAGAGATCCGTACTGAGATATCTTTGTAATGACATCCATTAAATGCATATCAAGCCCTTCGAAACTATGCAAGGCTTATTAAGAACCGAAATGTGATTGCATTTATAACGGAGAATATGTTTCCTCATAATCAATGCCAGGTCTTTGTGAGAAACCTTGAGCTACAAGTCTTGCTTTATACCTTGTAACTTCATTTTTTCGTTTATCTTTCGTACAAATACCCATTTATATCCAACGAGTTTTATGCCATTTGGCGTTTGAACGATCGGTCCAAAAACCTCTCGTTTCCTTAACGAGTTTAGCTCTTTGGATAGCCTCTTGCCATTTTTGCCAATCGGTCTTTTTCGACATTCGTCCACCGATCGTGGTTACGGATCATCATCATTTTCACATATTTCAAAGGACACATTGAAAGCAAATATATCATCAGGAACAATTTTATTTCAATCCCAAATCTTACCAGAGTTTAAATAATTTATTGAGATCTCATTATTTTCATCTTTTTCCTCTTTTTCTAGAGGTCGTTGTCCCTCGTCAGGAACAACTAGTTCTGATAAATTCTTATCAAATGACTTTTGTGCTTTCTCAGGAGTATTTTGATTTGTATTTATTTTTACTCTCATTTTCCTATTTCGAGGAATTGTATCCTTTGAACCAACTGGTCTTCCACGCTTTAAGCGTTTCGTTGGTTCTTGTGCATTTTGTTGCACAGAGACATCGATTCTTGCAGGAGCATTTACAACTGGAATATGTAATTTTGTCACTTGTTTTGCATCTGTAAATGTATCAGGTAATTGATTTGCGATTTGTTGCAAATGAATGATCTTTTGAACTTCAAGTTCACACTGATTTGTGCGTGGATCATAATGTGATAAAGTTGATGCATTCCAAGCAATTTCGCGCCATTCCTTTTGAATTGGTTTCTTATCTCCCCTTAATGGTGGGAAAATTGTTTCATCAAAGTGACAATCAACAAAACGTGCAGTAAATAAATCCCCTGTTAAGGGCTCAAGGTATCTTATAATGGACGATGAGTTAAATCCAATATAAATCCCAAGTTTTCGTTGTGGACTCATCTTAGTTCTATTGCGAGGTGGTATAGGAACATACACTGCACAACCAAAAATTCTCAAGTGTGAAATGTTTGGTTGTTGACCTAAAATAAGTTGCATAGGGGAATGTTCATGGTATGCAGTAGGTCTATAACGAATGATAGATCTTTGCATGAAGGATTTGCATGTCCCAAACCGAAGTTGATAACTTAGTTCTCATGATTAAAGGTTTGGCAATTAATTGAATGCGTTTGATCAAAGATTCTGCCAAACCATTCTGGGTATGCACGTGTGGAACATAATGTTCAATGATAATTCCTATAGACATACAATAATTTTTAAATGCTTGAGATTGAAATTCCCCGGCATTATCAAGACGGATGGTCTTGATTGGGTTGTCAGGAAATTGTGCTCTTAACTTAATGATTTGTGCTAAAAGTCTAGCAAATGCAACATTGCGGGTCGAAAGCAAACAAACATGTGACCACCTAGTTGATGCATCTATCAAAACCATGAAATATCTAAATGGTCCACAGTGAGGATGAATAGGACCACATATGTCTCCCGAATGCGTTCTAAGAAAAGCTCGGGGATTCCACAACAATTTTACTTGGGGATGATTTAACTATCAATTTACCTTGAGAACAACTAGCAGAATTATAATCACCAGCTGAAAATACTTTGTGACTCCTTAAAGGATGTTCATGCGAATTATTAATTATTCTTCGCATCATTGATGATCCTGGATGACCAAGCCGGTCATGCCATAAAATGAATGTCTTTGGATCATTAATTTTCTTATTCAAGACGACATTCGTTTCGACATGCCTTATATGAGTAAAATATAATCCAGATGATAAAGCTGTGAATTTTTCTAACACTTCTTTTTTCCCATTTGAAACCAATGTGACATAGAGAAATTCTCTATTATTTCCGTTCACGGTTTCAATGTGATATCCATTTTGTCGAATATCTTTAAAGCTCAGTAAGTTTCTTCTGGATTTTTCAGAGTATAAGGCATTGTCAACATGAATTGTTGTTCCCCCAGACAACATAATATTTGCTCTTCCAGAGCCATTAATCAAATTGGAGATGCCAGATATTGTTTGAACATTAGCCTCAGCTAAGTTCAAACTAGAGAAATATTCTCTGTTTTTAAGGATTGTGTGCGTTGTAGCACAATCAGCAAGGCATATATCGCTCTTGTTTGATTCATGATTTGAACACATGATTTGTTGATCCATCTGAACAAATAATGTTTGGCAAATTAGAAAAGAGTCATATTTCAATGATAAAATTCATAATATTTTGCCTTTGATTTTGAAGGCATGGTAAATGTCACAAAAAATTTTGGGTATATATATGACAATATTTAGGCAAAATAGCCTTTCATATATGACCAAAAAATGTCACAATTATGAGCGCTCATTGTCAATAATTATTTACCTTTTGTAGTGGTGCACCACTTTTGTTCCACATTTTGTTGGAATTGTCAATACGACATTTACCTGATATTTTCACATTTTCCACGTCCATAAACTTATTATTGCGATCATGATCATTATATGCAACATATACTTCTTAATTTGAAGCTAAACTAATTGGACGGGAGCGATATTATATTTATAATATCTCATTATTTTACTCAGCTACCATGAGACAAGAAATCAATCCTTAATATTTATTGGATTGATGTGCGCACTCGATATTTGTTGCAGCAATAAATCGAGGCGGGCCACGTGACCTTATTTTTATTGTCTCATCAGTCATATTTCCACGTAGCCTCAACACAGATGTAATTAAAATTGTGGAATTATAATTAATATTTGACTGATTAAATTTTGTAGCTTGAGACTCAACCGCTCATTTTGAGCTTTTGGAGTATTACATTTTTTTTGGTATTTATATATTTATAACTCCATAGGGTGAAAATATATATGAAATATTCACTTTTCAAATCTCTAAAGAGATATTGGCAAATGATTGTGTACAACATACAGCCTTGCATAGATGCAAGCTTTATTCATAATTTGTAATATCTAATTATCATGACAAGAATTATAATAAGGTAACAAATTCAACTATGGTTGATTAATATTTTGAAAGTAAATATAATAGAAAATAATTTTCTCTTTTCTTTTATGTAAAAAAAAAAAAACATAACATAACATATGATTAAGTATATGTTCACAACTTGATTCATTAATAATCAAATGTACTATTCGTATGAGTTGGTGGGACAACCTCCAGGTTGGGTGGCGAGACAAAGTCTGCTTAAATGTCATGCCTCCTCGAACGGGATAATCCGTATCCCTTTCAATGTTTAGCTTTACCGGGACAAGGCTTACCCACTATCAACTCAAACTTATAGCATTATTTGTATTATAAAATCAAGAATAGAACAATAACTAATCGTTTGTAGTTTTAAGAGAAAACTAGTTATGTCACATATTGACTTTTGATTTCTGATGTAGAAGATCGTACAAGACGCAACTACAGAGCATACTTTCGCAATCGGTGACGTTATAATGTATAGTATATGAATAAAGTATGCATATAGAAGTGATGCATGTAATAAAAGGAAGCAACCATGATAATATATAAATAAATCGAACTTATTTAAATAACAAAAGTTATACCTTCCTAGCTTTGTCTCCTTAACAAGCCTTCTTGAACTTCAAGATCTCCTTAATGCTAGAGCAAGCTCGTGCTTGATAACGTGTTGTAAATTGAGTTTAAACTTGCTAAGAACTAGAGAATGAAATAGAAGACTATGAACTTCTACTACTACAAACTACTACTACAAAGGAGAAGAGAAGAAATGAGATAGTTGGAATAAGAAGTTTTCAATCAACTTGGTGTGCTCTTACAATGAGGTTATCACCTTTTATATATGCCATTTGGTATGATGACAAATGTGCCTTAGCAATGTGGAACAATTAACATATACACCCCATGCCATACAACACTTTACAAGTAATCAGTGTGGGACAATTAACACATACACCCCATGTCATACAACACATTACAAGTAATTTGACAATACATGGAAGAGTTGGTGTACATTGGAAATAACAATACAAGTTACATGACTACACAATATGTTGGTGTGCATGCATGGTCATCCACACTTCACAACATCAAGCAATATATTTTTTTATTATTTAAACGAGAGTCGACTGTCTCCTCAAACCTTAGCAAATAATTCCACTATCATCTCATCAGAAATGCTTTGGCAACATTGCAATATAATTATTTGTGCGATTGTAAGAACTTATTGTAATTCCATTGTATAGTAGTCATAACTATATTGCTAGTCAGGTGTTTTTGTTTTGTCATGAGTATTTGTATCAAATTCATTTTTTAATTTAAGTTAATCTACATAAAGTTCATTCATTATGTTTTTGCAATTTTATACCTGATAATATTTTAAGCAAAAATCAAATTATAATTTTAAGTACAACAAGAATTTCACTAATCGTCGTGACTAGACATAAAATTAATTGGGAGTTTTTCCTAAAGTAAAGGAACCTTACTTTTTAATTTATGAAATAAAGATGGGTACTTTTTATTTACAAAACTAAGGTATGTCTCCTTTTGAAAAGGAGTCATTGATGATGATGTGGCTCCATATGGCGATGTGTGTTGATGAGGTGGAATGAATGACACATTTTCAAAAGGAGTCATCTATACAAAATACAAAACCTCTTATTTACTCCTCAAAAGGAGTAATTTTTTCAACTCAAAGTGGTGAACTCATGCAAACGTCATGTACGTATCGAGATGGACAAGCCGCATCACGTTCGTATCTCGAGATAGACAACCCGCATCACGCACATATCTCGAGGTATACAACTGATGTAAAGGACACGCACATATATGGACGTGGACAACTCATGCAAACGCCACACATGTATCTCGCGGTGGAGAAGTCATGCAAACGACACGCGTCTATGTCGAGGTGGCCGACCCATGCAACCTCGTGCAATTCATGCAAACGTGTCACACGTATCGTAAGGTGTGCAACTCGTACAACCTCGTGCAATCCATGCAAACGTCGAGTACGTATCTCGAAGTGGACAACTCATACAATCTCGTCCAATCAATCCAAACCGTGCAAAGGTCATGCACGTATTTCGAGGTGGGCAACCCATGCAAATGCACGCACATATCTGGCGGGGACAAGTCATGCAAACAAGATGCATGTATCTCGAGGTGGACAATCCATGCAAACGTTACGCACGTATCTCGAGGGGGCAACCCATGCATATCTACTAAAAACCATGCAACACAATCGTGATCATAAGAAGAGATTTGTAGTGAAAAACTGTAAAGGCGAAAACCACATTATATCTTTATCTAGAATTTAAAATTAAAACAATAAGAAAGTTTTGAAAGTATGATTTCATTCCATAAAAAAAAAACTTATCATACATGTATATCGACGGTTACGTTGATGTTGTTGCTCCGTGATGCAAACTGGACGTACTCTATGTCGAGTTGGACGTTGTGTTTGTACATCCGGTTGAGTTTGTCAAGGTTGCTGATCTTGCATTGAATTTTGTTGAGTCGATTGATGGTCTTCCTCCTGTTCACTCAACTCACCTCTGGTACTGATGCTTCCAAAAATCGAAGGTTGAACCGTCCCAAAAAATTGACTCCCTGTATGTGGTTGGCCGAAAGGAACATGAGGCGGCGACATGCTTAACATGTTCATGAATGAGCCATCTCCACTATATGACATATTGTAATTATAACATGGTGGAATAAATGGACTCGGCATGTATTGAGGCAATGAAGGATACAATGGATGTCTAGGCATTCCATGGTCCATATATGAAGACGACGACCCGAGTGCATAAGGATCAAAATGGTAAGGAGGAAGATTCACGATCGGGGCGCTAGATACAAACATTTGAGGTTCTGATTGCATTGGGGACAATGTAGGAATATACCCATGAGAAGAATGACGTGGTGGGGATGACCGTTGGCTACTGTCACCACCAGTCTCTGTTCTTCTCGCTCTCGGATGAGATGAACGTGGTGTAGGAGAACGTCTGCTGCTCTCAGTAGCAGTCTCTGTTCGACGAGAATGACGTGGTGGACGAGGGCGTCTAGTGCTCCCACCCACAGTCTGTGTTTGTGTTTTTCTTCTTCTTACCTCTCTATTTGATTCACCTTGATCATCTTCTTCATCTTCATCTTCATTCCCCTCATCTATGGCCTGTTCGACATCAATTCCACTATTCCATAGATTAGACCTTTGCCTTTCATCTTCATCTAAGATTTTGATGCCTTCATCAAGCGCAACAAGACATTGCTCGTACCCATCCTCAATGAACACTTGCTTTGCAGTCGACGCAACAAGTTACACTGATATAAAAACAAGAGGTTAGTACACACAATTTTTTGGTGTAAATCGTGAGGAAAGAAGAATAATAGTTTAAAGGTTACCGAATAGTCACGTAAAGCCCTGTCGTGTCCAATGAATCTTCTAGTGACTGATCGATACCACATCATGTAGTCTTGTTGATCGTGTCATTCTTCTTGTTCTGCTGTGACTATGCCGTCACCACGATTTTCCCAAATTTTTATATAGTTTGCGTGAAAAGCCGCCCAATTTTTGTGAACGCATCCTCGCATCTCGATGCGGTGCAGTCGGGTGTCGTAATCACAGTTTGGTGGCACGGCCTGTATCATTCCTAATTGTCTCAAAACTCTTTCTGGTCGACGTCACTTGACTATGTGGAAACAAATTAGGGGACATGTCGATAGCCAACTTCCGTGACCGTCGGTACAATATTCGGGAAGAGACCCGATGACTTTAGCATAAGGTTGCCACACCACATCATCCGCCTTCTGCGAATTGAGTGCATCACGGTAAGCTGATAAAACGTGTGTCGCACTCTGAGTAACCGAAAATGCATCGATCCATATGTATAGAAAACTATAAATTAGTAAAATGAAAATGTAGTTAATATTATAGAAATTACGATATAACATTTGTACTGTGTCCCAAAGGGACGTCATTAAGCATCTCTTCTCTATCCATTGTTCGAGGTTGAACTCTAGGAACACCCAGCCGCCTTGGTGCTATGAATGGAAATCTATCCCATGCCCACAATTGTACAAGAATTGATGCCCCTGCAACCTCATGTGCACCCGCGCGAGATCCGCGGCACAACTCCCTGTACAAAAAAGCCAAACATGCACTCCCCCAACTATACTGTCCAGCTATGTCAAAATCCTCGAGCAACGGTATAAACATCAAATGTACATATCGATTTGACTTATCGGTGAATAGACAACCACCGATTAGTTGGAGAATGTACGATCGAACATACCGTCGCACCGACTCCTCATCGATGTCGTCATGTATAGCTGGTACGTTACGTTCAAGCCATTCGACTTTTAGTTTATTTCCATGAAGGTCATCTCCAACAAGAATTTGACCAAGTAGCCTCTCACACACCTCAACATAGTCTGTATCGGTGGTTTCTGTCACAGACATACCTTCGATAGGTAAGCCGAGCTGTACTTGTACGTCCTGGAGTGTAATAGTGCACTCGCCACATTGCATGTGAAATGTATGTGTCTCTGGGCGCCATCTCTCAACGAATGCAGTAATCAAAGCCCAACCAAAACTGAAAAATGATACGCGCGAAATCCCATAAAAGCCACTAGAACGTAGATATGAGATCATTTGAGATGATACTCCACCGTTCGATCAACGGTAGCCCGTCGTCGACGCACGCGCAATGTATCGTACACCTTAGAATTGAAAATAAGCTGTCGTATATATGTATATTATACGTTCATTCATGAACATTGGATGTATCCATCTTAAAAGGTTTACCTGACCCGTCCACGCTCGCGAGGATCTGTGTGTAGATTGGAGATGTAATAGTGAAGGATCTGACAGACCTGAATCCATTTGTGTACGAACTACAATTTAGGGAGTTTTATAAATTAGTCGTGTTGTTCGAAAAGTCGTCACAAATCATTATTAAAGTTTCAATATACCGAATATGTAAACATTTCATGATGTAAAATATCTGGATACTTCAAAAGGTTCAATATGATCTAATTACATACTTAAGCCATGAACAAACAATATACAAAATAAACTATTAGTTTTGATTGAAAGATTGAGCTCTGGCTGGACAATTTTTTTTGTTATGTCCCTCTGCACGACAAAACTAAATCGTTGAATGCAAAACAAAATTTGCATGTCATACATACCAACACCATTAGAATTCATCAATCCGTACCGCATGCCTCCGTCATGCGATTGAGTCCAAAGTTCTTTGGGGATCGCATTGACATATTGCAGACATTGAGGGGTTCGCGATGATAAGTATGCAAAGCGCTCCATGCACGCATTAAATTTCCGAAAGTAGGTTTTTCAAGGGCTCATTTTTGAATTGGGTGTTGAAATTACTGACCATGTGTCGCAGATAATAACGGTGGTATCCTTTTGGGGGACAAAAATAATTGGTCGGGGTGTTGACCGCCTCCAGAATGCCAGGGTGACGATCGAAATAATGCAAATATCGTCTCTATCCGTCACGTGTTTGCGCAACATCCTCAAAAACCATCCCCACGAATTCGTAGATTCGGTTTCTGCAACAACAAACGCTACCGGTAGTATGTGTCCATTACCATCAACAGATATGGCAATCAGTAGCTTACCACTATATTTACCATATAAGAAAGTCGCGTCAATTTGAAGTAGAGGCCTGCAAAACCTGAAAGCTTGTATTGATGCTTCGAATGCGAAAAACACTCGACGAAATTGAGGACACTCAGTCCTTATCTCATCAGAAGCCCATTGTCTATGTGACCACTCAGTTGCTGTCCCCGGACTCTTAATCTTCACTGACGCCAACTAGTTTGGCAATCTAGCGTATGACTCATCTCAATCTCCAAATGCATTTGCAACTGCCTTCCTTTTGGCATCCCACATTCGCTTGTAGCTCACTTCGTGTCCGTATTTTCCCTTAATTATTTGTATTAATGCCTTGATATTTATTGCTTCATCTATCTGGACAATGCTTTGGATCTCTCACGCAAGCATGTTGGAATCGAGTTGGGCATGACCGCGGTCTACGTCGGGATTTATACAGTTGTGCGACACGTCTAATTGTGTGATCTCCCATAATTGTGTTTTCTTTCTCAAATAAGCACGAAGACGCCACATGCACCCGTCTTGCGCACTTCTGCACTTGATCGCCCAAAAAGTTGTAGTCGACTCCATCACATGATATTGATAATGTCTATTAACATGCTACACTTTGACTGCATGTTGTAAGTCTTTTTTGTTGTCAAAACACATCCCTAATTCCAAATCAAAATTAGACATGTCCCCCCCAGTCTGTTGATGAGAATGTTGGGTCGCAGTGGAGTTAGCCACCTCTCAATCGATTTCATTATACCCCGGCAATGGTTGGTGAACATCATCATCAATTGCTTCCTCCATGAAAATCTCTTCATCGATAAAAAATTGTTCATCATCTTGCACGTTTTCCGCCTCTAGAGGTTCATACCTTGGGTCATCCACGACAACATTTAGGTTTTCCCAATCGACAGATGGTGCAGCATCCTCGGCGGGACGCACGTCCTCGTCCGCGTCATTAACGTCATCATCGTCGTTGGGTTTATCATCACCATGTGGTGATTGCATATGCAATCTTTCCATCATCGATCTAGTGTTTGACGTGCTCACATCTCCATCTACTAGTTGCGATTGAACACGTGGATTTTGAAAATAGTCGCTTGGCTCAAATGTTAAATAAATATCTACCATTGAAGTTAATGATAGATTGGCCACTGTCGCCCACATCAAGTCGAAGTGCGTGTCGTATTCCAGCAATACGGGGACAAAAAACTGTGAAACTTCGAGTGACGATAAGTCATTCTTACCATAGTTTCCGTAGATGAGATATTGAATGCGTTACACACGTGATTCATCAATTGTTGTCTACTCGTCTCAAACTTAAACATCAACACTGTTGATGGGGGTGCGTTGTACCTAATGTCATTCCTACCATTTACAATTTCACCGTTCGCATAAAAGAGAAATGGGATGTTCCTATTTTCCATGACCTACATAATTTATCGGACAATGATGATGTAAAAAAATTGCATATATATCAAACGTCATTCGTTCATCAAATTGAGGATTTAAATTGCAAGCAAATTTTATGAAGTAGATGATCGCCTTAATAGCGCAACTACAGAGCATACTCATTCGTCTACATGACATCAATTAAAAACTCATATTTATATCAGCTATGTCAAATTAGGGCATATTTAAAAAAAAAAAAAAAAAAACAACTCAACATAAATTTCTTGGTTTTAACAAACAAACTCCACATATTAATTTTTTTAAACAAACAAACTCCAAATAAATAAATTTATTTTTACTAAATTATCAAGTCAAACTTACTCAAACTTAAATAAATAAATTTTTTAACTTACTAATTTCCCTCTTTTTTTTCCTTTATCTTCAATTGGATTATCCCTGAAAAAACAAATAAAAAATTAGCTTTTACTTATATAAATATTACTAACTACAACGAAATGACGTAAAAAAAAAAAAAAAATTCGAACCTTTTAACAACCTTCAACCCAGATCAAACCCACTAATGTTTATCTTCTATTTGATATTCCCTGAAAAAACATAAAAATTCACCCACCTCACAACCCAAACCCACAACTCACCCAACTCTACTATAATTGAAAAAAATGACTCACCCCACAACCCAACCCACAACTCACCCAACTCTATCACACCAAAAATAAATTACCCACCCACAACCCAACCCAAGCCACCCCCAACTCTCTCTCTCTCTCTCTCTCTCTCTCTCTCTCTCTCTCTCTCTCTCCCCCTCTCTCCCTCTCTCTCTCTCTGGTCTCTCTCTCTCTCTCTCTCGCGGTCTCTCGGTCTCTCGGTCCCCCTCATCTTCGTATCTGCTGCTGCTGCTCTCTCTTCCCTCTCCTGGTCTCTCCAACTCTCTCTTGGTCGCTACTTTCTCCTCTCTCCCTCTGCTGGTCTCTCCCGCACCGGATTCTCTCTCGCTCGCTCTTTCCCGCACCGGACTCTCTCCCGCTCGCTCTCTCTCGCACTGGAATCTCTCTCGTTTACTCTCTCGGTTGCTCCACCCCACCAACACCCACCTTAAAATACCCCCCGAGCATGGCTGCCCCTACCCCTAGCCTGCAAAACCTACGTGCAGAACCTCGAGAACGCAGGGAATATATTCCCTGCGTTCTCGAGGAACATGACGATCACGGGGGTACAACACACGAATGGCGCATTCTGAGAATGCGCCATTCGTGTAAGGGACCAATCCACATGGCGTCCACGTGGGTTGTTTCCACAATACACGAATGACGCATTTTTAGAATGTGTCATTCGTGTATTTTTTCCCAGTGACACGTAGGACACCAATGGCGCATTTTGAAAATGCGCCATTTGTGTAAACATTTTGGGTACATCTAAAAACGCATTTAGAAAAGGCGATTTACCTTAGTTTTAGAATAAAAAAAAAACCTATCTTATTTTACTCATTTCTTTTATTTTTAACAGTACATCTGTAATTTTTCCAAATTAATTGCCTTGATAAAGTACATTAATTCATTAATTATATTTGTTTACAATTCAAATTCTTAATAGATACAATAACTAAATTAAAAGATTTTTATTAATGAATGCTACGATAAACTTCACTAATAGTTTTTATTATGAAATCCTACAATACTAAATTTACTAATTACTATCAAATGGTGTTTGCTCAAATAGAAGAAGCTAGAGGATCCCAAGTAAGGTGTCTATTTTGAGTCTTATAATTGAAATTTGGAGTATATAACACTTACACTGGAAGAGCTTCCCCTTTCTCAACAAAAAAATAGCCTTCCCCTTGTACATTCAACTTGGCCTTTTGAAAGTTCAAATAAAATTAGTGTCATTATTATTGTGTATCATAATGTAATGATATGAATGAGCCGTTTATTAGACCTACCAAAGTTAGTTCAAGTGGTTGTACTTGGCCCTTTTGTAGATATCTTAATTCCTATCATTTCATGTAACATATGTAAAGTCGTTTTTGCTAAGGGAGCTTTATTTTCTTATGAGCTTACTCGACTCAAGTCTACATTAGTTCGAGCCATGTCCATTCCACTAAGCGAGCTTTATTATTTCATGGATTGACTTGACTCAAGTCTATATTAGTTTGGCCAGTCGGACTTTTGGATAGTGATGCCAAAAAAAAAAATTGTATAAATAAAAATATGTTATAAAATTACTTTGAACAAAGCTAGAGAAAGTAAATAAAGAACTAGAAAATAGAATAAGAGAAGAGATGGTGGAGAAATAAGAGAACTATCTATCATTCCAACATTGTTGTGTATATTACATGGAGAAGACCCCTTTATATAGCCTTTTTTGTCATAATGAGATGAAGACCAAAGGGCACAAGTTACTCTTATATATAATAGGCAAAACTAATGATTTGGTCCTTGAACTTTATGTTTTTTATGCTTTTAGTCCCTGAACTTTTACTACTACACAATTGGTCCTTGAACTTTCGCAATAATTCTACATTTAGTCCTTCCACCATTTAAAGTGTTAAATTCCACCAACGTGGGTAACAAAAGTGTCGTGTGACTAGTCAAGGAGAGTAAATTGATTTATATTATTGAGCCGAACGACTCAGATCGACCAACGAAAGTTGAAAAAAAAATTAATTTTCCTTCAAAACATAAAAAAACTCAAAGTTTAGGGACCAAAAACATAAAAAACTTAAAAGTTCAGGGACCAAATGTACAACAACGAAAGTTCAGGGACCAAAAGCATAAAAGACTCAAAGTTCAAGGACCAAAAAATATGTTTTGCCTATATAATACAATATTAACTAGCAATTAAATAGGTATTACATAAGGTTGGGATAGGAATGGTCATCCAATTTCCCATTACATTTACAACACTCCCCCTTGGATGGCACTTACTAAGAGAATATGTCTCGTTAAAACCTTTGCTAGGAAAAATCCTGTGAGAAAAATCCAGCAAAGGAAAAAGAGTACATCATTCTCATCAATGTTGACATAGAGTATGATATTGATAGAATTGCTTCATTAAAAACCTTTCTAGGAAAACTCAGTTGGATAAAACCTTAGCGAAGGGAAAAAAAGTACAATACACTTATCAATTTTGATATGAAGTGTTAATATTATTAGGATTGCCTCGTTAAAAACCTTGCTAGGAAAACCTAATGAGATAAAACTATAGCTAAGGGAAAAAGAGTGCAATGCACTAATCAATAACTCATTTGATTCTCCCCTTCATGTTCACATGGGAGAGACATCATATATTACATTGCAACAAATCATTGCAATTAATTTAAAAATACAATATCTGATCTTTTACACCTTAAGCATTTGGTGGTTCTTGTGCATTTTATTGCACGCGGACATCATTTCCTATATGAACCTTTAATGCTGGAACATATAATTTTGTCACTCTTTTATATTAACAATTACATCTTGTTGTTAATCAATGATCTTTTGAACTTCAAGTTCATATTAAATTTATACATGGAGAACAATATATCACATTTGATGCGTTTCAAACAATTTCATGCCATTACTTTCTTGAATTGACTTATATCTCCCCCTAATGGAGGAAAAATTGCTTGAATAAAGTGACAATTATCAAGATATGTTATAAATAAATCTCCTATTAGGCCAATTAGGGGCTCAAGACATCTTATAATATGCTTAATAGAGAGTTAAATCAATATAAGTCTTTTATTGATTATATTGACTTGCCTTGAGATAATCACCAGCTAATAAGAAATAAGCTTCCATAAAGGATGTCCATGCGAATTTATAATATTTTTCACATTATTAATGATTATGGATAATCAAAACGATCACTCCATATTATGGATGTCATTAGATGATTTGATTTATGACGACATTCATTTTAATATGTCTTTTATATTCCGAAGCTAAAGTCGCGATTTCATTCTCAGATTAAATCATATATAATCATAAAGAGAAATTATCTATTATTCTAAGTATATTTCTTCTGGATAAAGCATTAACAATATAATTGTTGTACCAGATATTGCCTGAACGTTAGCCTCCGCTAAGTTCAAAATAGAGAAATATTCTCTTTTATATTATAATGTGCATGTAGCAAAATGAGCAAGACATGCATTGTTCGCCTTTATTTAGGTCATGATTTGAACACGTCTCAATGTGTCAATTGTAATGAACCATAAAATTCATAATTGAGCCTTTGATTGACATGGTAAAGGTCACCAAAATATTTGGACATGTATATGACAATATTTAGGCATGATGGCATTTCATACGCGAAATAGTTATTCATGATTTTGAGCATGCTCATTGTCAATAATTTTGCATTCATATTTCATGTGGCGCACCACTTTTATTCTACTTTCGGTAAAATTATTACCAAGACCTTTACCGATTCATTTCACTTTTCCACGTCAATAATTTTATCATTGCGACTATGGTCATTTTATAACGCAACATATATTACATGAAGCTAGACCAATTGGACATGAGTGATATTATATGTATAATATCTCATAATCTTACTCAGCTACCATGAGACAAGAAATCAATTCATAATATTCATATTGAATTGATATACGCGCTCGATATTTTGTTGCAATAATATATCGAGGCGTAGATTTTTATAATTGTCTCATCAGTCACATTTCTGCATAGCCTCGACGAATAGGTAATTAAAATTGTAGAATTGTAATTCATATTGACAGATTTAATTTTGTAGCTCGAGACCCAGCCACTCATTTAGAGCTTTTTGGAGCATCACCAATATTTGGTGTTTATATTCATAACTCCATAAGATGAAAGGATGTTATAAAGTGAAATATTCACTTTTCAAATCTCTATAGAGATATTGGTGAATAAAAATTAGTGTTATGCGCACAACCTTGTATAATGCTCTATTCATGATTTTAACATCTATAATTGCCTTGACAAATAGTTCTTGTCAAAAATATCATGGCAACATATATATTCAATCAAATATAGTATTTTTGAAAATATATTAAATAGTTTTCTCATTTGTATGTAAAATAGATAGTATACGATTAAATCCATGTTCATAACTTGATTATTTTATACACAAAACCTATTATTGTTGTATGAGTTGGTGGGACAACCTCCAGGTTGGGTGGCGAGACGAAGTCTACTTAACAACCATGCCTCATCGAACGGGATAACCCGTCTCCCTTTCAATATTTAGCTTTACCGGGGACAAGGCTTACTCGCTATCAACTCAAACCACTATCAACTCAAACTTATAGTATTATTTGTATTATAAAAATCAAGAATATAACATAATTAATCGTTAATAATTTTAATGAGAAAAACTAATATAAAAATTTATGATCATAGAAAATGCCTTTCAATTAATGGCAAAACAGGTCGTACATAAATAATATATACTTGATATTTTATAAAAATATTTAACAATACGAGGCGTTGTTACTGTCAGATGAATTTGTCCATAGACAACTTAGAGTGAGTAGCCTCGCATCTTCTTGTTTCTAGCCTATATATTGCTAATGTATTTTTTATTTAATATGAATGCTTAATATAAAATATTTATTACGAAAATGGATAAATTAAACAAGCAATATGGTCAAGATATATGGTAATATTGTTTGATGAACATACTCAAACTAATTTTTGTACTTGACTTCATAAGTAACTAATCAATTAAGATATTAGCTCATAATTTTGAATCATATTAAATTTTGCATAAAAATATATAGAGTATGCATATACATTAATTAGGCATATCAAAGTGTTTATCTATTATTAAACAACTAAAAATAATTGTTTTGGTGAGCAGTAATCTAGAGATTAGTTGACAAAAGAGGACATGATGATATTTATATCTTTTAGATTTAAAAAATATACAACGAATAGACCTCCCGTATTCTAAATCGATCAATTAATTGTAAGTATAAGTAAAATTGTGTACATAAGTAATCCAAAGTTTAACTTGCATATTCAAGACAATTAATTAGTAAAACAAATTAGTAATTAAATTACTAAAATATATTAAAATTTCATATTAATTATGTAACTGTCTAAAGAATATAAAGGAGAGACCATTCGTATTTCATCGTTTTAATTAAAAGAAAACTCTCCTTTATTTAGTAGATATCGGGAGAGTTGGATCAACCATTACTAAATTATTAATCACGAGCCCAATTGACACATAGAAATTCATGGGATTATAAAAAAATAATATTTAATTAAGGCAAAGTATAGGTCATGGCAAAATAGAATGTAATAATTTTTCACAACAATTTTTTGTATCACCACTATATATGCAACTGTTCAAATTTATAGTTTCATACTTTTCATACATAACAAAACAAAATAACAATATCCCATTGATTTAGTTTATTAATACATCAAATGAATAGGTGGGTACCTCAAACAAATGTGCGCATCGAAAATATGTCAGTCAAGACTCAAAATCTTTGGTGCTTTTACAATCATTTTTGTTAAATAAGAAAAATGCGTTTCAAATAAAAAAATTGAATACTAACCAACCAAAAAAACTTGGTCTTTCAAATTAGAGAAACAAAATTGCTTGTCTCATAAATATCCTTTCCTATTTAAGACCATGTTACGCAAAGTATGACGTATTTATGAAATGAAAAATAGATGTTTGTATTCAACTTAAAATTTATGTATAATCTTGATCCATGATCCATAAGCTTGATGTAATAGATGTCACTTAGCTACATAACATGCATGTGAATATATGGATAGTGGTCTAACATCTAATTTTTTCTTAGATCTTTAGAATATAGCCAAAATAAAAGTCTTCATCATTTAGCCTCTATGTGATCGGTAAGGGCAGTAAAGCACAATGAGTTTGCTAAGTAATACATACTTAGCTTGAGCACATGCATAAATTGTTGCTATACATAAACCTTGGGATGGGGCATATGTTTATTTATCATAGGAAAATACCTACTTTATAAATTCTCAAATTAAAATATATAAACTCATAAAAAAAACAAGATAGCAGTGAATAATAACATTAAATCAAAACGATCAACAATGACAGTTTTGCTTCGAGGTAAACATAAAAATATTTACAATTAAAAATTCACATATCAAATGAAAGAACATATATATACCTTTGGAGCTTTATTACCTAAAGCACTTTCTTGATTTTTGAAGTTTCCATCATGTAGAGCACACTCGTGCTGATAACATGTTATAAAATTACTTTGAACAAAGCTATGAAAAGTAAATAAAGAACTAGAAAATAGAATAAGAGAAGAGATGAGGAAAAAAATAGGAGAACTATCATTCCAACATTGTTGTGAACATTACATGGAGATGACCCCTTTATATATCCTTTTAAGTCATAACGAGATGAAGACCAAATGACACAAGTTACTCTTATATATAATACAATATTAACTAGCAATTAAATAAGGGGGTTTTTCTAAAAGTGGGGTGGAGATACAATTTATTTCTCAAAATATGGAGGTTTACTTTTAAATTCCAAAAGTAGGTGATAACTCCTTTTGAAAATGAGTTATCACCGATGAGGTGGCATGCATGGTGTTGAGGTGGAAGACAATTGTATAGATAGCTCATTTTGAAAATGAGCTATCTATACAAAGCATGGTGGTGAGGTGGTGGTGAGGTGGATTAAGGAATTGTATAGATAGCTCATTTTGAAAATGAGCTATCTATACAAAACTATACACTCTATGAATGACTCATTTTGAAAAGGAGCTATCTATACAAAATTTTTTGCCGTATGAATGATACGCGCATATGGAGATGGACGACCCGCGTGGACCCGCGTCACTCGCGTATCTCGAGGAAGATAACCAATGTAAACAACGCGCACGCATATCGACGTGGACAACCCATGGAAACTTCACCCATGTATGACGAGGTGGAGGTTTCATGGAAATGGCAGGCACGTCTTCGAGGTGGGTGACCCATGCAACCTCGTGCAACTCATGCAAACGTCACACACGTGTCTCGAGGTGATAAAGCCAATGCCAACGTCACACATGCATGTATCTCCTGATTGACAACACATGGAAACGCCAAGCACGTATGTTGAGGTGGGCGAGCCATGCATCTTCATGCAAACCATTCAAACGCTAGACAACATATCTCAAGGTGTGGACAACTCATGCAACCTCGTGCAATCCATGCAAACCATGCGAATGTGAAGCACATATTTCGAGGTAGACAACTCATGCAACCTGTTGCGATCCATGCAAACCATCCAAACGTCATGCACGTAACTCGAGGTAGATAAGTAATGCAAATGCCAGACACGTATCCCGAGGTGGACAATCCATGCAAACGTCATGCACGTATCTCGAGGGGACAACCCATGCATATCCACTACAGACCATAGACCCCATGTAAACGTCATGCACGTATTGCGAGGCGGACAACCCGTACAACCCGTGCAACCCATAGGCGCTATTCGGTCGGCCCATGTCCACGTGGTCATCCTACGTGGACTGTGTTACACGGATATCGCCTTTTGAAAATGCGCCCTTTGAAAATGCGCTATTCGTGTAACACAATCCACGTAGGACATCCATACACTGATATCGCCTTTTCAAAAGGCGCTATCAGTGTAAGGCTATCCTACGTGGACCGTCCATGTCCAGCCACTCTAATAACGCCTTTTGCATAGGCGTTATTGCTTATTCTGGAAAAAAAAAAAAAATCAACCTTATTTTTCGAATTTAAACTAAAAATATTAATACTTTTATAATTTTTTCATTAAATAAGTGTTACGTAAGGTTGGGATAAGACATTTACTTTCCCATTACATTTACAACAACAAAAATAGAGTTTCTAGAGGCCCTCTACACTTGAAAAGCTCTATCTTCTCTCTTTTTCTCCTCTCTCTCTCTCTCTGGTGCAGTGGTGTCGAAGATGGGAACCTCCGCTGCGATCCCTCCGATCCTCCTCTTCACCACTCTGTTCCTCATCCAGACCGTCCATTCATTCTACCTACCCGGCGTCGCCCCTCGCGACTTCGCTAGGGTACGTCTCTGTCCTCCATTTCATTCTCTGTACAATCAATCAATTGGATCTGATGTTCACTTCTATGTAATCAGATCTCGCGATTTCTAGGGCTTGATTGATCCAATTCAGATGCCCTTTTGTTGGTTTCTTGATTCGTGCTGACCTCTTTGTGTCGTGGGTTTTTCATTCGGGGCTGTGTGGATCTAGGGTTTTTTGGGGGGTTTTGTGTCTGGTGTCCGATCTGGTCTGATCTCGATTCAGGTGTTTAATTTTTGGGGTTTTGGGGGTTTGGAGTGACGGGGTTTTTGATTCGATGAGTTTTAGTGGAGATTGATGGATTGTGAGTGGTTTTTAGGGTTTTGTGTGGTGGGTTGGTGTGTGTTTGATGGAATCTACTTGATATAGATTAATCTCAAAAGGTATAGATTGTTTTTGATGTTTTGATGGTTACATGTTATTTAAATATTCTCAATTTTGTTGTTTGTTATGTTAAGAGTGATTGCGTTGGGCAAATTTGCTAGATCAATCTGGGGCTGCAGCATTAGTATGCTGTGTTTATGCCTCTGAATGTGGATAACAAGAAATGTTTCCTCTTGATTATGTTGCACCATTTTATATGACTGCATCTTTGTAGTTTTGAATGACATGTTTGATCAGTTGCCCTTTGCGATCGACACGTGATTTTCAGATTTGGAAGGATATTTTTTCTTTTTTTTGAAATTGAATAGTGCCGCTTTTAAGTCATCCATAATTCAAAAGTTCATAAGACTCCAATGTGCGAGGACATCCTCTTTCAGGAACATAGTGATAGTACACACCAAGACCCACTTCTATTCTTATGGACTGTCGAAGGGAGTCTTTAGCCATGGATACTATTGGAGTCGAAAAGAAACAGGAGACCACATAAGCTAAGTCTCATAGGTGTGTTTCATGTATCCGGCTAAACTAAACAATTTGGGGTGGTTTGAGCTTCAAATGTATGATCATTTGAATTTTTAAAGTTTCGTAAACTTGTTCAGTCTAGGCCCTTGTTGTCGTGAGAATTAAAAGTGAGAGAAAAATGATAAACCTGAACTTATCATAATTATCAATTATGTAATAGTAAAGTTGTTCACTTTGTTCGATTTCATGGTTTCTTAAATGCATTTCTCTTTCTCATCTTACTGATTCTTTGGAATCCTCTTATAATATGACAAGATTATTTGATTAATTTCTTCTTGTATTGTTTTGTTCTTTGTGCACTGTGAGTTTAGAAACACTAGACATCGAGATGACGGAGTGGTAAAATTAGGGGAAGTAGAAATTCCTAAGGTAAACCACTTTAGATACCTATGATCAATCATACAAAATGATGGTAACATTGAGAATGATGTTACACATAGAATTCAAGCTGGATGGAAGAAATGACGGAGTGCAACAGGTGTGATTTGTAATCGAAATGTTCCTACTAAGTTAAAAAGAAAATTTTATAGGACCGCAATTAGGCCAGCTATGCTCTATGGAAGTGAATGTTGGGCGGTAAAACAACAAAAATTACATAAAATGAACGTAGCAGAAATGAGGATGATTAGGTGGATGTTTGGTAAAACTCGTAAAGATAAAATAAGAAATATAGAAATTCAAAGACAAGTAGGAGTAGCACCAATTGATACAAAGATTAGGGAAGGGCGGTTGCGGTGGTTTGGTCACCTGCAAAGACGACCTACAAACGCCCCAACTAGAAAACTTGACTCAATAGAAACTGTAGAAATTCGACGAGGTAGGGGCAGACCAAAGTTAACATGAGATGCATTAATTATGAGGGATTTGAATGGTTTGAAAAGCTCACCATCAATTGCACTTAATCGAGCACAATGGAAAAGTTTGATCCATGTAGCCGACCCCAGTTAATTTGGGACTGAGGCTATGTTGTTGTTGTTGTATTGTTTTGTTCTTTGGGAATTGGAAACTTCTTCTGATAGTAATTAGGGCTTGTTAACTTCCTTCTCTATATATTTGCATTTGGAAAAAATAAAAATGAAAATTATTTATTTATTTATTTATTTATTGGAATTATGCTCACCAATTTTCTTATTGCCTGCATTTTGATTGATTTTTTTTTTCTTTGGAAAAATTGTCATCTAGTTCCTGATTAGATGTCTAAAAGATTGAATATGTCTCTGTACTTTTTACACTGTTATACGTAGAGTAGATAGGTACATTCTAATCATTTTTCTTTTACTTTCTAATGCCGCTGGTAGTTTCGTTTATCTTTATACCCATATGTACCCTCTCCACGTTGATCCTTTTCCTAATTCTATACTGGTTATTTCTGTTATGATGTTTGTACAAGGACAGTAGTAATTATAAGATTTTCAAGACCAAGTCATGAATGGTTGATTATTTTGTTCTCTTGTTTTTCTTAATCACATGCAGGGTGATCCCCTTTATGTGAAAGTGAACAAACTTTCATCAACCAAAACTCAGCTCCCATATGATTACTATTTCCTTCCATATTGTAAGCCCAAGAATATCCAGAACAGTGCAGAAAACTTGGGAGAGGTTCTTCGAGGTGATCGAATTGAGAATTCTGTTTACACAGTGAGCCTCTTTACACTTTCCTTTTTCATTTCTGTTTCTATGTTAATCTCTGAAGTTTTTGGCTAGGGAGAACACTTCAAATCAATGAAGTTTTTAGCGACTCAGTATTAATTTTAGTTTGGGTTAGAATATTAATGTGTGAATTATATTGCAGTTTAAAATGAGAGAGGAACAGACGTGTAAGGTTGCTTGTCGACAAAAAATAGGTGCAGAAGCTGCAAAGAATTTCAAGGAAAAAATTGATGATAAGTATAGAGCAAACATGTGAGTATGTCTGGTAGTATTTGCATTTGTTTTCTGTATGTGGTGCAAAAGAATTTCAGTCTTTTTTGTGTTCAAGTTTGTCTTATTGGGCATTTTCCGCATTTCTTTTTATTTTCCTATTTTGACTGCATAAATATAATTGACTTCAGTCCTAAGTTAATCCATTTATTTCATTATTCGCATCTTGTACGTGCAGGATTTTGGATAACCTTCCTGTTGCAGTGCCTGGACAAGTGAGGGATGGAAGCCAGACCCCTACTTATGAACATGGGTTCCTTGTTGGGTATAAGGGGCCCAATAATGGGGTAAGTTATTAATGGCCCTTCTACTATGCTTAACAATTATTAATATTTATTTGTCAAACTGAATTCGGCAGGGAAAAAATGACAAATATTACATCAATAATCATTTGAGCTTCAGAGTTATGTATCACAAAGATCATGAGACTGACTTGACTCGCATAGTGGGTTTTGAGGTTATTCCGACCAGGTGCTTCTTTTACCTCATTCTTTTTGAAATGTTTCCCATCATAGTTGTACTTGTATTGAGTTGATCCATATCATGGAAAATGAGCATTGTTGTGGAAGAAGTATGGTGAATGATCAAATTAATTGACAATCTCAGTCGTCAGGACAATCTAATGACATATCTTTACTCCATTAGTGTGTTGCTTCTTTTGAATTCATGTTCATGCATCCGAGTTAGAGTACGGAATTGATGTCACTTTCTTATTTGTTGAGAGGAAAATGGAATATGAAATTGATTTGATATTTCTTTTATGTCTGCAAACAGCATTAAGCATGAATATAAAGAGTGGAATGAGAAAAATCCTCAATTGGTAACTTGCAATCCAAGCACCAAATCTATCCTTCAAGGTGGTAACATCCCAGAAGAGGTTGATAAAGACAAGCATATTGTGTTCACATATGACGTAACATTTAAGGTACATACCTGAACTGCTCTCGAATACTTTGTCTTTATTGTGTTTTTCTGTTTCTTATTTGTTTTTCTTTCTGTAGGAGAGTGATATCAAATGGGCTTCCCGTTGGGATACATACCTTCTGATGAATGATGATCAGATCCACTGGTTCTCCATCATCAACTCTCTGATGATTGTCCTTTTCCTCTCTGGTATGGTTGCCATGATCATGATGCGAACTCTGTATAGAGATATTGCCAACTACAATCAGTTGGAGACCCAGGACGAGGCGCAGGAAGAAACAGGTTGGAAACTGGTCCATGGTGACGCGTTCAGGGCACCTATTAATTCTGGCTTGCTCTGCGTCTATGTGGGAACCGGAGTTCAGATCTTTGGAATGACTCTGGTCACTATGATTTTCGCATTGCTGGGTTTCTTGTCACCTTCCAACCGAGGGGGCTTGATGACTGCTATGGTTCTTTTGTGGGTCTTCATGGGATTGTTTGCAGGCTACTCATCGGCGCGGCTGCACAAGATGTTTAAAGGCACCGAGTGGAAGAAAAACACTTTGAAGACAGCGTTCATGTTCCCGGGTATTCTTTTCTCCGTCTTCTTTGTGTTAAATGCACTTATCTGGGGTGAGCAGTCATCTGGTGCAGTGCCTTTCGGGACAATGTTTGCGCTGGTGTTCCTATGGTTTGGCATATCAGTTCCATTGGTTTTCGTCGGTAGCTATTTGGGATTCAAGAAACCAGCAATCGAGGACCCTGTGAAGACGAACAAGATCCCCAGACAGATACCGGAGCAGGCATGGTACATGAAGCCAGTTTTCTCAATTCTTATCGGCGGTATACTGCCCTTTGGAGCTGTCTTCATCGAACTCTTCTTCATCTTGACCTCCATATGGCTTAACCAGTTCTACTACATCTTCGGCTTCCTCTTCATCGTCTTCATAATCCTTCTTGTTACCTGCGCCGAGATAACCATTGTGCTTTGCTACTTCCAGCTTTGCAGTGAAGACTACCACTGGTGGTGGAGGGCTTATCTGACCGCCGGCTCTTCTGCTCTCTACCTCTTTCTCTACTCAATATTCTACTTCTTTACCAAGTTGGAAATAACAAAGCTGGTGTCGGGCATCCTCTATTTCGGGTACATGATGATTGTGTCGTACGCATTCTTCGTTTTGACAGGGACAATCGGCTTCTATGCTTGCTTTTGGTTCGTTCGAAAGATCTATTCCTCCGTCAAGATTGATTAATTTCAAGATATAGAAAGGCACTCGGCAAATACGAAAGCTTGATCAACGAGGAGTGGATGAAGTTGAGAATGCCTGAAAAGGCGAAGAATGAATGAGCTATCCATTCTCTGCTATTTCTGGATGTTAATTTTTACCCAGTGAAAGCATGACCTCTCAGGCCAATTTTATACATAATGGGCATATTTTGCAGAATGGTAGTACTAGTGAGTGATTGGCATGAATATGTACCTTCCCTTTTTTCTTCTTTTATCTCCACTTGTTTTGGAACCTGTGATCTGAACTATGTAGTCCTATTACATTCAGTTTTTACCCACTTGATAGTTGCAGTGGCTCATTTTCCTGGATCTGATCGCTATTCAGTGTGTCCATTAATTTAGGTCTTCATTTCTTATTGTTGTCATTTACTTTACCTCTGTTGAAGTTCTTTTTTTATTTTTGGTCTAAAAGCCACCTGGTGTTCGAAGTTCAATGGCGAGTGGGACCGCTAGGTGGTGGTAAAGCTCTCTCTCAAAGTTTCAAAGGGATTCTATACCCAAGGCTTTGCGAAAATTATATCATCAGCAAGTTGCTTCCCGGTTTTCAGCTAATTTTGTCAAATAGAGCCATTTTCAGCTTGTGCATTCAGTATGCATGGAAAAAAGAATCAGGGTAAGGATTAAATCTCCTGAGATCTTGCCAAATTTCTCTATTTGGGATTTCACTTCAAGGCACTTGTACTACTCTGCTGGTGTGTAGAACTTGTAATCTTTGAACATATACAAATTAGAGCACCCACCATAAGGTTTATGTGAACCTCAATGGATTGACCCAATGGTAAGGGCAAACTTGAGATTGCGTGGATTTATGTGAACCTGGATGGATTGACCCAATGGTAGTGACTAGGCCACTTAGGTACGCTCATGCAAATTGCAGCAGTACCTTGTGGAAATAGTCAGGCTTGTCTGGATATCCACATTACCACTTATATCACTGTACAAGTGTGTATTTATTGACTTGTATGCATATAGATGGTTAACACCTTAGAATTTGTTCTGATTGACATGTAAATCTCCTTGACTAACATTACATCCCATACGTATCCAGACATTTGAAATGAAACTCTTGATTGGAAATTTGAACTGATTTTAGAAAGCAAGTTTTACCAATACGCAGTATATTTTCATTTGGAATAGTACATGTTCATAAAGAAACAAGCGGCATTCAAAATAGAAATTGATATTGTGATTGCCTCCTCATAAGGAATACGAAAGTAATAAATACTTTAAAAATAGAGTTGTGTCCATTAACCCTTTCGTAAGATAAATTTACCATGGCTGATCAAGCTTGTCCATTAATCATCAATAAGTTTATGATTGCTCCTCATGAACTTTTAATAAAATAAAATAAAATCATTCAACGCCTAAATACACGCGTAAGGGCACAATCAAAATTTTCTTTTTTGGTATCACAGTAAAGATTGTTTAAACATAATGCCCCCACACATTTGACAAAGAAAAAAGAGTAAGGTCCCACATAGTATCTCCCCTCATTAGTTCCTTGAAATGCCACGTCAGCCCTAAATTTTTTTTTTGTTGCCTATATATAATGAATGAAACTTAGAAGTGGAGTCACCTTTGGCTTTAGTTCTACCAATAACGTACGCTTTTGCCTCATGAGCTCTTCTTCTTTGTTGTCTTGTATATTTGTTCTTTGGCAGCTCTAGTTTTGGATCTATGATGTGATTTTCATACTATTACTGCGTTATCTTTCTGCAACTTCCCTTGAAGAAGCACATCTAATCTCACTGAGATCCAAAACTACATTGCTTTCCAGTCCTTTTGTTATATATTCTACATAAATCTTTTACATGCTTTGTTTCTCTCTATAATGCATTGTTACAAACAAAAACATGTCCAATAATAACACCCAGTTCTTTTTTTTTTTTTGATAACTATAGGTGTACACACCCTTTGAGTACAACTAATCCCAGGTCAAGTCGATTCCACCAAACCCATTGACTGTGAGAGACTACCAGGAAATAGTTTCTTTGTCGACATAAGGACTCGAACACGCGGGATCTTTCTAGTGAAGAAACTCACATACAAAGTTCTTACCACTCCACCAACCCCGTGGGTGGTATAATAACACCAAATTCAAACTAAGCAATATGAGAATTGATTCATAAGATAGGGGGAGGGTCTGCAATAGAATAAAGCTTCTTCCTCTGAATGTTCTCCTGAACTTACCAGTGCTATTCATTCACTAGATTTATAGCGTCTACCAAACAAATGCCGCGGCTAAATAACCGAATGTCTGGCCAGAGGTGCTGTAAAGATAGCAAATTGAATGGGGAATCATGGGTGCGTCCAAGTTGGAGCACCTGTAGTAGGGATTCTTTTGACAAGCCCAACAATCAGGAATAGAAATGAATCAAGAAACATAAGTAATGCAGCAGAAAGTTTGCATTTCAATGATCAGTTCAAACTTCAAACTTCCAACCAAGAGTATCACTTCCACAGGCTAAATGTGTTCACGGGGTGTAATGTTAGACGATGAGATTTACATAGCTTTGGTAATGAAGGTCTAATGTCAATGAGAACAAACAAGTTCTAAAATGTAAATCACGGTTGCATACAAGTCAATAGATGCACACTCATACAGAGTTCTAAGAGGTAATCTACACATAAATCTTCAGTTAGGAGCTCTACCTTGTATGTGTTCGAAGGCTACAAGTTCTACGCACCTGCGCGGTAAAAACGCAGTAACTTTTGAGACTGCACTGTTTCCTGCAACAAGAACAAGTTCAACAATGAGCAAAAGAGGGCAAAAACAATACTCCCTCCTTCCAAAAATATAATTCGTATTAGCTAAAGTTTCATTTCAAAAAATATAAGTCATTTTATGAATTCCAGAGAGCATTTATACCTATTAAACCTATTTTACCCCTTATTTAACCAAGTTTTTACACCCTTTTTGAGTAATTAAAGCATTTTGTGTTTTTGTGTCAAGGGATGAAAATGTAATTTAAGCTCGTCATTAAAGCTATCTTTCAAGGTACCTTAATTATTGTGCTCCATCCAAAACGACTTATAATTTTGGCTGGATGGAGTAACATATTTCCTCAAAAAATGAAGACTCAAGCTTCTATTACAAAAAGTACCACAGACAAAGCATAGATACCTCAAGGGTCTCTTCCGATGGTGATGGAAAGTGAAATCCGATTGAGCAATTTGGTAAGATCTCAGGTGACTTAATCCACGCCTTTCGTGCATCACTGAGTTGAATCTTATGATTGAACATCTAAAACAAATAAAGTTAACAAATAATAAGTATAATTCATATGGAATAATTGATGCCCACAGAGGAAAAATGGAACACAAAAGAAAATCATATGAAATTGAGCACAAGAGCAAGAAGCGGACCTCGGAAAGTAAAAACCTTGGTTTCTCCAACTGATCAACACCTTTAATGTCTAAACCAGTACCCTGGCATTCAGGACAGAACGCTGAGGTGATACGATCTTGATCAACTCTTGTCTCAATGCCATTACGCTTCTTTTTTGGCTTGCCTCGAGGCTTTCTCTTTGGTTCAGTCACCTCTTTGGGCGTAATGGCTTGCTTGGTTTGTATCTCAAATTCACATAGAAGAATCCAATGTACAAGGCAGGACAAATGAAATACATGGAATGCCTACACGATAGGTAAAAATGTTATCAATCAATAGATTCAATGAACAAAATTTGAATTCAAGGCTATGATTACATTAAAACCACTTTGAACTCAAATGCTAATAGTTATTTACCCCATTCACATTTCTACTGCTACACACAAGCCGTCCAGTCTTCAAATTCAATAAGGCTGCTACATCTTTCCCCAGAAGCATTTTATTTTGGCATATATCACACACTTTATCTGCTGCAAGCTGTTGTTTTTGTCTCAATGCTCGTCTTAAACTCTTGCTTGGTACGAGCTTTCGGGTATCCATGCCTTGATCAGATGCAGTGTCGGTCAATGGGCTATTAGAAGTCAATGAATCTTCCCCAGAAGACTCGTACTGATGGCTGAGTGACTCGCTAACATCCCCTGGGTCTGAGAATGATCTTTTCCTTTTTCTGCCTTCCATAATCTCCATATCTAAAACATTATTTCTGTCAAGTAAAGAGTTGCAGTCATCGAATATGCTTTTTCTCCCTAAATTGTAATTGTAAGTGAACACCACAATGCCGAAATCATGTTCAGTTGCTTCATCTACATCTTGAGGGTTCTCCTTCCCCAGCCAAGCACACCACATTCTTTTTATCTTCTTCTGTACATCATTGTCATCCCCGACAATTCTTGCACCTATCTCTCCAAGCCCTATCAGTTTCAGTTCTATATCAGTGATTTCAGCATTGCGCAAAACCTTAGGAACTATGAGTTCATCCTTCCCGACTTTGACTTTCATATTCTCTTCATTGGCATCAGCTAAATGACCATTTTCTTCAGAAGAATCATGAAAGAACAAAACCCCATCATTAAAAGGCCACGGGTTGCGACCTAAAAGAGTATACTTCGCCGCTACATACCTTTCCTTGTGAAAATTTCCTTTAAGGTGCTCAGACAATGTGCCCTCATTATAACAAGGTGAGAGACAAAGAGTACAAAAGAAAATAAATCTCTTCCCATTCTTCCCATCTTCTCTCAATTCCACATACTTGTGCCCTTGCGCTCGCACTCTCTGAAGAGTAATCTTTGCTGCCTTTTCTCTCAAACTACTCGCAGACACTTGTGAAGAACCAAACTTCATCAGCTCCATCATTTCATTGGCACCAATCTTTCATTCACAATTCCAAATCTTATCTTCCTCTTGCCCTAAATTCCAACCCTTAACTGGATTCTCATAAACTCAAGCACCACAAGTCTTCAACACTACAAACAAATTGAACCCAGAAAACAAAAGAAACCTAACAGAACTGAAACAAAAATCTCTCAACACTTTGATATAATTCGCTTAGCCTGTTTAGGTATAATAAACCCCTTTGTCAACCACGGACATATTCGATTCTCAATTCCAGTAATCACTCCAACAACTCCGCAGAAAACAACATAATGGAGAAAGTTCTTCATACCCATCTCCATCTCTTTCACAAGAGATCCTTTAAAAGCTCAAATTGCGAAAGAAAGAACAGAAATCTCCCAAAATCAAAGCCCAATATCACAAGTCTTATAACGTCCAAGCCCTGCAAAGCAAATCGAAACAGAAAATTCTGAAAACCCAAATCAAGATTCTCCAAACCCTTAAACTATATTACTGGAACTCAAGGTTTTGAACCACAATTGGGAGATTTAACCCCAACATATAGTTCTCAAAAATTCAATCAAGACTCTCAAAACCCTAAAATTATCTTCCAAGAATTCAACATTTTGAACCAAAATTGGGGAATTCAACCCTAACAGATAATTCCAAGATTTCAATCAAGATTCTCCAAACCCTAAAATTATCTTCCAATAATTGAACATTTTGAACCAAAAATAGGGGATTTAACCCTAACAGATAGTTCTGAAAAATTCAATCAAAATTTTCGAAACCCTAATTTTATCTTCATGTAAATTGAACGTTTTCAACCAAAATTGGGGAAATTCAACTCAAATAGATAGTAGTAAAAATTTCATTCAAGATTCTCAAAACCCTAATTTTACCTTCCAAGAATTGAACGTTTTGAGCCAAAATTGGGAAAATTGAACCCTAACAGATAGTTCTAAAAAAAATTAATCAAGACTCCCAAAACCCTAAAATTATCTCCCAAGAATTGAACGTTTTGAACCAAAATTGGGGAAATCGAGCCCTAACAGATAGTTCTAATAAAAATTAATCAAGACTCCCAAAACCCTAAAATTATCTTCCAAGAATTGGACGTTTTAAACCAAAATTGGGGAATTCGACCCTAACAGATAGTACTAAAAATTTCATTCAAGATTCTCAAAACCCTAATTTTACCTTCCAAGAATTGAACGTTTTGAGCCCAAATTGGGAAAATTGAACCCTAACAGATAGTTCTAAAAAAAATTAATCAAGACTCCCAAAACCCTAAAATTATCTCCCAAGAATTGAACGTTTTGAACCAAAATTGGGGAAATCGAGCCCTAACAGATAGTTCTAATAAAAATTAATCAAGACTCCCAAAACCCTAAAATTATCTTCCAAGGGTTTTAAAAAAATTGGGGAATTCGACCCTAACGAGCCCTAACAGATAGTTCTAATAAAAATTAATCAAGACTCCCAAAACCCTAAAATTATCTTCCAAGAATTGGACGTTTTAAACCAAAATTGGGGAATTCGACCCTAACAGATAGTTCTAAAAATTTCATTCAAGATTCTCAAAACCCTAATTTTACCTTCCAAGAATTGAACGTTTTGAGCCAAAATTGGGGAACTCAACCCTAACAGATAGTTCTAAAAATTTCATTCAAGATTCTCAAAACAATAATTTCACCTTTCAAGAATTGAGCGTTTTGAACCAAAATCGGGGAAATCGAGCCCAAACAGATAGTTCTAAAAGAAGTATTCAAGGCTCCCATAACCCTAAAATTATCTTCCAAGAATTGAACGTTTTGAACCAAAATTGGGGAAAACTGAGCTTTAACAGAGTCATTGAAAGAGATTTCTTCACTACTGATTCGCGTAAACAAACACTACTACGCACCTCGTAGAAGCAAATCCAGTGTTGAATCGAAATGGGGTTTCTTCGTCTTCGCTAAGGATCCAGAAAAATCAAAGCTTTTCGATTTCAAGAGCGATTTGAGTCTTCGCCATTAAAGAACCTTCGTTGCTATCTATATAGAGAGAGAGACGAAAAGGTCAGGGAGGAGTGGATTTGGTGTGTCGCGGTGCGAGTTGTAAACGATGCATAGGGGTTTAAGAGAAGACACGTGGGGTTTTGGTGAGGGGTGGTGAGTTGTTAAGTGGACCCGGGAGTATGGGAGTTTTGGAGGTGCTTGGAAGATTCTAGTAATGATACCTATGGGAACCATCTGGATAAACATTATAAAGTTTGGTTTGTTCACTGTTGTTTTTAAGACAAAATAATGAATTCTAATAAAGAAATATAAAAATAAAATAATGAATAGTGTGGAAAACGTGAGTTCATCAATGTGATATTTGTCGTAAGTCATTTGTAACATGTATCTTTCGACTTATGTACACCAGTTTTATGCATGTGTTATTAGTCGTATAGCTGTTTATGTCTTATACGATGTACTTTGTATTATCCCCATGTTGCTTGTGATATGTTGTATGACGTGGGGTGTATGTGTTGCACGAGCTTGCTCTACAGCATTAAGGAGATCTTGAAGTTCAAGAAGGCTTGTTAAGGAGACAAAGCTAGGAAGGTATAACTTTTATGAGTTCAATTTATTTCTATATTATCATGGTTGCTTCCTTTTATTACATGCTTCACTTTTATATGCATACTTTATTCATATACTATGCATTATAACGTCACCAATTGCGAAAGTATGCTCTGTAGTTGCGTCTTGTACGATCTTCTACATCAGAAATCAAAAGAATATGTGACATAACTAGTTTTCTCACTATACTACAAACGATTAATTATGCTCTATTCTTGATTTTTTATATTGCAAATAGTGTTATGAGTTTGGGTTGATAGTGGGTAAGCCTTGTCCCCGGTAAAGCTAAACATTGAAAGGGAGACGGGTTATCCCGTTCGAGGAGGCATGGTTTTAAGTAGACTTCGTCTCACCACCCAACCTGGAGGTTGTCCCACCAACTCATACAAGTAGTACATTTTGCATATTAATAATCAAGTTGTGAACATATACTTAATCATATGCTATGTTTTTTTTTACATAAAAGAAAAGAGAAAATTATTTTCTATTATATTTACTTTCAAAATATTAATCAACCATAGTTGAATTTGTTACCTTATTATAATTCTTGTCATGATAATTAGATATTACAAATTATGAATAAAGCTTGCATCTATTCAAGGTTGTATGTTGTACACAATCATTTGCCAATATCTCTTTAGAGATTTGAAAAGTGAATATTTCATATATCTTTTCACCTTATGGAGTTATATATATACGTACCAAAAGGGTAATGCTCCAAAAGCTCAAAATGAGCGTCTGAGTCTCATGCTACAAAATTTAATCATCAAATATTAATTATAATTCCACAATTTTAATTACCTCTATGTTGAGGCTACGTGGAAATGACTGATGAGACAATAAAAATAAGGTCACGTGGCCCGCCTCGATTTATTTATTACGCAACAAATATCGAGTGCGCACATCAATCCAATAAATATTAAGGATTGATTTCTTGTCTCATGGTAGCCGAGTAAAATAATGAGATATTATAAATATAATATCGCTCCCGTCCAATTAGTTCACTTCAAATTAAGAAGCATATGTTGCATATAATGATCATGATCGCAATAATAAGTTTATGGACGTGGAAAATGTGAAAATATCAGGTAAATGTCGTATTGACAATTCCAACAAAAGATGGAACAAAAGTGGTGCACCACTACAAAGGGTAAATAATTATTGACAATGAGCGCTCATAATTGTGACATTTTTTGGTCATATATGAAAGGCTATTTTGCCTAAATATTGTCATATATATACCCGAAAATTTTTGTGACATTTACCATGCCTTCAAAATCAAAGCCAAAATATTATGAATTTTTATCAATGAAATATGACTCTTTTCTAATTTGTCAAACATTATTTGTCTAGATGGATCAACAAATCATGTGTTCAAATCATGAATCAAATAAGAGCGATATATGTCTTGCTGATTGCGCTACAACGCACACAATCCTTAAAAACAGAGAATATTTCTCCAATTTGAACTTAGCTGAGGCTAATGTTCAAACAATATATGGCATCTCTAATTTGATTAATGGCTCCTGAAGAGCAAATATTATGTTGCACTGGGGAACAACAATTCATGTTGACAATGCCTTATACTCTAAAAAAATCCGAGAAAAAATTTACTCAAACTTTAAAAATATTCGACAAAATGGATATCACGTTGAAACCATGAACGAAAATAATAGAGAATTTCTCTATGTCACATTGGTTTCAAATGGGAAAAAAAGAAGTGTTAGAAAAATTCACAAACTTTATCATCCTGGATTATATTTTACTCATATAAGGCATGTCGAAACGAATGTCGTCTTAAATAAGAAAATTAATGATCCAAAGACATTCATTTTATGGCATGACCGCTTGATCATCCAGGATCATCGATGATGCGAAGAATAATTAATAATTCGCATGGACATCCTTTAAGGAGTCGCAAAATATTTTCACTTGGTGATTATAATTGTGCTAGTTGTTCTCAAGGTAAATTGATAGTTAAACCATCCCCAGTAAAATTATTGTGGAATCCCCGCTTTTCTTAGAACGCATTCGGGAGACATATGTGGACCTATTCATCCTCACTTTGTGGACCATTTAGATATTTCATGGTTTTGATAGATGCATCAACTAGGTGGTCACATGTTTGTTTGCTTTCGACCATTCGAATGTTGCATTTGCTAGACTTTTAGCACAAATCATTAAGTTAAGAGCACAATTCCCTGACAACCCAATCAAGACCATCCGTCTTGATAATGCCGGAATTTCAATCTCAAGCATTTAAAAATTATTGCATGTCTATAGGAATTACCATTGAACATTATGTTCCACACGTGCATACCCAGAATGGCTTGGCAGAATCTCTGATCAAACGCATTCAACTAATTGCGAGACCTTTAATCATGAGAACTAAGTTATCAACTTCAGTTTGGGGACATGCAGTCCTTCATGCAGCATCTATCATTCGTTATAGGCCTACTGCATACCATGAACATTCCCCCATGCAACTCATTTTAGGTCAACAACCAAATATTTCACACTTGAGAATTTTTGGTTGTGCAATGTATGTTCCTATACCACCTCCAAATAGAACTAAGATGGGTCCACAACGAAAACTTGGGATTTATGTTGGATTTAACTCATCGTCCATTATAAGATACCTTGAGCCCTTAACAGGGGATTTATTTACTTGCACGCGTTTTTGATTGTCACTTTGATGAAGCAATTTTCCCACCATTAGGGGAGATAAAAAGCCAATTCAAAAGGAATGGCGTGAAATTGCTTGGAATGCATCAACTTTATCACATTATGATCCACGCACAAATCGGTGTGAACTTGAAGTTCAAAAGATCATTCATTTGCAACAAATCGCAAATCAATTACACGATGCATTTAATGATGCAAAACAAGTGACAAAATCATATATTCCAGTTTGTCAACACGATGCTCCCGCAAGAATTGATGTCTTTGTGCAACAAAATGCACAAGAACCAACTAAACGCTTAAAGCGTGGAAGACCATTGGTTCAAAGGATACAATTCTCGAAAGAGGAAAACGGGAGTAAAAATAAATGCAAACCAAAATACTCATGAGAAAGCACAAGAATCCTTTGATAAGGATTTGTCGAACAATTGATTCGATGAGGAACAAGCGCCTCTAGAAAAGGAGGAAAAAGATGAAAATAATGAGATCTCAATAAATTATTTAAACTCTGGTAAGATTTGGGATCGAAATAAAATTGTTCCTGATGATATATTTGCTTTCAATGTGTCTTTTGAAATATGTGAAAATGATGATGATCCAGAACCACGATCAGTGGACGAATGTCGAAAAAGACCTGATTGGCAAAAATGGCAAGATGCTATCCAAGCAGAGCTAAACTTGTTAAGGAAACGAGAGGTTTTTGGACCAATTGTCCAAACGCCAGATGGCGTAAAACCTGTTGGATATAAGTGGGTATTTGTACGAAAGAGAAACGAAAAAAAATGAAGTTACAAGGTACAAAGCAAGACTTGTAGCTCAAGGTTTCTCACAAAGACCTGACATCGATTATGAGGAAACATATTCTCCTGTTATAGATGCAATCACATTTCGGTTCTTGATAAGCCTTGCAGTCTCTGAAGGGCTTGATATGCATTTAATGGATGTCGTTACGAAAAGATATCTCACGTACGGATCTCTAGACAGTGAGATATATATGAAAATCTCTCGATGGATTTGTAATATCCGATGAAATAAAATCAAAACCTCATAACATGGATTCTATAAAATTACAAAGGTCTTTGTACGGGTTGAAACAATCCCACGAATGTGGTACAAACGTCTTAGTGATTATTTACCGAAAGAAATATATGTAAATAATCCGTTTTGCCCATGTGTCTTCATTAAAAGATCATCAACAGGATTTGTGATTATTGCTGTATATGTTGATGATTTAAATATAGTGGGAAACCACGACGACATCGTTAGAACATCCGAATACTTGAAAAAGGAATTCGAGATGAAAGAACTTGGAAAAACAAGACTTTGTCTTGGTTTGCAAATTGAACATTTTTCAAGTGGAGTACTTGTCCATCAATCAAATTATATTGAAAAATTATTAAAAAGATTTTATATAGACAAGGCACATCCATTGAGCTCTCCAATGGTTGTCAGATCACTTGAAGTGGATAAGGATCCATTTCGACCCCATGAAAGCGATGAAGAGCTAATTGGTCCGGAGGTACCATATTTAAGTGCAATTGGTGTACTTATGTATCTTGCAAATTGTACAAGACTCGATATTGCTTTTGCTGTCAACCTACTTGCAAGATACAGCTCTTCACCAACTCGAAGACATTGAAATGGTGTTAAACACGTTTTCCGATATCTTCGAGGAACAAATGACATGGGTTTATTCTACTCGAGAAGGGTAAAATTGAATCTCCAAGGTTATGCTTTGATCTTTGGATTTTTATCTGATCCCTACAAGGCCCGTTCTCAAACGGGATATGTATTCACCTGTGGCAATATCTTCTTTGTATCATGGAAGTCAGTAAAGCAAACTATAGTTGCTACTTCTTCCAATCATTCTGAAGTACTTGCAATTCATGAAGCAAGTCGTGAATGTGTATGGTTGAGAAACATGATTGAACATATTCAAGAATCATGTGAATTGCCTTCAATAAAATATTCTCCAACCATATTATATAAAGATAATGCAGCATGTATTGCACAATTAAGTGAAGGATTCATAAAAGGGGACATAACAAAACATATTTCACCAAAATTCTTTTATGCGCATGAGCTTCAGAAGAATGATGAAATTGATGTCAAGCAAATCCGATCGAGTGATAATCTTGCTGATTTATTCACAAAAGCCTTACCAACTACGACATTTAAAAGACTTACATATGGTATTGGCTTGCGTAAACTTAAAGACATTGCAAGTAAAGAAATGAACAAGTTTCACCCATGTTCACATGAGGGGAGTTATTGATTAGTGTATTGCACTCTTTTTCCTTGGCTATGGTTTTATCCCATCTAGTTTTCCTAGCAAGGTTTTAATGAGGCAATCTTAACAATATTATACCCATCTTAATATTTATGAGAATAGTGTACTCTTTTTTTTCTTTTACTATATTTTTTCCCACGGGGTTTTTCTTAGTAGAAGTTTTAACGAGGCACAATCTCTAAGCAAGTGTCATCCAGGGGAGTGTTATGGAATATAGATGACCATGCATGTACACCAACATATTGTGTAGTCATGTAACTTGTATGTCTCACTTAATAGTACCTCCACTTGTCTATGTATTATCATGTAACTTGTAATCCTCTCCAATGTACACCAACTCTTCCATGTATTGTCTATGTTGCTTGTGATATGTTGTATGACATGGGGTGTATGTGTTGCTTGTATACATTGTATGAAGTACATTTATTATCATCACCAAATGACCGAGTTCATTAATATTTGTGGTAGAGTAGTCATGTAATATTAATTTGGCTTATCAATTTAAATGCATAATTAATAGATTACGTGAAAAAAAGAAAAATTTAATATCAACTCGATGGGATTGAGAGTAACTTTTGCAACCATAATACTTTTAGAATTATGCAGATTCGTTTTAATAAAAACTTACAAATAGTAGCGTTTGAACCTCTTAACTTTTTTTAATTATCGAATCTCTCAAAACTTAAAGCTTTCGTTTCAATTACAAATTTAAAGTACAATGAAATGACCTAAATCTATAGAAGGGCGAGTCTAATAATTATTTAAACTTTTTGTGGAAGTAGAAAATTCTTCAAATATATACATTTCAAAAATTGATTTTGGAGTGATAGAAAGTTTGTATGTTTTGTCACAGTATATCGAGCCAAACTTATTAACTCTCTAGATACAAAAATTTACAGAATTACTCGCTGGTCCGAGTGGTAAGAGACTTAATTATCTTTAACGGATGTCGTAATTTCAAATCTTATTGATACTGATTGAGAAAGACAATCTCCAAAGAGCTTTGCCGATATCAAAACATAAATAAGTTGGTGTTGTTGGCACCACATTGGCGAATACCACATGTGAAATCGAGTAAAAAAAAAAAGCCCTTGACATGACAATAATGGAATTAAATATTTGATGAAGGGACATTGTTGCAAGATATGATCCTGTCTTTGAGCATCATATTCTTCATGCATGTTAGGTGACCTTTTAAACAACTTAAAAATAAAAAAATAAAAAATGCTCCAAGTGATTCAAATACTCCAAGAATTACAGTACAAAAGTCTGTTAATTAAAAACTTACAAATCAAGGACCCCTAAAGCTCTCATGCTATAGTTAAGTTGTCTTCTATTAAACATATGCATTGATAGTGTTAGAGATGTGTGAATTGAAATTGACAACGTAAAATATTTATTGTCATTATTTGTTCAACCGATACTTTGATATAAAAAGGATATATATGATTTAAACCTTGTGAGTTTATGCATGAAGACTTGGTCTGTACTTGCAGACTTGTCTGTAGGTACATAACACGTTCCAGAATTTTACCCAATATTTTCGACATATTTACTTACACCTGGACAAGATAACCTTGCCAACCCACACATATACATCCAACAAGGAGAAGATATTCGATTGCCAACTCGCAAGATAATCAAGGCATGTTTCATTTGATCAACGGAGAAAGAAAGAAATAATATATTTGCTACCCCATTTGATTGAAGACATACAAGGAAGCTTCTATAAGAAATTCATTGTATGATCTCTTTATATATTGATGTAATCACAGCAAAAAATTCATCTCTCATGCTGGAATTTTCGATATCACTATGTGAGACAAGAGCTTTCGAGAGATTGTTCTTTTTGTATTTACACACACTAGGCTAACGGGACTTAGTCGATTCGCCGAGGGGATCTCGAGCACCAAGGGGACTTGGGTATTGCGTAGGATCGGTTGTAAGGGGAGTAGGTAGTGTAGCAAAGTTTGGTGAGGGATTCACTAGCTAGCTGAGTGGTCACTAGTTAGGAACTTTGCATAAATCTACACATGCATCACTTTCTCTTAGTGGATTCTACACCTGAGCGGAGCCCCGCAGACATAGGACGGGAGGGCCTAACTCCGATAACAATTTTGTGTGTTCATTTATTATATATTATTATTCTTATTATTTTGCTTGCTTTCTTCTTGTTGTTGTTTATAATTGCAGTGTATTGAGCATTTTCAGAAATTAAGTTTTAGTTTCCTTCACTGAATTGATAAAAACACAGTGAGCACAAAGCATTCAACCTTGTGAACCCCAATAATATTGTTAAAATGCCTTACCCTTTAAACCATACGAAGAACTAATAATCTGACATTAGGAGCCTCTTATATATATATATGTACAATTACATATTTTTTTTCAAACCAGCCGCCACCAACCACTGCGAAGAAGACAATAATCATGACCTATTATTATTTCGAAGGTGCAATTAAGCAACACCAATTAAAGTCTCAGATGCACAAACTAGTACTAATTAATTTTATGCTAGACCATCGGCTCGGACAGCAGCGCCTCTTGACAAAGAATAATGAATGTTGAATACCCTTTCGGATAAATACATTTGTTTTGCATGGGAACATGCATGGGTAGGAATTAGAGCATGAAGACTTTCGCCTGCGCAGATAGCGCGCATATAAGGCGTGAGCATGAAGATTTTCGACTCAGGAGGTAGCGTTGGGCTTTTGGAACACATGCTGATGCTATGAAGTTCCATTTTAATTTCATGAACTTGACAAATGAAAGATGAAGATAAAATCACAATAAGAAATTGAAATATAAAAACCATACAGGATATGCAATATAAGTAAAATAAGGAATTTATTGTTGAACTTTAAAGGTGTTGAACTTTAAAGGTTCTTGGAGTTTATATTAGATTTGAAAAACTTAAAAACAAATTTGAAAAAAACCGCGGTTTACCAAACCGATGGTAGTTTAGTAAAATCCTTCAATATATATATAAATATATATCAAAAGTTAAAACCCTAACTTTCTTCTTCTCTAGCCGTTTCTTCCACTCTCTCTCTCAACCTCTCAATAGTCGCTCCTTCTCCTCTCTCTCTCTTTTTTTTTCTCTCTCTCTCTCTCTTCTCTCTCTCTCTCTCTCTACATCTCAAACGAGTCACCTCCTCCCACCTCCACCTTTTATCACCGTCTCCATTTATACGTCTCCGCCTCCGCCCCAATTTTATTCTCTTGATAAGTCGGTTCGCCTCTCCGCCTCCAAACCGCCATGTGGAGCCTCCCATCAATCCCGCCTCCCACTATTTTTTTAAATAAACCGCGAAACCAAAAAACCGCAAATCGTCGTCGATTTGGGTGCGGAGAATAGAACCTTTCTTCGGGGTGGTTTGGTGGTTTTCATCACCAAACCGCGGTTTGCCCACCCCTAGTTAATATTGTATCTAATTTTATCAAAAGTTTTAGTTTCTTTCCTTATAAACATTAGATCTTTGAATGTCTAATGATTAAATAACTTAACCAATTCACTAACACAATCCGTTTTTTTTTTTTTTGCTTTTTAGATTAGATGATCTTTATGTTTGTTTACACAAAGATCGTTATGTGTTTTAATGACTTACATAGCTCCCATACAATGCATGAGCTTTTTTTTATAATATGTCGAGTTGAAATCATCAGCTCCATCAACTGCGAGCAGCCGATATCTTCATCATGAAACATATTTTAACGGTCTTCATACTTAATTAATAAGGAGATCGACTCAGGAGGTAGCGTTGGGCTTTTGGAACACATGCTGATGCTATGAAGTTCCATTAATTTTAATTTCATGAACTTGACAAATGAAAGATGAAGATAAAATCACAATAAGAAATTGAAATATAAAAACCATACAGGAAGAATATATGACATGGACTAAAGTTATCATTAAATTTTAATTTGGTGTTAACAGATGTTTAGTACATTCTGCATATATTAAACCGAGCTGAGTGGAAGTGTTTGAACCAAGTAGGACCGACTCGTTGTTGCTCTTCTTGTGAAGTGATCAAACAGATGTGTATTTACAGTTAAGTTTCTGAATGTTTCTAAGGATCAGTGAATTCAATGATGAAGGCTCATGATCTTCTATACTAGCTAAAAGTTTAAAAGCAATTAAGTTAGTGCAAATTGTGCAATCAATCCAAATTACAGCTAATCTGATTGCGCATACGCACAAGTCACGGCCGCGCAAGGCACACGCTGATCTGATATGCTATGCATGCTTTTTGCAACTATATAAATTCAATTTAAGAAAGTACATATACTTAATAGGCACCAGTAAATAACAAATAAAATTACATACCTGAACATTTTGGAATATCCCAGACCGCAATAGATGTTGGCGTGCACCGAGGATGACATATTGCTCGATTATGTTCGTGATATGCTATGCTTTAATCAAAGAGAAGCAAAACAAAAAACTATTAGTCCTCAGACTGACAGATTTCATTTCATAGTTTTTTGTCAAAGATTTCATTACATAGTAAACCGATTAAGTAATATTTACATATATACACCTTAATTCAACAGTAAATTCATTGCTTGCAAATACATTGTCAAACCAATGAGTCATATTGTGCCAACATACAACCGACGACGTTTGCAAACTGCCCTAATAATTCAAGAATTAAAAACATATACAGAAAAAAATCAATATCCAACTAAAAGTGAAGTGTTATGTTTATCAGTAACTTTTAAACAATCCAAGTATATCTAGACTAGTTACCATTATGAACCCACGCCGAGAGGAATTACAATTAACTTCCTAGTTATAGTGGAACGATAGCAAAAAAAATACAAAATGGAGGAAATCTAATATGGCGTTCCTTGTAAATTGAAGTAGAATTGAAAAAAAAAAAAAAAAGCCAAAATTATCTATAATAATGAAATATAATACCAGGCAAAGACTCTTGAATGATCAAATGAGAAAACTAAGCTTAATTATTACGTTTCATGTAGACATCGATCGGAACACTTATGCAATGGAAACGAATAATTAATTAAAGACCTTTCATTAAGGGCGGCTGCTAATGACGACGCAACTACCTCAGCAGACAAAGCATAGATTGAACCATAAGCATGCAAGAATGAAGAAATACTCATTTCCAATTAAATGTCCTGCTTTCTCAAACCTGAATTGAAAAAGAACAAAGAGAAATTAGTTGCTGACAGTTAAAGAAGTTAGTCGTCAACTTCATCTCATGATCTCATCTACCACTTCGATTTAGGGTCAGTGATAACTGGGCCTTGCTTCATGCAGCCAATGCAAGTCATTGAATGATTCCTCTCCTTGCACTACAAAAATCGACCAGTATTCTGGTACGATCCGTAGCGACGGGAATAGACGGGGAAGTCCATATGTCTGCCATTTGTCGTCACGCTCAACAACATATAAATACAGCTCAGTCTCATCGATCGACATGTCAGGTTGCGACTGTGTGAGCTCGTTGCGTATCACCGTCTGAATTAAGAATTTAAACATTCACAAATCATATATATATATCTATCATATATATAAAAGTACGAATAACAAATTTTTTAGTGGTAATGAAATTTACTTATTTGCCCATATATATATATATCTAATCTATCATTATATCTATCTATATACGCGCTCTTGAACACGTCTTGAACACTTTGCCTCTTCAAATCGATCAACAACTCAACGACTCTCATACCTCTTCAAATCGATTAACAACTCAACTGATCAACGACTTTCCTTCCTCTTCAAATTATTCATTCACAACTTTCTTTCATCGACTCATTCGTTGCTTTCCTTTTGCTCTTCGATTCAAATGTGAGTTAATCCACCTTTCTTCTCCAATTCTTTTTTTTTTTTTTTTTTTTTTTTGGAGAGGTTCGATTCAAAGGTGAGTTAATCATCTGGTCTATATGGTTCAATTTGATTCATGGTTTTTGAAAGAAATTTGGGTCTAATATTCCACCATTGATTCAATGTTGAATTTAACACAAAAAGCCCTCTTTCATCTGGTCTATATGGTTCGATTTGATTCATGGTTTTTGAAACAATACCTTGGAAGCTAATTTGATCAACCCCACTTTCATTGTATGGTTATTAGAATTCATGGGATACATATATGTTTGACTATTTGTAGTGAGCGATTTCTTGAAGACAATAAGCCGAAACTGAATTGGGCTTTAAGATCTTGAATACTAGGTGTTTGTTGAAATGCCAAAATAATCTCCATCTTCTTCCTTGATATAAGAAATATATAGATGTTTGATTTGTCTGTCTTTTTACAAGTTGGAATTAAAAAATTGCATCTTTTGTATTAGCATACTTGGAAAAAAAGAAGGACATGAAGTAATTTGAATCTTTGTTTGTTGAACTTGTTGTGTTGTTGGTAACGAACTAATCTCTTGGTTCATTAATTCCTACACAAATGAATGTAAAGTTTTTGTGCACATTTGAGATAAATGAAAGCCTCCAATAAAAGCATGTAGGAGATGGAAAGTAAGCAATGAAATTCTTGTGTCTTTTTATCTATATCAAACTTGCGGTTGATATTTTTTAATTTTTCTGCTAAATTATGTCTTTTATGTTTTGTTGAACAAACTCTTCGAAGTAATCTTTGTGATACATAATTTATGGTGCAAAATTCTTTTGAGATGTCACAACTACAATACATGCTAATTCTATTATAACTTGGAACTGAAGTTGAACTAAAAATACAAACTGTCTCCAAATTATATTTTTAATAATTGTGGTTTATCATATTATAATTTGATATCGAGGAGCAAAGCCTATTGCATTTGCTCGATTATGAAATATTATGATGTATGTTCGACACTCTCGTATGCATACACTATTTGATTGCAGTTTTCAACCGATCATTTAATTTCCATATGTGCAGAAATACCATCTTAATTCATAGTTAAGATGAAATGATGGACCATCTTAGTTTTACAATCACTAGAACATTTTTGGCCTTTAATAGAGGTTTTAAAACCCCTATTAAATAGAGTGTTGTTAAATGTCATGTGAAAATGTGTTATGTTTTAATTTTTAATACATGTGTTACATAGAGGTTTTTTAAAACTCCTATCAATTAGGTGTTATTTAATAACACCCCCTTTAATAGGGGTTTAAAAACCTCTATTAAATACCGAAATTGTTCTAGTGAATTATGCTTGTCTGCCATCTTAATTTTACAATTATGACTGACACGTTCTTCTGTGGTTTTCTGTTTCAGTTAATTTCCTCAAAGTAGGTCTTGACAATAAAGCAAATAAAGGAATAATAAAATAAGAATAATCTGTAACATTAATTGAAGTATAATGAGAGAGCCCCTTATTGAGGCAGTTGTCATGCCTCTTTCCATTTTTTCTAGATTATTCTCGATGTATCCTGGGATTTGCCCCGCCAATTTTGGACTCGAGGAATGTATAGGACTACAATAATTTGCAAGAGTTTTAAAGCTTTTCCATTCCTAGAGTTCTCATCCATCTTTCCACCCGATTTATATTTTAAAAATGTGTTCGTAAGCAATTCTTCTTAGTAATTCGACTTCGAAAAACTCGTGATCAATCATTTTTAATAGGTAATATGAACTTGAACTTGTAATTTGCTCTTTATATAGAACTACTTCCATTTGGTGAAGTTTTAAAGATCTAATTAAGTTTTAAAGATCTAATTAAGTTTTAATGTAGTTAAGTTTTAAATGTCTAATTAAAGTAAAGTTACACATAAGAAGTTCAATCCTCCAATGGGTAGCTTAAACTACTTGCATTTGGTGGCGGTAGTTATAACTTAACATCAAAAAATTGAAAGAGTTTCTTCTAGATTGAGTTAACTCATAAATAATAACTCCATAATCTTTTGTTTTGATAAGAAGCCAACTTAATTAGATACATCATACTTGACTCCAAAATGAGTCAACCCCCAACATTTCCTTTGACATTTGCCTCAATATTAATTTATCTAATTAGAGATGCTTTGACATAACTCTCTAATCTTTCTTTCTTGCTTTCCACTTTATTCATCAAACAAATCCAATTTGTAAAGTTGGTCATCTTTCAAATTTTAGGCTATTGTTTCTTTTTTATTTTCTAGAACAAATAATTAAACACTATAAAAATTAACAAGACATACATATTTGCGAGTTGATCAAAAGTCTATTGCATAGTTAATTTTTTTTTCAAAAGAAGATATTTGCGAGTTGTGTGCTAATCTATTGGAAGACTACGGAAGACTAACAGCTAAAAGTCATTAACCTCAGAGCTAAATATTGATTTATAGTTTTTTTTTTCCAAAAAAAGATAGTATTTAGATGAGCGGTTCATGTCGTCAGTATATTTCATGTAATGTTTAACAATGTTTATAGTATATGTGTCCACAATTGTGAAGTTAATTTTGTCACGTCTTTTGCTTTGATATTTCGTTCCTATGGATCACTTTTTTCTTTCTATTTTTTTTTCTTTGCTAAATGATGCTTCTTGAATTGCATTTTTACTTCTTACGTATTCAAATTATGTACGTTTGGATTTTATATTACATAGTTTGTTCAAACTCATACATATTATTTAAATTATTTTTTATATTTAGTTGCATATTAAATTAACATTATTTATTTTTTTAATTACTACTCTTATGTTTGTTTCATTGGATTGTAGTTTAACAATCTCATCTAAAAATTCATTAAGTATAACCATTTTACCTTGCATTAGTGAGTTACCATGGTTAAAAACTTAGGAGTTATCAACAATAGTGAATACGCTATAAGAAAAGCAATAAATACTAATCGTAGGGAGGTGAATAATTTGAAACGTAAATTTGCAATGGAGGAAGAAAAAGAAATGAAGCGGGCTCGCCAAAGACAACTAAGGAGTGAAAAGAAAGAGTTGAATGATCACAGTATGCATTTGAAACTTCACAAAATATTCTATGAAATATTGAGTAGGGTAAATGCTATGAAGCAAAATGAATGATTTTAATTAATAATTTAGAAATTAAGTTGCCTTTATTTCTTTGTTATGTATAGGTCCCCGGAATGCAAAACCATGTTATGTCGCTATGGGATGTTGTAAGTTCAAATGAGATGTGTTACCACATGTAAACTCTTTGTCGAAATTGTAGTGCGAAGATGTTTTTTCTTCTAAACCAGTTGAACGAATCCACGAACAACTCGATCTAGGTCAGAACTTAAGCCAAAGTTCGAAAATTCTTTTATTCCAGCCAAAAAACTGCGAATTACATCCAATAGATCGCTTAAATAGCGAAACCCTAAAATTTGCCAAAAATAGTAAAAAGTCCAAAAAGCCCTAAAAGCCATAAACTGGAAACTAGACGAAAAATAGAAACAAATGCCGCAAACGCCCGAACTTCACCGAAATTACCAAAATGCCATCCCGTCATATATTTCCATCATATTTTTCCAAGAATTTGCAAGCTAATTCTTGGACTTCATCATTCTCCCTGGGTGGACAGAATTCGCCGCCTCGAATTGTCATCATCGACGTATCCTCATAATAGGGAACAAGATGCTTGACATTAAATACATCACCGTGCGAATATGACTTGACAACTTCAATCAGTAAGCATTAGGATTAATTTTCTCAAGAACCTCCACAGACCAATCTTCCGAATCCGACAATTTGTTGTAATCACCCACAGAGAACCGATCTTTAGTGAGAACCGCCCACACAAAGTCACCCACTTCAAACTCCACGTGACGCTTCTTCCGATCTCGCATATTGTTTGTACTTGTCGCACCTTCGCAAGTTATCTTTGATGATTGATGAATCTCTTGCAGCCCACTAACAAAGTCTTCTCGCCTTGCCATGTCATCTAGTCTTACTTGACACCGGTAACAGATCAAGAGGACCTCGAGGTAGTACCGAATACACAACCCGAAAATGACTAAACCCGATTTCGATTAACAACATGGTTGTGTGCAAATTAAATTCGCAACCGCTCTTCTTGCATCTTCTTTCCAAATACGTTTGCAATGCACCCGGCAACAAATGTTTCTCTCGACTTCTTGAGCTTTCTTCAAGTCTCGCTTCAAGACGCTTACGGCTCTGTATTTCCTCTGTCGCTCTCTCTGTTCTTCGGACGTCGGCCATGATGTAACTACTATTTCCAGCTTCATCCTGCTCAGGGATTACCATTGGCATGTTTTGGTTGCTCACATCGCCACTTCGTTCCACTTGAAATAGAGGATCTTGGATCTCACTAATCTGTGTTCTCCAAGAGAAGAAAGGGAATTTCCTTCTGCTTCCGACAACAAGGACTCGGCATAGCTATGTTGGTGGTCTTGCTCCGCGCTGGACATAATTTGAATGGATCCAATATCAACAGGACTATGCACTTCATGAGGGGAGTTGTAATCCACTCCCCCTCCGCCAGACTAGCGCCATTCTTAATGTTAGGATTGTCCACGCTTAAAGGACTAAGATCATGTCATGGTGCTGGGTTGACATCGCTTACACATGGCAAGCTTGAGATAGACACTTCTGCGAGCACTGGTATCTCGGCATCCCTTTTAAATTTTTCTTCACGCTTACGAGCCCTATATCTTTGTTGTCTCAATCTTCTTCATGCGATGAGCTTCAATGTCTACGTAACTTCCAACACGCATTTGTACATCACTTTGTACCATATAATCTTCAAATGATGGTGCCTCGTGTGTTCGACAAGAATCTTGTTGATTGCTCTACCGTCCACACACATCCGCCAGAGCCATCTTTTTTTGGTGTAAGGAGGGTCCGTGGTATCGCACACACGACTCGAACTTTCACGGATGAATCCCTTCGCCAATAACTCTTCAACTCGTTCTCGCGCAACTCCTCATGCTCACCGGGACTCATTCGGTAGTGTGGTCTATTAGGTAGTGACGCACTAGGTTCAAGGTCAATCGATGCTTTGAATATCACGCAATGGTGGCGATCCTTCCGGCATCTCATCAGGGAAAACATCACAAAACTCCTTCACAATAGGAATTGCAGCTTTCAGGAACATCAACATCTCTATCTACCTCCTTTCCCATCAAATGTAAACTACATCAAAGTCCCGTAATGCGTCTTCAAATCTTGCCAAAGACAAAGAAAGTCGCTAGATTCTTTAGTAGGCTTAACTTCCTCCGGATCCTCGCGGTACTAGCACAATCTTTCACTCCTCGAACATAAGGGTGTATTTATTGGTTCTCGCCATCATGCACAACTCCCCTATCAAACCGCCAAGGACGTCCCAAGAATAAGTGGCAAGCATCCATAGCCACAACATCACACCAGACCGAATCCTTGTAGTTAGCACCAATAGAAAACGTCACCAAGGCGCGCTTCGACACCTTCACCTCACCACCCTTCTTCACCAAGCTAGCTTGTAGGGCTCTGGGTGTTGTTCGCTTGCAAGGCCCAACTTCGAACCGCTTCAATCGAGACGATATTCTCGCAATCGCTCGCATCAATCATGAACCCGCACACCTTGCCTAAGATGGTACACTTGGACTAAAGATGTTATTCCGCACCACTCATCATCGCGACAACTCTAGAGTCATACAAGAACGCCTCACAACCAAGGCGCAAGATCCACATCTCCAATCACGATCTCCTCTTCGTGTTGTCAGAAGTATCAAAGGCTGGTTCTGCAGTGATGTTGGCCTCTTCTCCTTCGTCTTCCTCTTCGTTCTCAATAAAGAGAGCCTTATTCCCTTTACATTCTGACTTCCTATGACCAACTTCGCCACAACCGAAGCATTTAATCCCACTAGTGCTAGGTCTGTTTGTGCGACTAGCAGGGTTAATTGCAGCGGTATTACCTCCAGTATTGGCCGTCCCAACACTAACATTACTGGAAGCATTACTCACACCCCGACGCTGTTGTTTCTCCACCAACAATGCTCGCTGGTGCGCTGCAGATAAGGAAGCCGGATCAAACATGTTGACGACATCTTGGATCTGCACCCTCAGTCCACCAATATACCGCGCCACTAATTGGTCGTTAGTCTCATGCAGTTCGTTTATAGCGACTAACTGATAAAACTCAGTAGTGTAATCATCTACTGACTTTGCCCCTGTCTCGATTCTCGCAACCTCGATACATAAGGCGTTGGAAATTGTAAGGCAAGAACTCAAATTCGTAAGTGTTTTTTCATCTTCTCCCACGAGGTGATCTTCGCCTTTCCATTCCTATTCCGCATCAACTTCTTTGTTGCCACCAAGCCGTGGCCCCGTTGCGAAATATGGTCGCAACCAGCTTGCACACGCTTGTCTTCGGCACCCTTTGAATTCTAGGACTTCTTCAACTGACGCCAGCCAATCCAAGAATTCTTCCGGTTGAAGGGTGCCATGGAATTCTGGGACCTCCGTCTTCATCCCAGACTCCCACCGCCTGCGATCATCCTCAACTGCACGCGGCCTGTAGCGCCTCCTGGTGCCTTAACATACTCATCCTCCCCTTCTAGAAGAATCTCCTACTGTTCATCACCAACAGGTTCCCTTCGATGGTTACGAACACGATCCATATTCTGACCCAACAACTGATCGATTCTGGCAGTTAATTGTTCTACCACCGCGCCCATGCGTTGGTCAATTATTTGGCCAATTTGTCGATTCGATTGTCACGCCATACACCTCCTCGATACGCTGTTGGTTCCTCTTCGACGGCATGATTTCTCCAATCACGCCGAAGGTGACGGATCTCGATACCAACCGACGCAATGCGAGATCTTCTAAACCAGCTTGAACGAATCCACGAACAACTCGATCTAGGTCAGAACTTAAGCCAAAGTTTGAAAATTCTTTTATTCCAGCCAAAAAACTGCGAATTACATCCAATAGATCGCTTAAATAGCGAAACCCTAAAATTTGCCAAAAATAGTAAAAAGTCCAAAAAGCCCTAAAAGCCCTAAACTGGAAACTAGACGAAAAATAGAAACAAATGCCGCAAACGACAATAAAAACGGAAATTCCATCATATATTTCCATCATATTTTTCCAAGAATTTGCAAGCTAATTCTTGGACTTCATCACATTGATACCTATAATTAATTAAGAAAATAATGACTAAAAACTATTTTCTTACGACAATTGTCTCCTCTCTCCCGATCTAAGAAAGCAATGTCGTCATGATCTTTCGTGTGGAAGTATAAGCATAACTCCAAAGCAGTCGGGGGCCGACCTAATTTCTCATCCTAAATAATATATGTTCAAATAGGATTAAGTTTGAGAATTAATTATATAATATTTTATTTATATATGAACTTATTATAGCATAACTTACCAGCATCTCAGCGTGCTGATAGATGGATATGGAACCATCTATATACACGGCAACACCCATACCGGGTCTTCCTACCTTCGTTCTCCGATTCTTGCTTGTTTGCTCAGATTTCTTTTTGAACTCTAGGGTGGACCCTTGTAGTGCTCAAAGATCTCGGTAGATACATGCCCCGACTTTTTATCTTTTGAACACATCTTGCTAATGAATTCGGCGTAACGAGTGGCGATCGGCCTATCGTACGCCTATCTAATAGCCACATCATTCGATGGATCCCAATCAAAAGAAAGCTATATACAAAAATATTGTAATTTAGTTTATATATTCTAATTAGTAAAAGAAACAACTTTGGGTAAAGAGTTGTTACCTTCCACTGACTCCAGTATACGTCTCGTATGTGCTGGGGAACATGCTCCCAGGAGTAGCCATCCTTGTGCAAAGAGTACTTGTATGCCCCTCGTTATCTCTCATGCAGCTCTGTCTGACGGTGCAACCTTCGTCCACTAAATTGAAAATTTATGTTAGACTTTACTTTTGGTCAATTAACGAAACATAGATATGCGTAATTAAATTATGTATACTTACTATCTCTCATCTTTAACAACCAAGAATATTCGCCCCCGGCTTGGGTAGCAGTGTTGCCTCTAGGGGCTTTAGCGGCCTAAGCACCTCGTCGTCGTCCATGGGAGTTCGTGTTGATGGACGGGTCGCTGGAAGGGTGTGCTGAAGAACTCGACGACTCTGAGGCATGTAAATCAGATGGGCTTGGTCGTGCGGTCGTCTGATGGTCGGGCTGATGCGATGGAGATGTTGATCCCCCGATGAAAAAGTAGGCCCGTAGTATGGTCATGTGGTGACGTGACTGGTGACGGGTGGTGTGGGTAGCGAAGAAAGGGGTGTAGAGTACATCTGCATAGAGGCCAGGTCATTGGCAAATACAGATGGCAAAGACATGTCGTACTCGAAGGGGGGAGGTGGTGGATGTAAATAAGGTGTAGAAATCCACTATGAGAAGCGAAGTATAGTTTTACGCAAAGTTCCTAACTAGTGCACTTTCAACTAGCTAGTAAAACCTTCACCAAATTTTACTACACTACCCGCTCCCCTTACTTTCGATCCTACACAATAGTCCCAAGTTCCCCTTTGACCACAACCGAGCTCCCCTCGGCTATGTGTGTGCAACTCAAAAAGAACAATCTCTCGAAAGCTCTTATCTCAGAATAATGTCGAAAGTTCAAGCATGATTGATGAACTAAGACTTGTGATTACATGAATATAAAGAAGTCATACAACGACTCTTTTATAGAAACTTCCATGTATGTCTTCAATCAATGATGTGGCAAATATACTCTTTCCTTCTTTCTTTGTTGATTAAAGGAATATTGTCTTAGTTTTCTCGTGAGTTGTCAATCAAATATTTTTGCTTTATTGGACGTATATAGTTTGTCGTTGTTATCTTGTCTAGCTGTCCCGAGTATATATTTTGAGAATATTTGCGAATCTTTTTGGGACGTGTTGGTATAGAACCAGCAGCTCTGCATAAACTCACGAGATTATAACATATCCCTTTCTTACCGAGCATTGGTTGTACAAATAATGACAATACACATTTTACCTTATCAAAATGGGTATTACTGTGTAAAGTATAAGGCATGTAAAAACGACCACTTCAGGTCATCCACCTAAAACAATATATGAGAACCATAAATTCTCCAGACCCAATATTTATCAAATCTCCAGGACTCTGTGCATTTCATCTAACCTAACATTGATTGGAAAGATTTGAAACCCCAACAACCTTAAGGTTGAGTAGTTCACACACTTCAAAGTTGGGGGTTTTTCAGCTTGAATTACAGTTGTTTTTTTTTTTTCCTTTTTTCCCCTTTCCCTCATTATCTTCACATCAAACCAAGTTACAAAACCAAATTATCTTTGTGCAACTCTTAAGTAATTTAAATGAGAGAGCTACATTCTAAAAAGAAAAAATCCGCCCTAGAATCTTTATAATATTAAAATTGTCAAATGAAAAGAATTGGATATTAAGGATGCTAGAGGTAAGGTCAATTTCGTGCTTTGGCAAAAGATTGGAAGGCTATCCTAAAATCTTAGGTTTGAGACTGAAAAACAATGTTGTCTTCCGAAATAAGAGGACACTTTTTTGGTAGTTTGCAAAAACTGTTTTGCATTTAAGAATGAAGTGATTGTTTTTATAAGGTAAGATCTTATATATTCAAAATACTCAAATAATGGAGCTCATGTATTAACGAAAATAGGGAGAAAAGGAAAAAAAAAAAGGTCGGCTACATGGATTAAACTCTTCCATTGTGCTCTAAGTAGGCTTCCACCATAGGTGGCCAGTCCTCACATGAATGCATATTGAGAATGGAAATTCAATTAACTTAAAATTCCAATAGAATGGGAAAGGAAAAAATTTTAAAAGGAAGAAAAATCAAAGGCCACGGCTATTCGGGCCCACATTTTGCTCCATTTACCCCATTACTTCACTATACCTCATTTTTAAATTTGTTTTTACTACTTTTACCCTACTTTTTTGTAAATTATTCCAAAACTACCATTCACCCTTAATGAATGTTTATCCCATCTCCTACCCTCATCTCAACACCCATTAATCCTCTTTATTTCTCGGTTTTAGTCATTGTAGAGAACTTGTACTAGGTCGCCAAGTGTCGTAAGAGTATTTTTTGCGTTGAACAAAGTCGGATGTGGTCATATCATGTCCAAAAAGTGAAGAAGTGTCGCCTGCGGGGTTCGTCCGACTCAGACCGATAACGGTTGACTCCGACCGATACCCCTAAAGAGGTAACGGTTGACTTCGACCGATAATGCAAAATGAACTCGGTTTTAGTTAGTGACATAGGGATCTAGCAGAGATCTCTAAAGAGGTGTCGACACTGTGTGTCTGACACCTCTTCAGAGCTATTGACTTTGTGTGGCCAACACCCGCAGGTAACAAGAACGTACAAAAAAATTTCAAAACTCATAAAAATTCATGATAATGACAAAAAATAGTGGGTTTTGCTCGGAATCGCTTGATATTTTCGATTTCATCGAGACTTTGTACCCAAAATGCAAGATTTAACCCCCAAATCGAAACCCCAAGCCCAACAACAAAATCACAAACAATATCGACTCAAAAAATAAAAAACCCAAAAAACTTCGAAATCGACACGAAAAGAGATAAGGAATGCACCCACGGCGTCGAATCTATGTGGTTTTGCTCGGATTTCGTCGGATTTGAGTTGGTGGTGAGAATGTGATTTGAGAGAGGGGTGATCGGGGTATGCGTGAATGAGGTGAGTGGGTTTGAGTGAGTAAAAACTCTTTTATATGGAGGGGTAGTTGGTTCATTTCACTCGGAGTTGAAAAAAATTCAAAATGGGGTAAAATGAGCAAAACGTAGGGTTCGAATAGCCTGGGCCAAAACAAATAGTCGAGGTCGGCTACATGGATCGAACTCTTCCATTGCGCTCAATTTAGTGTAACAAAAGGAACGAACCATTCAAAAAACTTTTGACATTCTAAAAAAATAACTCATGATAATTCTTCGCAGCTAAATCTTAACTAAATTCCCCTAAATGCAAACACCCCACAATCCAATTCACCCTAAAAATCACAAAAAACCATAAATTCATCAAAAAATTCAAAATCCACAAATAAAACCCAAAATCAAACCGTCCTCTGTGGTGTAAAGGTTTCAAATAGAGCTTTAATACTCTAACTATGGGTTCAATTCGGAGCAACTGCACTATTTCTCCTTCAATAACTAGATTAGTGATAGTGGACCGGGTCAGGGCGAGCCACGACCGATGGGGGCGTCGACCGACCGGATCCTACATCATGTTGTTCTTGTATTTATTCATGGATGAATATTGTGACATGATGTCTTGTGAATTGTTTCGTTGCCTCTGATTCCTACACTTGATGAAATTCTTGAATAAAATTGATAAAAAGCATGCTAATGGAATAATTTGAATTTAATTGGACTTGTATTCGATTTCCTTTGGGCTTTGTAGCCTAACTTGTGTTGGAATCCTAGAATTTTGGAACTATTTGTTTTTGAAAATAAAGTAGGGATTATCTAGTGTCCATTGCACGAGAGATGCGCGGTTCACGGGGACATGAGTCTACCGGGGTTCCGGCACTCACCACTACACTTGCGCGCACACACGAGGTATGGGACTCGGGGTGGTGGTCGGCAAGCATGAAATTGATGTTGTAAAACGTAGAGCGCGCTCCGCTATTTGTGTGAGATATGTTGAGCGCACTCCATATAGTAGTGGGAAAGGTTAGGTGATAGGTCTCACCACCGAGGACGTAGATCATCTCGACTTAGTACGTAACCCTCGAGAGATTAGTCGGTTCCACCATCACTCCGATGTCGAGATTATGCGGTGACTCGTATACCCTTAGCTATATCCCAAAAAAACAAAAAAACAAAAAAAAAAAAAAAATCTCAACCGACCCCTATTACCTTTGACCCCCCAAATTAAACAAACCCACATCAAATCACGCCAAATGCATACACTCCACAATCCAATTCACTCCAAACACCACAAAACCACATACTCACCAACAAAACCCAATCCACCCATATCACATTTAAATAATTCAACCAACAATCTATCTAAGTCACAATGTTTGTGTAATGTCAGTTCTAGATGTTTGTAGAGAGCAGTCTCATATTGTCGCATTAATTGTTTTAATATTACAGTTCCATTCGCAATCAAATAGATGGCAGTTCTTTAAAACAAATAGAATTAGCGAATCAATGTACTTTTATTATAACTGAATCGATTTCATGTCTGGTTCTATATCGAGCCATTAACCATACACCGGTTGAGACCGAAGCGCTGAGGGGCGAAGAACAGAGGAGAACTCCGTCTGAACCCCCACGAACCCAAGAAGCTAGGGCATCTCAATCGGCAAATTTTGAATATCGTCTTATTTAGAAACCTGGCGAAAGTGGGCGGTGGAGTAGAAGCAGAAAACAGGGGCGGGTATGCGAGGGAGGCCGATGAGGAGGCAAGCGAGTGAGAAGAAGAAGAAGAAGATAGGTAAGCACAAGAGTGAGAGTGAAAGTGGTTATTTCTTTATGTGCTTGTTGTTGTTCCTGTCGTCGTCGTCTTTTGAGCGTGGCATTTAATCGACCGATGTAGTTCTAGTGACTAATTTTTTTAGGCAAAACATATTAACTAGCCCTCAAACTTTGAGGATTTTTTAGATTTGGCCCCTAAACTTTTATTTAGTTAATTTGAGCCTTTCAACTTTGATTTTGATTGAGATTTGGTCATTCTCACACATTTTTCGAGTCTAGCAGGGAGGAAGAAGGTGTGAAAATGACCGAATTCGAACTTAGTGCTTTCTATTTTGTCTCTCGAATCTTTTTTATTTGGTTTTGATAAAATTGGAAAGGAGACACATTACTTTTAGCATTGGGAAGACACAATCTTAACTAAAATGAAAGTTCAATGGTTCAAATCATATTAAAAGTCGAGGGGTTAAATCTAAAAAAACCTCAAAGTTTGAGGGCCACTTAATATACCATTTTTTTAATCAAATTGAGGGTTAATCGCAACAATTGGTAACATTGCATTAATTAATAACTACTTTATTTTAATCAAACTAGTGGGAGGGTACGTGCTACGCACTTGAATGTTTCTAGCAACTTGACTAATTAAATCAAAAGATTCAATTAACACAACTACCCATATCCACAAAAAAAAAAAGATAACTATCAGACGATTATATATATATATATATATCTATCTATCTCTCTCTCTCTCTCTCTCTCTCTACTTTATCACTTTCAAATCTCCACACACACTATCTCTCTCTTTCCAAGAATATCACTTTTAAATCCCCACGTTTATGTTAGTTAAGTCAAATTTACCTAAATACCCCTACTTTTATTTTTTCAAAGATTATTTCATCCAATCAAATGTTAACATTGAAGGGTACTTTAGTCAATAAAGTTATTTTGGCTTCAAAAAGATCTTATGGGTATTTTTATTATATATAAGATTAAGATTTTTTTTTTTTTGTAAACATTGTATCCATTTACCTTCTCTTCATATTTGCATATAAAAATTGTGTCTCTTTACTTTTAAGATTTTGGGTGGTTGTGAGCTTGATATACTCATATAGAAATAAAAAATAACATAATTATCTTCATTGATTATTTAAATATTGAGACTATTTTACTTTTTTGATTTTATATATTGTACAGTTCTAGTAAATCATACTCTTATACAACTCGATCGAGTTCGGGTCATGGGAATAAAAATATCGATGTTGGGGGCTCCCCCATTTATACAGTGCGCAACTCGGGGCAAACTTAGAGTAGATAGATAATCCACGACTCGGGGCAAACTCGGAGTAGATAGATAATCCAGATCTCGAGAGGTTTAGACCCACCCCCAACCCAAAAAAAAAAAAAAAATCATAGTCTTTATACAATAAAACCTATCAATATAGAATCACGCGTCATATTCTTGTACAGTAAAACATATGAATATAGAATCTAATGTAGTAGTTATATGAAGCTTGTTATATGTGTAAGACACAATGCTTTTTAATGGTGAGTTCGGTTGGGATGATAAAAAGGTCAATCTTAGGATTAATTTTTAGTCCAATGTTTGCTTATGCGGACTAAGTAGTGAAACGGATTACGCAGTCTTCTATCCATGTGACTAAATAAAGTGAACCTCGATCCACTCACTAATTAATCTAACCTAAAGGAAAACGTTATTTTCCATTTTGCCTTCACTTTTTTAAAACACTTCACACTATACCCCAAAACCGAAATCGATCTCTGCTCAAAATTGAAAACGTTGAGCATCTCCTCCTTCTCATTCGACTTTGAGCATCTTCTCCTGTAACGACCCTAATAAATCTAATCTTAGTCAATTGCCTAATAGGACCGTGACATGACGGCTAATCCTACGTGGCGACTCGGTCAGAACTCGGACGTCGACACCGAGGTAATAATTCAATAATTTTATTTGTGCGTGATGCCTTGAATATTTTATATTTATCTATGTGTGCATGCGCAACTTTATTGACGTTGTTGTCGAATTAATGAGTGAGCGTAATCCTCGAGACATGTGCTCAGGGTTGGGTAGGTCGACGAGATCGATGGAATTTAAGTTCTACCAAGATTTATTAATTTAAATATCAAGCTAAATGGTAAGAAAATCTCAATTACTAAAGTAATTGAAATTAGTTTTCTTATTCTAATTAAATGTATCTAAGTCCCTAAAAGAGAATAATACTCCATCCGGTCATTTATATAAGTCGTTTAAGGTAAAAAACTAAGAATTAAGGCAGCCTTAATTACAAGTGTAATTTACATATATGTCCTTTAACATTAAATGAATTGAAGAATCATAAATGTTTGAATTTCATAAGGGTGAAATGGGTAAAAATGCAATAAATACACTCTTGAATTCCGAAAACGACTTACAATTTTGAACAAGAAGTTTTTTCTGGAACGACTTATATAAATGACTGGAGGGAGTAATTGATGTGGCTTAGTAAGAACCACAAGGTTGGGACTAATAAAGACCACATATTTGGAGTGTGTGTATGTGTGTGCGCGAGCGCGCGCGCGCTTGCGTGTGTGTGTGTGTGTGTGTGTGTGTGTGTGTGTGTGTGAATTTAAAACAGAGAGAGATGAACAAATTTCATTTAAGTTAGAGGTGGTGAAGGTGATGTTGATGTAGAGATTTGGAGTTGTGAGCTTGAAGAATTCTCTCAATCAAGGTGAGATCCCCTCTAATTTGATCTTTTTTACATGAGTATTGCTTCATCAAGTGTGTTTGTGGAATAAATTTGTATTTAGTTTTGATTGTTGAGAAATTTTTGATAGTTTAGTTTTGATGTTAATGGAGAAAGAGAGAAAGAAAGAAAGAAAGAAAGAAAAAAGAAAAGAAAGAAAAGAAAAAAAAAAAAAAATGGAAAGGGGGAGGAGGCTTTGCCTCTGGACCGCCCCTCTCCCTCTTTCATTTTCACGAAAGATGAGGGGCGATCCCCAACCCATTGGGCCGAACAGAGCTCGGGCCCAACGGGATGGGCCAAGCTCGGACCGCCCAACCGGGCTGAATCGGATCTGGTTAAGTCGGGGCCCGGTTCAGAGGCCCAAAAGCCCCAAGTTAATAAAAATATATGTTTTTAAATATTTTTATATTTTAATTTATAAAAATAACAAAAAATCATAAAAAATAAAAAAAATCAAGAAAAATAGGAAAAATCAAGAAAAATAAGAAAAGTGAGAAGAAATTGTAGGAAAGTGAGTCCGAAGATTTTTCAGGGAATCTTACACTGAGATCTACCTCGAAAAATGTTCCACCACTATTTTTTATAGGTGAGAGAAGATGAACAAAGAATTCATCAAGAATCGAGAACACACGAAATTTGTGTCTCTGCTCAACTAACTCCACATAGGTGTGAGTTTGTCATTTATATAAAGAGAAGAGAATACATTAGGACCATACATGTGGAGCACATCGATACTCCTCACTAACAAACTCACGTGACATACACCATCTTTCTCTAATCATGCAAACAACTCAGCTAAGACTAACTTAGTGAGCTTGCTTAACATTCCTCCTCAAGCGAGAGGGTAATGGAATTAACCCGAGCTTGTTCCCAAAGTAGATGAATTGAGAATGGGAAAGAGCCTTAGTAAGATAGTCAACAACTTGATCAACTTTAGGTACATAGCGAACCTCTAAGGACTTATTGAGCACCATATCTCGTATAAAGTGAATGTATATCTCAATATGTTTCGTTCTTGAATGGAACACTGGGTTGGAAGCTAAAGAACCCGCTCCTATGTTATTAGACCAGATGATTGGAGTACTGGGCAAAACAAAACGTAACTCCCTCAGTAGTGAACGTAACCACACAACTTCAGCAGCACAGTGAGCTAAAGCTCTGTACGCTGCCTCTGTACTGGACCTAGCAACAACATGTTGCTTCTTGGATTGCCAAGACATCAATGCCCCTCCAAAGTAGATACTATAGCCTGCAATAGAACGTCTATCATTTTGGGAACAAGCCCAGTCTGCATCAGCAAATCCGGTAATCACTAATTTTGAAGAAGACTTTAAGTGTAAATCTTCAAGGGTTGTGCCCTTTAAGTACCGTAGTACTCTATTTAAAGCTTGCTAATGAGACATGGTGGAGGTTTGCTGATACCGGCTCAACTTGTTCACAATAAAGGAGATGTTTGATCTAGTGTGAGTAAGATATTGTAAGCCACCTACTACGATATAATATAGTATCGAAAAATATATGAGCATCATCTTTAACCAACTTTTTGGTTGTAACTGCAGGTGTATTGGCTGGTTTAATATTGTCCGTACCAGCTTTATGAAGTAAACTCCGTATATATGATGACTAATTCAAATAGAAGCCAGACTTGTCCCTAGAAATTTCAATGCCTAGAAACAAAGTCAAGCCTCCTAGATCTTTCAAGGCAAAAATAGAATTCAACTTAGCAATTAACTTCTGTACCAGATGTGCTGAGTTCCCAGTGATCAAGACATCATCAACATATATGAAAATGTAGACTAGTAAAGAACTATCTTTGTACACAAACAAAGTGGTATCAGACTTGAAGTTAACAAATTTCCACGATTGCAAAGTGGTCTTTAAACGATCAAACCAGGCTCTTAGAGATTGACACAAACCGTAGGTTGCCTTATTCAATCTGCATACATGATGAGGAAACGATTGATCAACAAAGCTAGCAGGTTAAGGCATGTATATTGTCTAAATGAGATGACCATGTAAAAATGCATTGTTGATATCCAACTGACGACAACCTAGTTAAACGATGTTGCAATTGTAAGAACAACTCAAATAGTAGATGCCTTGATAACATGACTGTAAGTGGTAATGAAATCAATGCCTGGAATTTGTGTAAAGCCCTTTGCCACCAACCTCGCCATATAGCGATTAACAGAACCATCTGTATTTATCTTGGCTTTGAATAACCACCGATTATCAACTAATGTTTTATCATGAGAAGGTGGTACCAATGTCCATGTATTGTTTCTCTGTAAAGCCTGCAACTCAGTGTGCATAGCTTCTAACCACTTGGGATGAGACAATGGTTGTTTAACTGATTTAAGCTCACTATAATCATCAGAAACATTGGCCGATAAAGCTCTTGGCTTAAAAATCACATTTTTTGATCTTGTAACCATGTGATGTATTGACATAGCCTTGTCATCATGTCTAGCAGATGTTATAGAAATCTGTGGAATGCTCATCAATTAATGCTCGATGTGATTCAGTGATAAGTGTGATAGGACATACATAATTAGGTGTAATATTTGTAGGTATGGCTGGGCTGATCGGGTAGATATGATAAGTGTAGTTGTAGGGGCAGATGTAGTTGTGGTTGTAGGTGTAGATAAGTTTAGAGATGAAGAAATGTTTGTAGGTGCAGAGGACGTTAAGCTAGGAGACTGCTCAAAAGAAGTTAATGCTACTGAAGGTTGTATATGCATGGGAAGATAAGGAGAAGATAAAGAAGACAAATCAATCGCAACAAAAGGAGAGTTAGACGAGACAGTTTGAGACTGAGTAATAGACTGGACTAGAAACAGTCTAGGATAGGGAAATTTTGTGGCAGCCATGCCGCCCCATGGGTGATGTGTCTCCGTGTACTCTTTGCCCAGTGGGCCCAACTACACGTGTTCGACACCTGCTCGTCCACATCTTGTCTTGAAATTTGTGTCTACGTGTGTTTTATCCAATTAGTTAGTGGATTATTTGTATTTTCTTAACTTATTCTCTTTAAGTATGTAAAAGTTTATTAAGTTCAATAATTTGCAGTTTATTCTAATGTCTAACCATACTAGTGGATTGTATCTTACAAGTTAACATCATCGGCGGAAGTCTTAATTGATACAATTAGAATAAGTAATTTAGCATGGTAAACATTATTTATAAGAGCGCAAATCCTACTATGAAAAACCCGAAAAAGTACTCTATATATAAGCGATAGTACCATAAACAAGGTCTATATACATGTACCATGTCATCTCAAGTCCCCCAATACCCAAAATAATACAAAATATCAAAATAAACACTTACTAGTAGGTCCTCGACGGCGGACAATCAGATGTAGTCGCTTAGGATCTCCTTGCCCTATTGGTACTAAGATCTGCACTTAATTATCACAAAAAGACAAATGACGAGTCCAATAAGTAAAATCATAAGGAACCCCTCTGAGCATTTGCGTAAATAAAGTAAGGAATGCAAGAAGTACTGTCAAGTAAACATTCGGAATGTAAAGACAGACAACTGTAAATGGCTCATCGCATGAATAGATCACAGCTAAGTTAACAAATGTGTGTGCTCGCTCCAGATGGACTAGACTGTACTTCGGGTCACCAAGTTCCCACTAGTGGTCGTGCCTAACTGGCCCGACACTTGGTCCTTCGCGGTGCTGGCCAAATCTGCTGAGTCAGCGACACGTGCACCAAGGGCAAGCTCAGGTTGACGTTCACTGAGGGTCGGGTCACACGTGCTACAGTCCAGTGCATCATGAACACATAACCAAGAAATTTGGGGGAATAACCTCAACTCACAGAATGGAATAGTAAAAATCAGCAAGGAAATGATAAGAATGAAATTTAAAACATAATCAAATACTCATAGTTTTTCAGTTGGGTTTTACAAACCTCAAACCACTCTCTGATCTCGTCGGACTCCTGTATCCGACTCGACAAGCTCCCTGATACCGAGCTACGGTCTCTTAAGTCCTTAGAGTTCAATTTTATAGGTTTAGATTATTTTCAAGTGTTTGGTTAGGCGTTTGGTTGTAAATCATCAAAACAGCCCCTTAAATTCATATGTTATCTGTTATTAACGCGCTAATGGGTTTACCTAGTGCGCTATGTGAAGTTAGCACGTTAGGGAATCTCTCTAGCGCGCTACTATTATTCATTTTGAAAAATAGTTGGAAATCCAGAACGATTAGCGCGCTAAACGTTCCAAGTAGCACGCTATCTGTCCTTTGGGACATAATTCTCAAATCGAGAATTCTAGTCTTTCCTCCCTCAATTGGCTACCTCACTTGTTTTAACATACTCTCCACATGTAATTAACCCCAAAACAACAACCAAAACAATTCGTAACATCAATTTGACCCAGTTTCTCTAAATCTCAAGCATTAACCAAACTTTCCAATTTCATCAAAAATATCAATTCCAGCTAAACCAGTTGTAAATTCTCTATGAAATTGATCTATAAACATGTTATTCATCAAGTTTTCACTAAAAACCAGAGGTCTAATCATCAAACTCGAATTTCACTAAAATATACCAAAAATGGGTTCATTGAAGAGTGTAGGAAATGAAGAAGATGATTACCTATGTAACGGCCCTAAAAATCGAACTCGTGCCACGTGTCATTTCAGGGTCGTATGTGGGACCCACTCGTCGTAATCTGGATCGAAATCGATGCGAAATAGGGTCAAGGTAAGGTTTAGACGTGGTGTACCCGTGTTTCAAGTGCAATGATATTTTTGTCAATTTTTGGCAAAAATGGGGTATTTTCGGGGTTTAATTCGGACACAAAAATCGAGGCGATAAGTATAAAAAAATGATTGGATAAGAGAGAGATAGAGAGAGAGAGAGAGAGAGAACGAGATCGGAAAAGAGAGAAAGGGAGGAAGAGAGATCGGAGAGAGAGAGAGACACGTCGAAGATAGAGAGAAGATGAGAGAGAGAGAAAGAGAGAGAGACGACGGAGAGGGAGAAGCAGCGGCAGGACCAGCAGCACAGGCGGCGGCTCGCGAGCGACGCGGAGGCCGCAAACGGCAGTTCCGGCTCAAAGGAGGCGGCTCCCAGTGCAGCAGCGAGCCAACGAGGAGACCGACGCGCAGGGGAGCTCGCGCACGAGTGGCGCGGCTAGGCGCAGTGGCGCGATGACGGCGGCGACGGTGAGTGGCACCACTGACGAGGTCGGCGAGCCTCCGTTACACCAGAAGGTGGCGGACAGCCAGCAGCAGCAGCGACCAGGAGATGGCGCGGCTGTGGGGATGATGACGAGCGGCGGTGCAGCGCGACGAGCGGCTCGAACTCCGGCGCGGATGACGGACGGCGGTGCGGACTCAGCAGCGCGCGCAGGCGAGCGGCAGCAGCAGCGGCAGCGGCAGCGGCGGTGACGGGGCAGCGGCGCGGGGAACGGCGTAGAGCAATGGCGCGTTGTCGGGCCGATCGATCCCCGACGAGACAACAACAGTGGACAAGGCGTCGTGACTTCGACGAAGCTCGACGACGCGATGGATTCAAATGGATTTTGGATTGGAGACCTCCATTGAAGGCCATGGCGATGTTTACTTCAATTAATTTGGTTGTGATTTGTATGACTTAGTAACTTAGCTCTAAAAGGTATAAATGGACACCAGGGACTTATGAGGCTATAGTCGGGTGTCGGGTGCGCATATCGAGGCATGAGCAGGACGTCTTGAGGACGATTTGTGATTTCTCGAGGTAAGTAAACCAGCTAGGAAATTGTACAGTCATTTCATGTTACTCTTTTGAATATTGTTGTTCATTGCTTTGATAGCTATCTTTGAAATTGTTGTTGGTTGAGTGGTCCATTGGCAAGTGAGTCATGGTACTGTTTATCTGTGATATCTCCCAATTGAGTGTACGTTGGGGGCACTTATTTGGGTCTGTGGATATCTCATAGTCGCAAGGGTTAGGGCTGGGAGGTAGTGTCTCGTCCTGAACCCGAGTCTGCTAGGCTTTTGCCGCGACTCAATGACCTTTTGGTCGGGACTCCTTGCTATTCGGCCTCACTTATCGATTGATTCGTTTACAGTCTTTTATATTCATGCGTTCCATGTTCCTTTCTTTCTATTTGCATGAATTCGACTGCTTTTGTTATTTCGAGATGTTGTATATATGTCCTACTGGCGTTACTTACCTGGGCTCGTCATTCTTATGTTTGACTGAGTGCAGATTCACGGTCCAGCAAGGGGAAGGCTCCATAGCTAGGTGAATATTTTGTATATCTTGTATTTACTCTCCTCTGATGATGATATATTTATGCAGGGTTCCACAATTAGGTTGTCTAACTCTTTTAAAATTATTGTTGAGTTATTTAATGTAGTAATTGCTTCCGCTAAATTGTAAAACTTGAAAAACACTAATAACTAAACTTAAAAGTTTGAATTATGGATTGGAAGGCTGACTAGGTTTGCGTTGACCTTGCGAGACTGGCTCGGGGGTCCACGTGGGCTTAGGCCGGGCGGGGCCTAGTTTGTGGGAAACTGGGGCCGTCACAACCTAGGTTGGATCACTTGAATTGTCCTCAAGAATGGTTGAATTCTAGCTTAGATTCCCTCTCTTCCTCAGGTTTTCTCTGAATTTGCATGAACATTGTAAGTGGTTTGATTAAAGATCCCACTAACTTGGTTTATATATATTTGGTCTTAATAAAGTGTGCTTGCGTATCCCGATGATTATCTTGTGGTTCATAACAATGTTGTGGTATATATTTGAATGACTCTAATAGCACACTCCATTCCTTGATTCTCTCAATATGATCATCTTGAGGTTCATCCATGATCTTATTATTTAGTTAAAACTATAGGCTTTTCATTTATTTGATTTATGTACCTTACTTTAAGCCTTATTAAACCATATGATTAGTGTTTTATTTATCAAAATTAATCAACTTATGGTCCCACTAACCTTCGGCTACTCGATATTCGGTGCCCCGCGTATCGACACGCATTTCGAGATGTGACATAATCTATTGTTTAAATTTCAATGTAATTAGCCTATGGTTACATAACCCATTTCAATTGAATTACTTAGTCATATTTGCGTGAGTTTGTCAAGTTTCTTTAGTGTACCCATGCTTCGCCTCTTGATACCCGCGTTGACACGCACTTCGAGGCGACTACCCGTCACACAACCTTGTAGGATATCCCTATTCAACATACATACATGCGATGTATTTACAAGTAAATTCATAAAATGTGTCGCATTTAAACAACATAACACACAATTTACTAGTGTACCTAGGTCGACGTTTGTCCTAACCTACCCGCGGCGTCCACGTGGATCCGAGCTGGCGTCCATGTTTGAAATTACGAAATAAATAACAGCGTTAATGAGATGGGCTGTTACAAATTCAGTCTCATTGAACAAAGCATTTCGACTAATATATACTTTCCCATGAGAGTTTAAACACTTATAGCCCTTATGACTAGGACTATGACCAATGAACACACATTTTTTTGAACGAAATTGAAACTTATGCTTGTTATAAGCACGTAAGTAAAGAAAGCAAGTGCTACCAAAAACTCTTAGGATAGAGTAATCAGGACACTTATGAAACATAACTTAATAAGGAAATTTATTTTGTAAAACATGAGTTGGTAGTCGATTAATTAAAAACACTGCAGTATGACAAGCTTCCCACCATAAAGAGTAAGGAAGATTAGCTTGTGCTAGAAGTGTCAAAGTGGATTCGACAATGTGCCTATGTTTCCTTTCAGCCCTGCCGTTTTGCTGGTGAGTATAAGGACAAGGGTGTTGAAACTTAATACCAGCATACTGATGGAATGATTGGAAAAATCTATATTCACCTCCCTAATTTGATTGTACACTCTTTATAGTAGTGGAAAATTGGTTTTCAACTAACTATTTAAATTGTACAAAAATAGTAAAGGTTTCACTCTTATTTTTCATTGGATACACCCAAGTAAACCTATAATGATTGTCAATGAAATGAATATAGTATAAGAAACCTTCATTAGACTATACAAGGGAAGGTCCCTAAATATCAGTGTGAATTAAGACTAAAGTAGATGTCGCATGAGAAGAAGATACGGAATATGGAAGAGAATGTATCTTCCCAAGTTTACAAGCATCACAAAAATCAACAGATGAAACTTTATTACAAGACAAATTGTTTGATTGTACCACTTGAGATAAAACTTGAAATGATGGATGCCCAAGTCTGGAATGCCAAACTTGAGATGAAGGAGATGATGTAGACGCTACCATAATTGTGTTGGCTGACTTATTGCATAGAGAGTTCAATGATGAAGGAAACACATACAATCCATCTTTAAGTATCCCTTTGAGCAGTGTCCCCTTGGTGTGAAGATCCTTACAAGACAATGATTCGAGTGAAATTCAACAAAGAAATGGTTATCATTTGTCAATTATGAAATACTTAGAAGGTTTTTGGTAATGTGTGGAACACATAGCGTATTAGGTTGGTTTAAAGGGGATGGACTGAATGAAGAAATCACTGAACCAACATAAGAAATATTATGCTTGTGAACCATCACCAATAGTTAAAGACTTATTACCTGCATAGAATGATTGTTGAACATTTGATTAGGATCATGTGTGACATGATTGGATGCTCCACTGTCAACATACCAGTTGGGATCAGCAACAGACTCGGCAGTAGCAAAACAGTTTGCTGGCGAGGCATAAAATGCACTAGGTTGTGATCCAGGTGGCATAAACATATGTTGATGGTGTGGAGAAGCAAAACCACTGTTGTTGTGACTCTTTTAAGATGAAGATCCCATATAAGAGTAGTCACTTCTATAGTAACAAACAACAACATGTCCTGTCTTGCCACATATTTGACAAACTGGTCTACTATTGTTAGGACCACGACCTCTGCCTCGGCCTCCTCGACCTCTATTGCCATTAAAACCAGTACGATTATTCGAACCTCCTCTTCCATGATGGTGGAAACCTCCTTGAGACTCATTGCCTTTGTTTGAATTCTTAACAAACGTAGCATTAACATTTGGTGTGACATTCAGATTTGCAAGTCCTGTTTGCAAATTTTGTAGTTGCGAGATTTGAGCCTCAAAATTCAACAATGTAGAATGTAACTCTGGCCATTGCAAGTCACTCTTTTGTTGAAGAATCTGTTGAGATTGGTAAGTAATCCGAATATGGTCCAGATAACACACAAGACACCAAGATTTGTGTGGGAAAATGAAATCCGGCTGTGGCTAAATAATCTGCATATTCTTTCATAGTTTGTAGATATTGTGACATAGTTTTGTTTCCTTTTCAAGTTGTATGAATACCAGTTCTACAATTATGGATTCTTGCTTTATTGTGAGGACCACAAAACTCTTCTAAAGTGAGCCAAGTTTCACGAGATGTTGTACATCCAAGAACGGCTGTTGCAGCCTTTTTTTGTTAATGAATTCAAAATACATGTAAGTAGAATTTGATCTCTTGAGATCCACCATTGATACAAATGATTTATATTTCTGTATCAGGATCCTTCTGTGGTGGACATAGAAAAGCTCCAAGAACTATTCCTTCCAAACCATTTCCTTTAAACAACGCCAGCAAAGCAGATTTCCATAGTAGATAGTTATCCACTTTTCGAGTTTCACAGACAAATTTTGAGTTAAAGAATTAACAAACATCATATTTTGTGGATTTGAAGATTCGGATCCAGAGAACATCTGAGGAGACATTGTTTCCATTCCAACAAAGTTTATCACATCAGATATGATCGCCATTGATCGAATTCCGTGTGCATTCATCATCTCGACACCACCCGCAGGAGCAGACACCCTTTGATACAGATTCTGATGAAGAACTTAGTACAGACTGTGAAGAGTCTGTACTTGTGGCAGTCATCGATGAAGCTTGTTCCATCATCGTTTCTTGAGTCATTGGTGACTCACCTTATGAGAGCTCTGATACCATGAGAGAAGATGAACAAAGAGTTCATCAAGAATCGAGAACACATGAAATGTGTGTCTCTGCTCAACTGAATCCACAGAGGTGTGAGCCTGTCATTTATATAAATAGAAGAGAATACATCAGGACCATACACGTGGAGCACATCAATACTCCTCACTAACAGACTCACGTGACATACACCATCTCTCCCTAATCATACAAATAACTCAGCTAAGACTAACTTAGTGAGCTTGCTTAACAATAAGAAAGAAACAACTTTTGCACCCACCAAGGTTTGAACTCATGACCTTTTACTTTCAAATCTCATACCAAACCATTGAGCCACCTAATTGGTCAATAAAACGTGCCATCACTATAAATTCCTTATTTTAAATTATATTGAGATTTAAAAATCTAAATTATATCAAATAGGCTTAAATACACCTTATTCATTGTAAATTGATACCAAGAGCCTAGGGGACTAGTGTCAGATATCGAGTACATATTTTTTAGGCATATGGGAGCCGCGATTATCCGGTATTTTGCGTATTGAGGTAAGTAAATCAATAAGAAATTCAAAATATAATTCTTTTCATTTCCTTGCTATATTTGATGGAATTATTGCTATTATTGGACCTACTTCCCTACCAAGTGACCTAGGGTCTAAGTGGTTTGGTTTAGTTGTGTCCAATCGCGGGTTGAGCAGTCGACTAGCTCTCGTGGCTTCCCGATGGGTTTGAGTCTTTTGAGTGAGCATCCGCCATGTGTCGTGGCTCCTCTCATGTATTTGAGTTCCATTGTGGTGAGCATTCGGTTTAGTCTGTGGCTCCATTTGGAATGTTTACTCGGGTTGCGTCTCAAGTGAGCCAACAGTGCCAAATGGATTAGCGCGGTCAAAGCAGCTTTGACCCGCCGCACAAGTGTTAGACACTTACACATTTTAAGTGGCTTTGAGCCCACGTGTATAGTGTAAGGATTACTTACTCCCTATCATTTGCTTCTGGGTCACTTGGTCCCTACCGTTGATCATTGTAATATGTCTATCATACGTTTTACTCCTCTTTCTTAGCACTATATTACTTTCCGGCATGATTTATGGACTCGTTTATTATTTAATCTGAATTATTGTTGAACTTCTTCTGGATTTACTCAATGGAATTGTCTCTACTTTTGATGACAATTGCAGATCCCTGTAGTAGCAGGGGCAAGGAGCCTTTGATCGGTGACTTCCTCTGAGCTTCCCTCAGAGTTAGTTCCTCTCTGTTACTACAGTAAGTTTATTTTGATATTTTGGAATGTACATATAATACATATTTATGTTGTTGGTTACCTTGGGTTCATTTTGGGTTGTGAGACATTTGATACATGTATATGACACTTCTTCATACTATTTGTCACCAGATGTATACATGAGATCTACTTTTGCAAGATTTCCACATCTAGCTAGGCATATCTCGACTAGTGTTTACTTATCTAAGTTGCTTTAAATATTTCTTAAATTCAGCTACGTAAACATTAATACTTGTTAAACTAAATAACAAACCTAATAAGCAACTAATGATTGAATATCTTGGATAAGAGGCTGACTAGGCTTGCGTTGACTTAGTGGGAGTTGACCAGAGGTCCACGTAGGTTTAGGTCGGGTGGGGCCTAATTTGTGGGGTTTGGGGCCGTCACACCTCCTATCTTTGTGCAATTGTAAGTCTCCTCCTCCCATATAGGGTTTTGAAACGGATTAATTTTACGGTTCATCAATTCTTTATTATCGAACTCTTTTTTAAGGGTTTGAGATAGCGAGTGAGATGAGTTAGGTTGTGTTGGGGTATTTATATATGGAGGGGTAGAAACGTCATTTGGGCTAAACCACTCAAACTCCAATCAACCCAACCGAACAAGTCCCCAAATTTGAATTACCCTTAATCCATAGCCAACTAATCCGATGCACCTTAGTCCAACCCTATCAAGACAAGCCTATCAACTCAACCGGACACACCTCAATGTACTAGAGTTTTTTATGTCCAAGTATAAAAGAGTAGAATAATAACCACAATAGTTAAATTTTTATCAAATGAATCAATGAATTAAATATTTTCATGTGTTTATATATATATATATATATATATATATATATAAAAAGAAACCAACATCTCTTATGATAAAGATGTTAATCACATAACCAAAGCAAGTTTAACCTAACCAAAAAAACAGCAAGTTTTACCATGTAATTTTCATTTGTTAACATCATATATATGAAATGAAAGTAAGGAAATGCATGATTCACAAACAGCAAATTCTAACAATTTTTCGATGCACGTCACATGCATCCTCTTTTTTTGTTATTTATATCTTAATTTGGCTAAAACATAACCAAAAAAAAAAAAAAAAAAAGAACACCAAAAATAAATACACATTTGGTGACCCTTATACAATATTGTAAGTGACAGCCTAACTAATCAAACATTAGTCAAGCCCATAGAGCAAGCGAGGACATCATTCCTGCCCCAAGAAACAAAGCCAAGTAAGACACAATTTGTAGCCTCACATTGCAACTCATCTTCTTGCTCATAAAATCTGCGGCAATGAGATCAACAAGTGACATGTAAACTAGGATCCCCGCTGATATGGAGTCGAGAATTCCCTCGACGGCGAGAGCTCGAGGGCTGTTGTTGTTGTAAGAGGAAGCGATGGCGGCACCAACCGCAATGCCTGCCGGGGTGGTGCCGGCGAAAAAGCAGGCCATGAGGGTGGTCTTCATGGAGCTGAATTGGGACTGTGAGATGCACCCTCCTAGTGCAAAGCCTTCAAAGAATTGGTGGAATGATAGGGCTGCTATTAGAGGTCTTATGGTGCAAGGGCTGTGTGACACTCCTAGTGAGAGGCCAATTATCACCGAGTGTGACACTATTCCTAGCTCCAGTATCTGCAACAAATAAATTTGACAATGAGAAATTCATTAATAAATAAGAATCCGAGGTGCATCGAGATACGCATTTACGCATCTAATTGCAAATTGTGGACACCACCTTGCCACATGTCTTGGAATTAAAATCTGTCATCCAAAACTTGGGTTAATTACACAGATGATCACCCAACTTTATAGTTTGTAACACTTTGGTCATTAAACTCACGTTTGTACCAAATATCACTCAACTTTATAAAAAAGTTTCACGAAAATCACTATGGCCATTCTCCGATCAAAAATCCGGCGACCTTGCTTATGTGGCGCCACGCAGGATTTTATAAGAGGTCACTCAACTTTGTTAGTGATGACGTAGCAAATTATCACCCAACCCTCTTTTACTTCACATGAGAGAGATAAATTTAAGGTTTGAAGATTAGAAACTTCACCATCTTCTTCGTTGCTCTCATTCGTGCTTGCCAAGAATAGGAAGAAATCAATCAACAAGAGCTTGGGACTGGGTGGTAATTCGCCACGTCATCACTCACAAAGTTTAGTGACCTCCAACGAAATCCCACATGGCGCCACATAAGCAGGGTCGCCGGATTTTTGATTAAAGAATGGCTATAGTGATTTTTGTGAAACTTTTAATAAAGTTGAGTGATATATTTGATACAAATGTAAGTTTAGTGACCAAAGTGTTACAAACTATAAAGTTGGATGACCATCTGTGAAATTAACCCCAAAACTTTTACATTTGCATACAATTGTAAATAAAGAAAGTATTGAAAAAAATACACTAAAATCTCACCTTATTATATAGTCCTATGCAAAAAAAAAAAAAAAGTTATAATTTTATAAGCGTTGGAAACTTCACTTGGTTTTAAAATTTAACTAGTAATCCACGTAAACAAAGCATAAATATTAAACAGTATCATTGTACCCAAAAAAAAAAAAAAAAAAAAAAAAAAAAAATCAATGACATCACCAAACATGCCCGTAATTTTATTTTTATTTATGTTATGTTACTAATAACACTAGAAGACCTACTTAGACGACTTTTTTTTTGTTAAATTAGAAAACTTTTAAAGTTGAAAAAAAAAATCAAAATAATTGCTTGAACAAAAAGAAAAAAAAAAAAAAGAATGACTTGTCACACCACAAGACACATTGGCTCACAAGAACCGTGCCTCAAAATACGAACATACATAAATCTCGATAAATAACATGTGAATCGAAATTGCATAGAGAGCTTTTAGGGACCAACATGTCTTGTGGTGTAATATTGTTGCTCTCCTTCTTGTATTTTCTAATAAAAAAAATTGAAAGGAAAGCCACTTTCACGTTTCTTCTGTGGGGCCTACTTGGAACCTCCAAGTAGATCCCACAGAAAACTCAAGAAGCTAAATGGCAGTTCGATCCACATCAAGAAACACTTCACACGCAAGTCGATGCACATCCAACATAAAAACAGCACACTTCCGTACCTGCGAAACAACGACATGCCTCACCCCTTCACCGTCCCCTCCGCCGCGTCCCCCGTGACCGTGACCGTGACCCTCCTCAACTCCCAGCACGTGCCCTCCGCACGTGCCCTTCCCCTGCGCGTGACTGTGCGCGTGCTCCGCCGAATGCGCGTGCATCCCCACTATGTGCACCCCAGACACCTCTTCCTTCACCCCAACCACCACTCTCTCGACCGGAACGATTCCACTCTCCGAGACCGAGTCGAACACCGAGTCGACTCCGCCGATTCCCTCACTCGCCCTCTCCGCTCTCCTCCTCCTCTCCTCCTTTCTCTCGTAATACTGTGTCCCAGCGAAGTCAGCCAACAGCGTCATCAACGCCGCCATCATGGACACGAATCCCGAGAACGGGAATCTCGACCACGGACGGCGCGGAAGGCAGGGGTCGGATAAGGCAGAGGAGGCGTCCGGGAGCATGTGAACGAAACCCGTCGCTAAAATCACTCCCGCGGCGAAGGCTTTCGCGGCGAAGAACAGGTCGCCGTCGGTGCTGAAGAGGCGGTGGCGGCGGCGGTTCCCGATCAGGGGCGCCGCCACTCCGGCGGCGCCGGAGAGGAGGATGGACGCGATGGCGATGAGTTTGAGTGGCAGGGCCTCCGAGTCGGACCGGCACTCGGCCGAGTCGGCTCGGCGAGTGCAGTTCTTGGTGGACATGGATTCCGAGATCACCTGGAGAAGCGTCTCTGTTTACGAATCCAATCAAAACCCATGTTTCAAAATCACTGAAAACAACACCCAATTCGGGAAATCGTGAAATTTCGTAAGTTTCGATTGATTGAGCACTGACCCGTGAAGAAATGTGACTGCTCTGCCATCTGATTCATGACGATCAACGGTTGAAAATCCTGAGAAATTGAGGGACACCCAGATTTTGAAATCGAAAATTGAGCAAAACCCATATCACAAAATCGAAACTTTTTCAAACAAACCTCGAAAATGAAGAGCATAGAAGCAGGGGGTGCTTCAGGGGGCACAGATCTCGAGGAGCATGAGTAGAGTGAGAGAGAATTGTTGTTGTTGTTGTTGTTGTTGTGGGTGGTGATGATGGAGTAATGGGTGTTGGGGTGTGTGAGAAGTTATAGAGAGGAGGAATGAATGTCGACATGTTTGACAAATCCAAGGGTTTTGGTTGATGGAGGGAGTTTGAGTTGCGACTTTATGCGGGAGAATGAGCATGAGAGTGTCGACACCTCTAGTTTAAGTTGTTTTTTTTTTTTTTTTTTTTTTTTTTTTTTAAGCCTAACTTTAATCATTTGTGATTTATTCTTTCCTCAATTAGTTGTAATCAATGTGTCTAGGGATTCGTTCTTCAGATTCTCTTTTAGTAGGTTAATGCACTAGTGCTTTGATTCTGAAAGATTTCATGATCGACCTACTTTGGACAATGAGTTATATAGATGCACTGATCAAGGTGAAGACCACGTGATACATCTTGAGATGCGAGTTCCGCTCGCATCGAATGACACTCATGTGGTGTGTCTAACTTGCACCCCATTAGAGAAGAAAATTTAAGGCTTCTAATGAGGGAAGAAAATTACTTATTTTAATAAAAAATACAAAGGAAACGTATCGATCCAATAGTCACATATGCAAATTCACACAAGCGTCAATGAAGATGTAGAGTTGAAGATTCGACTTGTGCCAATGTTGAATTTGATAGACAATACGAAAGAACAATTCATTAATCTCAGATCTAATTAGATATGTTTTATTTGACGAACAAAATGGAAAGGGATATCATTGGAGTCACTGCATGTCGATCAAAAAAGAAGATCGCGGTGGCTCAAAAACTAAAATCACACAAAAAGAAAAACCGAATAAAAAGAGAGCCTTTTAGGATTTTGGTTTCTGGAGGACGCACCTTCCTACGTTGTTTGCGTAGAGATTATGTATTAATAATAATTGTTGGTTAATTATCTTTTCCTTTCTTAAACTTGTATTCTAGTTAAGATCCTATTTTTCATAGAAAATATTCTCCATTGGGTAATTAATAAGTTTAGTGGCCATTTATAGACAATAAACATTGAGAAAATGGAACTTAAAAGTAAATATATTCTTTTGACAAGAAGTTAAATATATTTACCGAAATTAAGATATTTAATTTATTTTTTTGGTTACAAGAAACTAATTTTTTATTCCTATATTTATTTTGAGTTTTTTGATTGAAAAATATTTATTCAGCCTGTAATAACATTAATTAAAGAAGATGTCAGCATTTCTAGATAGATGAATAGGGCAGGAGCTTCATTTGTTAAAAGACAAGGTTGGAGGAGGTTTCAATTTGACTAACCACCTCTAACGGTTCACATCATAATAGTGCTAGTTGATGAGAGTTACTTCGGCTTCTTATTCCACAACAATGAAAGCACTTTTTCACTTTTTCATATACTAGGGTGTTCGAGTCACTTATAAAAAATTCATTTACGAAGATATTGATCTTGTCCTCAAACTTCAACTCATTTTGCTTTACTCAAAATCGAATTTTGAATAGGTTATTAGGATATTTTCTTTCTACTTGTCAATTTATTATTGGCTCAAGTTCTAATAAAACTTTAAGCTCGATCAACTTTTTTTCTTGACTTTACTTTATAAGCTCATGATAGGCTAAACCACCTCAATTTTGAATAGGTTATTAATTTTTAGTTTTATAATTAAATAGAGCAAATAACCAACATTGGGAGATTTTATTTTATTTTTTTATATGAGATTCAACAAGGTCGACTAGCTAAGACTCAACTCAAACTAGTCGACACCCAATATCAAAATTACAAGACAAAAAAGAAAATAAAAATTTAATACTTTTATACATTTTTCTTGAAAAATATTAGGTGAGGTGACATTTTTTCGCTATTGCCTTTTACTATAATATTGTTGAGGTCCCTTAAATCTTGCATCAATATGTGTGCGCTACATGTATGTAAGAAGCGACGAATATGATCGAGGGTCTTGTTAGAGAGCTCTTTCCACTTGCGCTAATAACCATTAACTAAAATTTGCCTCTAGGTAGTAAGATTGGGGCACCTGATTGAATTATATAAACTAATTTTGATCACAAAGTTATATAAACTAATTGAACCAAGAGCAGCCAGAGGTCCAAAATTAAGCTATGGCTTTTGAAAACAAGTAGAAAAAACAAACAGATAAGGTGGTGATGGTGATATGGGGTAGGGCATGAGGTGTTTTGATAAGAGACAAGCTTGTTCTAAATTTAATTATGTAACGCGAAATCTCCACTTTGGGATATTCAATTCAATCCAAGCTAGTAGATTTTCTAAAAAAAAAAATAAATTTAAAACATATGAACTCAAATATTTAAAAATGAGAAAAAAAAAGAAACATACAAGTTTAGCTCACAGCGTTATGATTTGATTTGAACTATTTATTTATATACATAATTCTTGTGTATACCGGTTAAGGGTAGGCAAACCACGGTTTGATGGTGAAAATCATCAAACCGCCACCAAACGAGGGTTTACGGTTTGATCGTTTCGCAAATCATCACCAAATCGCAAACCCTCAAAACTACGACCAAATCAACCGCGGTTTGCGAGGTTTGATCGGTTTGGTTTTGCGATTTTCCTGCGACGCAATTTCAACAAAAAAATGTCACACATTCCATATAAGCTCATACATGTCCATCAACAAAACATACAATAAAACATATGTCTATGCATGACCATCCACCAAAAACACAATAAAACACACGAATTCAATCAAAATTATGAGTACATGTTCATTTCAAAAGTTAAAACAACATGAAAAGACTTCAACTTCATTCCATTCCATTTCAAGTTTGGGTGTGGTTTTGTTGTTTGGTGAACCACGATTTTTTACAAATGAAAACCACCACTAAAACTGCAGCTAGAATCGCAGTTTTCAAGTTTTGTAAATCACCCTCAAACCGCTAGTTTAAAAAACCAGACAAGACCAAACGATTTGGATGATTTTGCGGAAACCACCGCCCACCCCTAATATATGCTCATTTTTGTACATGATAGAAATAAAGGAATACATTAAGAATTCTGCTTTTTGAGGACATTTCTTTTGGTAGCCACATTCTTATTTTAAATTTTTTTTTTTTATTACAAGCGACCCTCGCTCTCTTGGAGGCAATTTTATTCTAATTACGAACTTACTAACGTTCAATGGAAAGGCTAATTGAGTTGTCATATATAATAGACTCATATAACCCATGAGGGTCGTCACAACAAACCCATAAAAGACTAGGTGAGCTTAGCTAGGGAGCTTAACAGACCCCCATAACTACTCGGATCCATGGTAGACCTCGATTATTTTATCGAGATCTATGATATACTTAAATTAAATATTAACTTAAGGTCCAACATTTATTTTGCATTTCACAAGACTCGAAACTTTGTTTGTCTCGGTGGAAATTAATGCAAAACCTTGGCCATTGCAGCAAGTCTGTGGTGGTTTCTTTTTATTATTTTTTGAAGTAGAGTATTCATATTTGACAAAAAAAAAAAAAAAGAAGTTAGAGTATTCATTGAGTATTTTTAGGAGCACATTTATTCATTTTCGTCTTTCGCCTTGTAGCATTTATTTGAGAATTGAGAGTGACTGAGACATTAGATTAATGATCTCCATAAAATGACCAACAATTAACCTATATTCAATTCACATTGTTACAAGATCAATTAATTCAAGGGCCAAGGCCAAGAAGAGACTTAGTCACAAACTTTTATTTATTAATTATAATTGTATAATATATACTATCAAATCATTATAATGTGTTAAATTAAACATTTTTTCAATAGGTTTACATATATTGTCGTTAGTATATAATGAAATGTAAATTAAAGCATAAGAAAATAAAAAACTCTGGTTCTTGTCATCATCAGCTAATCACTATGTGGTTTTAAATTGCTTTTTGCTCCGATATCATATCAAGTTATCAACACTTGCAATCCCACATATGACACAACCACATTGAAAAATGGATAAGAATTGTGCCAAGAAACATGCCATGTTCAAAATGACTTTGTTTCTCCCTTAGTTGTCTCAGCTTAAATTTGTTTGCAATGTCAACTTGCCTTGCTAGCTATTATTGACAGATGCGATTTTTAATTTAAGCTGCCTATTTTGATCCTCTTTGCAATTTAAACCATCAAACTATTTCTAGAAAATAATGTGATAAGAAATTAAAGAAAGACCCATTTGAACCACTTTTTTTTTTTTTTTTGAGTATCCATATACCTATTTAATTGTGTGTACATATGCAGTGATATGATACATTGTATGAGAATGGAATCTATGGCGCCAGCGTGCTTAATTAAATCATTTGGAATATCATCATTTTAAAAACAAACTTATGCCCTAATTAATTTTATCTACTTAAGCAAAGTCAAAACATGAAGAATTATATCAATTTAGCCAAAAGTGAAAATTTATATTGTCCAAAAATTAGACCAATTACGTGAATTTTTTTGGTCATATACTTATACGTGATTTGTAATGAAGGAAGAAATACCTACATATGCATGGGCCATTTCAATTGAAAAATAGATAAATAATGTAAGCCATTGATTTTTTTATTTTTATTTTTAAACGCAAACACTATTTTTCTTCGATCCACGGCGTGTGTGCTTTCCCAAGAATTTTAAAGAATTTGTTTTATTTTCTTCTTTTTCTTTCTGGTAGAGCACCAGTGTTTGACAATTACTTGAGAACCATAGATGTTATATATGGGACGGATTATCAAGTTATTAAGGGTTTTTTCTTAATAACTTTAATTACCAATTAACATAAACCCACTAACCAATAGCACATGATTGTGGCCAAAAAAAAAAAGGGTAGCTAACTTTTAAGTTTATTAAGGGGTGTCAAACTGTCAATCGACTATAGAAAGCGAAATCGTCCAGAGTAAAAGGAAAGTGAAGGTTGTCAATTATATTATATCAAGATTCGAGAGAAGTGTGAAAGGGCAAGCGCCCTTCCCACAATATTATATGACAAAAGGAATTTCGATATAGTTAGTTTGAGGTGATTTATGATGAATAACTTATTTTGTTACAATGTTGTCGAACAATACCATAATTACAGCAGAAAAGAAAATTCTTAATGCTAAAAAAACTTTTTATCACTATAAGAAAAAAGGTATTTTACTTTAATAATGTTGTTTATAAATATGTAGACAAAACATAATAAATATTAAATACATAATTAATACATAAGTAAATAATTTTTTTATTTTAAAGAAATCTTAAACAAAATGATATGTTGATTTTGATACATTATTTATTTGTATTATTTGATTCGTCATTCTATGTTAATTTTTAAGATAAATAACAATTATAATATGTGAATCATATTAATTAAGTTTTTACAACATATATAGTGTGTTCAACAACATTTGTTAGTGTCTTAAAATATATATTTTTTGTATAGTGTATATTTATATAGACTTCTATATATAGAGAGCATTTGGCATGCACTATATATGTATCTAGCTATAGGGTTGAATATATATTGAAGTGGGTCTCAAAATGGTGAGGATTTCCAAGCAGTAATGAGAACCTTAAAAAGCAATGGCCGAGAAAAAGATTTGAAAGAGAAATGCATCTGCATCTACACGGAATTGATAGTTGGATTTTGTACTGTTTGAATACGTACATTGATTATTGGAGAATAAATACATATATATAGATCATGTATGTATTGGTAGGTCCTCAACAAGTGCATGAAACAAGACACTACTTAGACACAACCATCCTTTTCAACTTGGATTCTAGGCCACTCACCATGGCCTAGCTATGTATATATCTATCATTCCATCCTTTTTACACTTTTGAGCGAATATGTGAACGGTGGAGCTTTAATGTACCGTACAACATGCCAAAATGCAAAAGCTCATGCATATGGCACCTCAAAGATTTAGATGCTTATCTTCTTCTAACCTTTATCTTGGGTTTGCGCAAGGATTCCACTACCAATGCACATGCAAATTTAAATCAGTCCATTAACTAATTGGGTGGCCGAATGATTTAGTATGAGATTTGAGAGTAAAATGTTATAGGTTCGAACCTTAATGGGTAAGTTGTTTAACTCTTTTTTATAAAAAAAAAGGGGTAGGGACCACTTATTAGCTCATAAAGCTCATGTGGTCAAATTAAATTTTAAGTTTGTCAAACTAAGAGGAAGGAATTAATGAGCTCGAAAGAATTAGTAAAGCATATAAAGTACATTTTAACAAGCAAAAGGTACATACATACAAGCCTAATTGTGAAAGAAAAAAAAATAGTATATATATTATGTATGGGTAGTACTACATGGGAACTAAATATTCGAAATTTGAATGTATATATGATCGTTTAATGCATAATACATTAAATGCACGACATTAATCATCATTTGAATTAAGATACAATGGTCAGAACACACACACACACATATATATATATATATATATATATATATATATATACCGATGACTAGACCTGATCATCGGGCGGGCTTGGGTGGGCATGGGTCGGGCCTAAACGGGTTTTTTTTTTGAAAGCCCTGTCTAAGCCCGCCAAGCCCGTCACGGGTCGGGCTTGGGCTGGGCTTAAATGTTGTAACGTCCCAAATTAATTAAAATTAGGATTAGTATTAATCTCGAGGATTAACAATCGTAATTCGGGCGTTACGTGAACAACTCGGTTGACTCGGGCACGAGAATCGATGGAATATGTTAATTGTTGATGATGGTTTGTTAGGTGTTGTCACGACCCAAATAATTTCCTTGTTAGGTCCTATATGAGATATTAGGGCTTAATGAGGGATTAGGCCGGGCGGTGCTCTTATTCGGAGAAGGGGTCGTCACAGGTGTGATGTTTAAACATTATATTATTGTATTGCATCACATGTGTGTATGTTGTTAACGTGCGAGTTAGTGTGATGGATGTTCGCCTCGAAAGGCGTGTCGTCGCGGGTATTGAATAGGTGAACTACGGGTACACTAGGAAATTCGACTAATTCACGTCAGGATGACTAGTTAATTAATTAAAATTGGTAATGTGACCATAAACTAAACAATTTAATTTTGAACAATAGGCTATGGCGCGCCTCGAAATGCGTGTTGAGACCGAGGCACCGGATATCGGGTAGCCGAAGGTTAGTGGGACCACAAGTTGGTTAATTTTGAGAAATAAAACACTAATCATATGATTTGTTAAGGCTTAATGTATGGTGACTTAATGAAATAAATCAAATAAATTAAGGCATATAGTTTGGTTAATTAATTAGAAACTATAGGATTGTCCTTGAGATACACATTAACACATCTAGGAATCACGATAAGTTGTTCATTATGCAATATTTAATTGTTATTTTCGTGGTTTTTGGGGTGCGCGGTTGAATCCGAGTAAAAAGCTCATGTAAGCTTAGTGTACTTACATGTAAAGTGATAAGCCACCGGTGGATGTGTTTCAAGACACTCATTGCACAATTGTTTTAGTGATAAGGAGCAACCCGAGGTGTTGACGCAGAAAGTAACACAAATTAGTCACTTTCAATCACAAATTTCGCTTATTCAGCTCGAGACATACAATACATTAGTTAAAATGGGAGTTTTTGCTTGATTAATATAATTAAGGAAAATAATTAACAAAAAAACATATCTTTCGAAATAATTCCCAATATAACACATTTAGTGCCATGTCGGCGCCATGTCATCGCCAAGTGTCCAAAACACAAAGCATGAGGAAGTCGTGACCTGGGTCACGACTTCTTGAAGAAGGAAGTCGTGACCCGGGGTCACGACTTCCAAATAGAAGTCTGATCGGTATAAAAACCCCAAAAACCTCGTCCCCGTTTTGCATTTCTTCCCCGTTTTGGTCGCCTCTCTCGTCACCGAGATCTGTGATCCCACCGTCCCCGCCGGTCCCTCTTAGCGTCCTGCCTCCCTGTAGTCCCTCACTCCCTCGTCAGTCCTGCTAGGTGTAGCTCTGCACCTCCACCGTCCTCGCAGTCTCGTTATTGCGCCTATCCACTTCCACCGTCCCCGCGGCGTCCTGCTGCTGTCGCGTCCTCGCCTCCCTACGCCGTCCCTGCCTCCTTGCCTCCACCGTCCCTGCCGCCGTCGTCCGTCGCAGAGCCCTCGTAGGTCCCTCGCCGATCACAACTCAATTTCCCGCCGGTACATTTTATTTTTTAGTTTCATGCTTGTGATAATTGGGCAATGGTAACAAATTATAATCATGATTGTAAATAGTGGCCATGGAAGAGTAAAGAGGATAGTTATTGCTTATGTATGATAGTTGATCTTACTCGCTTTTCATATGAAAATCCGAAATAGTTCATGCTTCATAATAGAACTTATTAAACAATGATAATGTAAATTGAAAGTAAATCTCGCAATAAATAAGAAAAGCGTGATGATTTGAAATAAGTTTTGTGGTGGCTTTTAGGTATTAAGGATAGTTTTAGTTGGAATGTTAGGAATTGCGCAAGCGACATGTATAGCGCTTACATTACATTTATGTTTGTGGCATATTCCAGTGGTATTGATCCGATATGGTATGGTTATGTATCTTTACTAATTTTATTTCCTCTTTTCTATCACCTTTCGATCTATTTTCATTAATTTTGTTTATGCAAACTTCTTGTCATAATAGCCTATATATTAGTGTATTTATGCCCATGGTACGTTTTGTGACTACATGTATGTTCATGCATACTTTAGTTCAACTGTTATGACCATCTAGTTTAGTTTAGAGTACTTAAAACCTTGTTGAGTGCCTTTGGTTATGGATTAGTTAAAAATATAAACTTGAAAAAACTTATGTGTAAGTTGGAAAAAATTAAGTAAACTTTAAACGCACATGTAATATAAATGCATGTAGTCCTAATATAATTTCTTTGCTTATTTCACTTCATACAATTAATGTCCTAATATAATTTCTCTACATCAAATTTGAATTGTTCCCGTTAGTTATGTATTTTTGTTTTTACCTTCCATTGGACAAAGTGTGAATTGATTACTTTGGGGATGGATCATTCTTTAAGAAATACTGCAGTAAGCTTGTTTTTAGTATGAAACACTAAACTTTTTAAAATGTTGATATTGTTGCATTCAATTCTATTGATCATGCTTTGTATTCTACATATATAGATTCAATAATGGTGATCGAAGAGTAAGTTTGTTGTGCTATATGAATGGAGACATGGTCGATGGACCATCAGGAATTTCATACACGAAACCGCCCTGTTCGACATCTTAGATCGAACATGGGTTTAGTGGTACGAGGAATTTATGAGTTTTATCTATAATTCATTGGAGATAGACAATGAAAAGATGATATTGACCATCACATATCGATATCCAGTATACATTGGTAGTGGAACCGTCAACTACGTCCACTGTGCGAATAGATGATGAGGCGAGTCTCAAAGATGTTTGGGAGATTGTGCGAATTACCACCACCAAAGTGCATGGAGCTTTATATCGATTTGAGAGCGAGGATTCGTATAATAGTTCAAAACCTGTAATATGGTGTTAGATTATGTACATGGATCTAGCACTCAACCAATTTTTGAACACAGTCATTGTGCATCGCCCTTGATGACTGCAAATCCCGAGATGGAAGATGATCCTCATTCCTGTGATGAGTTGAACACTAGTGAAGATGGAGACTATTGCGGTAGTGACGAAGATACTAGTGAAGAGAGAGTAGCGATGATGATGAAGATGATGAAGGGGTTGATGCTCATCATGTTGATGATGGCATGATTCGATACACATTAAATCGAGTCATAGCCGATGATGGCTCATTATCTTGTCCTCCAATTTTGAGCGAGGTTGAAACGATGATATTTTCGATGAAGAAATTCTGGCTGGAATTGATGGTGCGCCAAGTGGGTGTTGGTGAATTTGTCGTACCTTCTCCTGCATTTATGGAATTGAGTAGTGAGGCAATGCAACCCCTCCATGAGAATGCTATGATCCCTTTCGTGGTCTTTATGGAATGAGGCGGCGAGAATTTGAGAAGGGCATGCGGTTCATGTGTAAAGTAGATATCCGATGCCATGAAATTGTATAGCATCAAAGGACAGGCGATTTGTGGTGACTCATTCTACACCTATTGTATGGATTGTTCGTTGTAAGAAATATTTAGATGGATGCACTTGGAGGTTGCGTTGTTCGAGAAAAAAATCGCATGGAATGTATAGTTTATTTATATGTTTTTCTCATTGTTGGGTCTCCAAAATATTGATCTAATTGTCCTTAATTGTTATTTTCAGGGTTTTTGGGGTGCGCGGTTGAATCCGGAGTAAAAAACTGTGCGAAACAGTGTACTTACATGTAGTGATAAGCCACCAGTGGATGTGTTTCAAGACACTCATTGCACAATTGTTTTAGTGATAAGGAGCAACCCAGGTGACGCAGGAAAGTAACACAAATTAGTCACTTTCAATCACAGCCGCTTATTCTGGCTGGAGACACGCACAGTACATTAGTAAAAATGAGAAGAAATTACCTCAGTTGCCTCGGGATCTGTGCTGTTGTTGTCTTCCACATCTACGGTCTCTCACTCGCCTACGCCTCTTCCATGCTCCAGCTGCCGACCACGTGTCTTCATGCAACTGTTCCAGTACGCCAAGCAACCGCCACATGTCGATGTCCCCATTAGCAGATGCTTCTCATCTCCAGCAGCCATGGGATTCTACTTGGGATCCGTGAAGATGCTGCCTCCCACATCTTCTCACGTCTTGTGCGAGTCTCACCATGCCAGCCAGCCGCCACGTGGCAGCGCCGACTCGTCCAGCATGTCGTCCAGCAGCGCCCTCTTCCAATCAGCTCATGCCACGTCTGCACGCCACAGGTGCTCAACCAATCAGGGCACGACACGTGGCATAACGAGTACAGAAAACTCAAAACAGCCATTGGATCATCCTCGGCGCTTGTGTCACGAGACCAACCCCCAAAATTGATTTATCTCTCTTCCAAAGAGCAAATTAGAAGGTGTTTTTGTATTAGGACTTAGATATTTTTTGGAGAACACACTTTTTTAGATGGCTACATTGTTATTTTCTCTCTTCTTCTCCACAAACCATTATTTTTCTTGTATTCTATTTGGATTTTAATGGAGATTTCAAACATTATGTTCGGCTAAGTTCGTCAATCTAGACCGGAGGTAGAGCAAACTACCCATTTGGCATAAAAACATATGTGAGATCTATTTATTTATTTATTTAAATTGTTTTTCACAAATATTTATTTCTTGTGTTATAGTTTGAATAATTGAGGTTAAATTCATGTTTAAACTTTGATTTATTTGTCAGTGAGTTGTAAGCACCCGTACTTGTGCAATAAGACCACATTAGTGGTAATTGACCATACCAATTGATTGGCCTCTTTTGGGACCGGTTGAATACCATATGGATTTAGGCTAAATTTGACACACTAGTGATCCGGTTGTCTAGGTGTAGTGTCTTTTCAAAGCCCATTTGTAGTCAATGCATTAAACTCAATTCGCTTGAGTATAGGGTTATGTGTTTCACTAGAGAAGTGATCATTATCATACCTTGACCATCGAGATAGGGAAGTACGAGGACCCGCGTACGTTACCGGGTATATAACTACTCTAAATTACTGTGAATTGCATGCTTTGCTTAGATTGACGACCATATGTATAATTATGCCAAAATGTGGAAGTTTGTGATACCGATGATTTAGGTTGTTTTTCTTGATTGATTTCTCCTCTTATTTTTATTCCTTGTTTTTAGTTAATTCTTGAGAATATTCTTGCGAACACCTCGATTTACTTTTTAGTTCCTTAACTTAAGTTGAAAACTTGGTCTTCGTGAATCGACTCCGTGCTTGCCACTACTACAGTTCTTGTGGTCATTGGTAATCTCATTGAGATTATATACATTGACGCATTCGACACGCGTCAAATTTTGGCATCGTTGTCGTGGACCAAGTCTTTTTGACTTAGGTTTTTCTTTTTTCCTTTTAGTGTGCACACCTTCATGTCCCACATTCTTCATCAATTGCAGTCCACCGGATCTCTACTCCCTTTTGATCCAGAGATCGGAAAGACTTACTGCCAGAACTCGAAAGAAACAAGACAGAGGAACCAATCCTCAAGAGTTCAACTGAGAGAGGAGCAATCCCCTCTGATGACTGACCACATTGGAAATCCACCACTTGAGGGGCAGGAAGAACACTTAATTGTTCCTCCCCGACAGTTTGTAGCACCCGCTGCACCACACGCACCAGTGGCGCAGCAGAGGCCTATAGTACCTCAGTATTAACCACTCGATCAATGAGTGGTTGATCCCGCTCCACAAAAGCTACAAGCTAACCCTTGGGCACAACCTCAGGTCGAACATCGCATTACCATTGGGATGGCGAATGATGAGATACATGATCTCCTAGCTCATCAACCACACTGCATCACATTCCCAACTCATAAGGGAAATTTTGAGCTTAAATCTTGTTTCATTAACCTTCTCCCCGTCTTCCATGGACTGGATCGTGAGGATTTAGTGACCTTCATCAAGGACTTTCATTCCAAGTGTAGGACCATGATTCCCCCCATAGTCGATGAAGATGAAGTCAAACTCTCTGCTTTTCATTTATATCTTAAAGATAAAGCCCAAGACTGGCTCTTCTATCTTCCCCTGGTTCCATCACAAATTGGAACGACATGATTTATGTATTCCTCGAAGAGTTTTTCCTTGGATCTAGATCTTCCCAACTAACTAGAGAGATATGCAGTATTAAAATGAAACGGGGTGAATGCTTTGGTGATTATTGGGGTCGTTATAAGCGCTTGCTTGCACAATGCCCCCAAAATAGGCAAAGCAACCTCTCCATTGTGCGTTTCTTCTATATGTGACTTACCCCCCTTGAGAAACGCATGATTGACAATGCTTGTGGGGGCGACTACAGATGTAAGACCATTCAGGAGATGTTTGATATGTATGACTCCATAACAAGTCAATTACGTCATTACATTGATGACTAGGAAGATGGACCCTTACGAAATCTTTATGATGAAGTAGGGTCAAGTTCTGCCAATAACAAGCTCGATAAACTCACTGATCTCATCGAGTGATTCCTCAACTCAGGAAAAGCTCAAGTTAAAGCTTGCAGCTTGTGATCAGCTACGGACCATTCCACTAACTCTTGTCCTACCTTGTTCTAGAATGAACAAGCAAACGCTATAGGTGGCGGATTCCAAGGACCACCGAAGAATCAATACGACAACAATTTCAATAACACTTATAATAGTCCTAACCCGCTCAGAATTTGGGGTCTTTAGAAGAAATGATGAGGACACTCATTGCTAATCAAAACAGATTCTCTAAAGACTTAGGCCAACTTAAAAATGAAACAATCGCGACTCATGCTGCAAGCATTAAAAGCCTCGAGGTTCAAGTAGGGCAACTGGCCCTACATGTAGGGCGTACAGATGAGAAAGGCAAGATGCCTTCTCAACCACATCCGAATTCTAATGTGAATGTACACGCCGTCACACGTCGTAGTGGCAGAGAGTTGGAGGAGACCCTTAAAGAAGCCAAGCCTAAATGAGTCGCCCTTAAATCCAAGGAAATCAACCAGGAGCTTGAAGTTCAACCGTCTCCCACTGAAACGGGAAACTTGGATAATGAAACACAACCTTTTTTCAAAATACTACCCCCTTCCCCTCAATGCCTCATTAAGAATAAAAAGACGAGAGAAGAGAAGGAAATTGTGGGAATCCTAAGGAAAATGGCGATAAACATCTCATTCCTTTATGCCTTAGCACGTATGCCCATTATGCTAAGTTCCTCAAAGACCTATGTACCAACAAAGGTCGATTCAAAGGCAACGAGAAAATCACCGTACGTGAAAATGTTTCAGCTAACCTACGCAAGAAGTTTCCCACCAAGTATGAGGACCCAGGTATGTTCACTATCCCTTGCACAATTGGTGAAGTTCAGATCTAGAAAGTTATGTACGACCTCGGCGTCTCTATCAATGTCATCCCATTATCCATATATGAGATATTGAAAGCTGGCCATCTGAGAGATACTGGAGTAGTTATACATTTGGCAGACCAGTCCGTCGTTCGTCCTGCGGGTGTCTTGTAAGACATCCTGGTGAAGGTTATTGAGCTCGTATTTCCTGCTGACTTCTATATCATCGATATGAAGAATTAGCCATGTCCCCATTTCTCCTCAGTTTTGCTTGGCAGGCCTTTCCTTAAGACTGCTAAGACTAAGATTGATGTTCACAGTGGTTTTCTTAACATGAAGTTTGATGATGAGCTTATTAAGTTCAACATCTATGATGCGATGCGCAATCCTTGCGATACCTCTTATGTGGTGCTTGCCTTGGACAGTATGGACTCACTTGTCCAAGATACCTTTCTTGTGAAAGGTGATGATATGAAAGTGGTGTTAGAGAATCATTTCGACTCTGATTCTTTGTGAAAGCAATACTTCGTCGTCGATACTGAGATCGAGGAACTGATCTCTGAGTTGAACTCTGCCCCACTCCATTTTCCCTAGCATATATTGACTTACCTGTTTCGAACTCTATGCTTCTCCCCTCTATGGAGCGAGCCCCTACATTGGAGCTCAAACCACTGTCTAGTCATCTCAAATATGTGTTTTTAGATAAAAATGAGACTTTACATGTGATCATGTTGTTCTTGTGTCTATTTATGATTGAATATTGTGACATGATGCCTTGTGAAGTGTTTCATTGATTCCAATTCCTACTCTTGATGTTGTTCTTGATAAATACTTGATGAAAAACATGCTATTGGGAAAATCTGGATTTGATTAGACTTGTATTCTATTCCTTTGGGCTTTGTAGCCTATCTAGTTTTGAAATCCTAGAGATAGGAATTATTTGTCTTTGAAAACTAAAGTAAGGATTATCTAGTGTCCATTGCACGAGAGATGCGCGGTTCACGGGGACATATGTCTACCGAGGTTCCGGCACTCACCACTACACTTGCGCGGCACACCAGTTATGGGACTCGGGGTGGTCAGCAAGAATGAGATTGATGTTTTATAAGCGTAGAGCGTAGCTCCATTATTTGTGTGAGATATGTTGATCGCAACTCCATATAGTAGTGGGAAAGGTTACGTGTTCTCACTGCCGACCGGACGTAAATCATCTCGACTTAGCCTGTGTTAGTTTATACATTTTTAACTGTGGTATTTACTTGCATTACTTGATTCAACAATTCTTTCGCTACTTTATGCTTTTAAATACCATTCTTTTATTTTGGAAATGTAGCATATAATTCTCCAATTATTACTTAAATATTACTATACTCACCGTCTAGTTTGTGACGGTGGGTGTAGGTCCGGCGAGCAGCAGCAAACCGAGGAAAGAGAAGATCGACGACTTTCTTTGAGTATTTTGGGGACTCTCATATCTCATTTTGTATGACTCGACTTTTGTTGTATTCTTACTGCTTATGTTTTTACTGTACATTTTGGGTTGTACATTGAGTTGAATGTATAGTTCCCCATTTTTTAGACTCATATATTTATACATGCATGTGATGCTGTATTTTCCTGGTTTTCCACACTTAAGGATTTTGAGTAGTTAGAGCTTCCGCATAATCTTTAAAATACACAATAATATTAAAATATCTAATGTGTATTAGAATAATAAATAAATTTTAATTAACTCTGAAATCTAAATATATCTGGACATGTGTAGTGAAAGAATATAGGGACAAAAGGCTGACTAATACGTCTTTAAGTCTTGTATGGTTAGGATTAAGGCTTGATTACGGGATTAAGCCGGGTGGTGCCCTATTTAGAAGTTGGGACCGTCACAGTTGATATCAGAGCATATGTTTAGAGAACAAGATGAATAAAATACAAATCTTAGTTGTGGAAACCAGATGACCTTTGTCTAGAAACCAATAGTTGGAAGATGAGTGAAATTGAGATAGGAATTTCTGATATGTATTTGTTAAATTCTGTATGTATATATGTATGCGCTGTGTCACGTAGAAGCTGATTCGCATTCGCTACTCGTTGCCGACCCCGATGACTGATACACGAGGGGGAGGAGATGCAGAGCCTAGTGGTAATCAACTTCTTACTATTGCGGAGGATCTACGAAACTACCTGACCGAGTGACAGAGTAGGGACAACAGTCTGACTTCCTTACTATGATGACAGCTCGTTTTGCTCCACCTGCATCGACATCGATTCTTACGACTGCTACACCGATTGTCCAGGCGCTAGCACTTCCTACTTCTTGTTTTAGCAATACCGATAGTCGTGGCACCACCGATGGTGGAGACAGCTGAGGCAGTACCATCTCCCCATTCCTATATCCTCCAACACTTTTGTTGAAGTTCAGCTGGTGAAGGACTTCATCAGACTCAAGCCACTCTATTTCGATGGCGTACGTGTGACGGCCCCACCTACGAAACAAGAGCACCGCCCGGCCTATTCCCTAATTATGCCCTAATCTCCTATATAGGACCTAACAAGGAACTAGTCAGCCTTATTTAAACACCTAAAAACCTACCAATTATTCAGTATTAAAAACACGATACCACCTATAGTTAACTAGATAGTTCAAATACCTAACAAATCAGAGTTAATTTAAATTTCTCAAACTAACAAGTTATTCAACGTAAATCTTCTTAAGTTACTGTTGGAAATTATAACATAAGGCCTAACCTATTGTGGAAAAACCAAGAAATATAGATCACATGCATATATAAACAAAAGTGGTGATATATATAACATGTGTCTAGTCAGATGTTCCTATCACTAAACTCAAAAGTAAAAATATCATGTACATATAAAATGACTTACAAAAGAACACAAAACGTACAAAAATATGTCGTAGCAGACCTCCACCGCTCAAAGGTAGTAGCCAATCTTCTCCTTGCCCGGTCTGCTACTCGACTGATCTACACCCACCGTCACAAACTAGATAGTGAGTACATGAAATTATTTAAGTAATACTGAGAGATATTGATTCACATTCCCAAACAGGCAACAAGTATCAAATGATATAATTTAATTAGCAAGTATGCTGAAAAAAACATCATGCAAATAGATACTTGAGTTAACCAAATATGAAACTGACTCAAGGCTAAGTAGTAATGGATTAGGGTCGGCCGCGAGCTACATCACATAAGCCTTTCCACTACAATTTGAGCTCTGCTCTATATCATTTCATTACAAATTGAGCTCTAGATCATAATTTCAAAAGGTCGTACTTACGATTACGCCTTTTCTATTCTAAGCGAATTAGTCATCACGGGAATGTATACTTGCTAACATACCCGAGTTTTAAAACTCGTCATGCTCACCCAAGTTATTCTTGCGCCAACAAACCCCGAGGTCCGGTTACCCTGTTCGAGGCACGTTACCCCGTGTGTCATGCAAGGTAGTGGAGAAATTCCCTAACATCCCCCGGAAAGTCTAGTGACCCCCGTATGAAAGCTGAATTTCTATCATCAAATGACCCTAACCACACGAACCATTTTCACTTTCAATAATGACTCGGTAATAGAATCCAAGAGATATAACTGCATATTAATGCACAAAGGATTAGAGTCAAAATAAACAAACTAACCTAATATCATGCTATATCACTGACTTCCAAACACAACAATCAACATTAAAAATATACGAATTGAAATCAATGATAGTATATAAACAATAGAGTATGCTATGAGCAACGTCATATAATGAGAAATAAACAAGGCATATCATATGGATTTCAAAGGTAAATTCAATTCGAATAACCGAGAATGAATAAATAAATGGAATGAAATGGAAATAAATGTCTCACTCAGTTTACTTACAGTCCACAACAATTCCTAAGCTATCCGGCTTCTTAAAGCGTCACTGTACGCACCCAACACCCCGTAATATCTCCTTTAGGGTCCTAACATTTGACAATGTATCAATTTAGATTCAAGATTAATTATTTAAAATTCTTAAATTGGTCGAAATCGAATTCGAGACCAATTTATTTTATTTTTCTTAGAAATCTATCAATTTCTATTTATTTCCAGATTTTTTTCTCATTTTCTATTTTTTTTATTTGGGTCGGGTCGACCCAACCGAGTCGGACCCGACCCTGGCCAAGGCCCGGCTCGCCCCATGGGTCGAGCCTCGGCCCAGCCCCCGCTCGCCCCCATGGGCCGAGCCTGGCCCAGGCCCCCTGGCCCGACCCAATGGGCTGATGCACAAATAACGACCATACAACAATGCCTCACCTTGCTTTCAAACTTCTTCAAGCTCTCGGTCTCGGTCTCTTTCTTTCTCTCTCATTTCTCCTTCTTCCTATTTTCTCTTCGGTTTCTTCTTTTTCTCTGTCCAACCGACTTTGAAAGATCAAAAGAGATAGAGTTGGACTTTGGGGTGCATTTGACCTTGTATATATCATTTGGGTTGGTGTGTTTGTGAGCCACACATCTCCAACCACACTCGTATCTCGAGGCACATCATGTGGTCTTACTCACACCACTTGTCCCTTGTGTCACTCTCAAGTGACTCCAATGTGTGACACTCTTCCTAGAGATGAGTGTGTGTGTATCTATGTGCCTATCTAGTGATGTTTGTTTTAAATTCTTACTTTGGCCCATTTATATATATGTTGTTGATGTGGCTTCACTAAAACCACTAACTTATAATGTTTTGTGCCATGAAATTTAAGTATTTACGCTTACCCCACGAGCTGCTACCTCGGGCCCACGTCGGCAGGCAACATGAGGTAAGTCTCCACTCGTCTCGATATCTGCATACCCGTAAATGACTTAGTAATCTACACATGTACAATACACTAGGCATATAACACACACATATAACATTTACCTCGGCCACCGTGCCTCGGTAGTGACACGTATCTCGCCGCGGGTCCCACGTCACTGGTCATTTGGTCCTGCTTAAAGAATTAAACGTGTATTAATTATTTGGGCCGTAACAGTACGAGACTTCCAAAAGATTAAGAAATGGATTCTATCTCAAGAGAAACTTCATAAGATACTGAAGATAGAGGATAGACTTCGGGCAGAGATCTCTTCGTATACTCTCGAGAGAGAGAGACACCGACTTGTGGTGGCGTATGACAATAGCTACTCTCGGAGAGTTTGAGACATGGAATGCTTTTAAGCAGAAGTTCTATCAGCAGTATTTTCCACCTTCGGTAATGAAGAGATAGAGGATATAGTTCATGGACTTGAGACAGGGACCAGAGGAGCCTGTGATGGAGTACATGAACAAATATGATTACCAACGCCAGTTTGCAGGGGACTTGGTGAGAGATGAGTCCAAGGATGTGTACCATTTCGGTGACGGACTCAGTCCTGATATTGGGTATTACGTCGTCAGTTCAGGTGCGATGACACTCACCGAGACCTACGAGCGAGCCCTAGCACATGAGACATATTATCTGGGTAGAGTCGCTGATAGCAGAGCACCGAGTCCAGTGTTATCTGCAGAGCAGGCCATGAAGTATGAGAGACGAAGATAGAGGGGTAGGGGCGCGAGAGGATGGAACATATGTGCTCAGGGTTCGGGGACAGCCAGTCACCCACTGGCTGTGCCTTCTGTATCATCCATTGCTCCGGCACAGAGCACTATAGGCAGATGTCCCTTGCCACGTCCCATTAGACCAGCCTTATCAGCTCCTGTTGTTCCTGCAATTCCCGCCCCACAGGCTTCACGGCACCAGCCAAGGGTGCAGAGCGAGGCGAGCGAGAGACCAAGACATTGACACGAGACCGGAACGATCGCGAGAGACAGGTCGGTATTAGGCACAAGGCCAGTCTCAGACTCAGGGTCAGCGTAGACAGTTGTCATGCTACAAATGTGGACAGGTCGGACACATAGTGAGAGTGTGTCTGTAACGTGCAGCTGTATACGCACAACACGCCCGATAGGAAGTTCATTTGGTAGCCCAGCTAGACGCCGACGCCACGCGAGGTCTCATCAAGGGTATGATTTATATTCGCAGTAGAGATGCATATGCATTATTTGATTTTGGTTCTACCGTATCTTTATTGCTAGTCGCATGGTAGACATCCTAGGGTTGAAACCTGTTAGGATTAACGTACATTTGATTTTGTGTACTGCAACTGGGGATAGGGTTTACCCTAATAGTATTATTGAGGGATGTCTGGTCGAGATAGCTTGGGTAGAGTTACCTGTTGACTTTAGAGTCCTCGAATTTTTAGAGTTCGACCCGATCTTAGGGATGGACTGGTTAGCAGCATATCACGATCATATCGACTGTTTCAGCAAGAAAGTGATATTTGAGATCCCAGGGCATCCGATATTCACCTATAAAGGTAGTTCAACGAAGACAGTAGGTACGAGAGGCCGACCTGCTACTAGTGAGGAGATGAAAGCGTTGAGTTCGCAATACACCGTACTAGAAAGTCGGGGACCCAGTCTGGAGGACATACCGATGGTTAAAGAGTTTTTTGATGTCTTTCCAGAGGATTTACCTGGTCTACCGCCGCCGCGAGAGATTGATTTTATTATTGAGTTGGTACCAAGTACTAAACCGATTTCCATACTACTGTATCGGATGTTGGGTTTTGGGGTTCATACGCAGCGGAGATTGCAAAACAGTTTTGACAAAAACCCCAACAAGATCCGAATCTAATTCCATTAAAAACGTTTAAACCATGAAAAACTTAATCATACCTCAATCGCAATATACCTTTCGGAAGGTTGATCGATCTCTAAGGCGCGCGCTAACGACGAACGCCTCTCTCTATCGAATCCACACATGAACGGCGACGAGATTTGAAGTGCTAGCTTCGAGAGAATACCAAACCTTTTTGTTTCTCTCCAAAACGATCCAAAGCATACCAAAAACCCTAAGTCGTTTCTAAAACGAAAATAGAGTTTCGGCCTTTTTTTCTTTCGTACACGTGTTCTAACTTAAAGCGTCTATTTATACAACCTCTTGTATATAGATTTGTTAAGTAAATTACACATATACCCTTACTTAAAGAAGTATAAGTGTAATACACCACAAGGACGTTTCCGTCATGAATTTTATCATATAAAATTCATTTTTCTGAACCATCTTAAAATCTCGCAAAACCATTCTTAGTGTGCGACCCAATAGGCTCATACAACGTTGGTAGTGTACCAAAACACATTTTGGTATAAAGTCATAAGCGATCTCTAGCAAGACATTATGACTACCCAAGTTGTACGAATATCAAATCGATACAACCTAATCAATAGTGTATATAACAACCTTTTGTCACACGATATCCTTTAGATCAAACATAAGGCATGAAATTGTCATCCAACATGTTCAATCGTACTAGTCTCGATCTCTAGGTAGATCGAAAACATCCAAGTGACATTGATCAATATCAATTCACTTAGACTAGGCCTTTTAATAGTCTAACACATCGAGGATCCACTAGATATCTCTCTTTATATGAGAGGGACAAATTCTATCTCGATTACACAACTTCATCACATTGCTCACACAAGAACCAATCACAACCTTTATAATCGTCCTAGGTTAAAGACAACGTTTGATTGTGTCAAATTACTTGTGTTCCTAATGTTGAAGTCTCTGGCAATCTCAAGTCAGATGACTGAAAAATATACATATCATGAGAAACAACTATTAGTTAATCCATGTGATGTTCTCACAGCGGGTCGGTCCAGATTTTTGTTCCCTAACAAGTACTCGTGATCTTGATTCGTATCCCTATACGTATAATCATCATATGATCATCAATCAAAACTCACACTAGTATTAATTCATTATAGTTCCCGAGTATAATGATCGATAGGGACATTTAGGATATTTATGTAAATACCCATGAATCTTATTATAATGTAAACATGCAAATTAATTATAATAAACGAAAATGAAATCCTCTATTTTATTAACTAAAAGTATTCATAAAGACAGTTAATGGATTGACCTAGGGCACATGCCCCATCACCGGATGGCACCACGAGAGCTAGAAGAGTTGAAGACTCAGCTTCAAGATTTGGGACAAAAGGGATTCATTACACCTTGTATGTCGCCATGGGGAGCACCCGTCCTTTTTGTGAAGAATAATGATGATACTTTGAGACTTTGTATCAACTATAGACAGTTGAACAAAGTCACATTTAGGAACAAAAATCCACTCCCGATGATTGATGATTTATTTGATCACCTGATAGGAGCACAATTTCTCTCCAAGATAGACCTGCGATCAGGGTATCATCAGCTTAGGATCAGGGATGAGGATATGTCCATAACAGCTTTTAGAACGAGATAAGGACATTTTCAGTTTATTGTCATGCCGTTTGGGCTGATCAATGCTCCAGCAATGTTTATGGATCTGATGCATCGAGTCTTCAGACCATTTCTTGACCGGTTCGTGATAGTCTTCATTGATGATATATTGATATATTTGAGGACAAGGGAGGATCACGAGTAGAACTTCAGAGAGACGTTGCAGACATTGAGGGAACATAGACTGTACGCCCAATTCAGTAAATGTGAATTTTGGTTGTCGGAGCAGTAGGGATATTAGTGGATCCAGCCAAGATTCAGGCAATTATGGATTTGCCAGCACCGACTTTCATGACTGAGATTAGGAGTTTTATGGGTTTAGCGAGGTATTATCGCCGATTTGTGAATGATTTCTCGAAAATCGCTTCACCACTTATGAGATTAACCCAGAAAGATGTTAAATTTGAGTGGATTGAGGATTGTGAAGAGGGATTCACTTAGTTGAAGAGATTATTGACTACTGCGTCAGTATTAGTGTTACCAGAGGTTGGACAAAGATTTTCAATATAAACTGATGCTTCTCATAGAGGTCTGGGATGTGTGTTGATGCAGGGTGTTGGTACATTAGCTTATGCATCCAGACAGCTGAAGGTACATGAGAAGAATTATCCGACGCACGACTTGGAGTGGGCAACAATAGTGTTTGCATTGAAGATATGAAGACATTATATGTATGGAAAGAGATTTATACTCTTTACTGATCATAAGAGTCTGAAGTATCTCTTCAAACAGAAGGATCCGAATATGAGCATCGCAGATGGTTAGAGTTTTTGAAGGATTACAACTTTTCCTTGGAGTATAGTCCGGGAAAAGCGAACGTAGTTGCGGATGCGCTGAGTAGGATACCTGTTGGTGATGCGGAGATTCCAACTGAAACCCGGATTGAGATTTGCGCTTAGATGAGAGTACAAACCGTTTCTACACAGAGAGTGTCTGAGGGTTAGAGGACCGACATGTTATACTCGAGGTTTAGTGAGTTAGCGCAAAGTGTAGATTGTGTTGATTGGGCAGAGACGACAGATCAGTGTCTGAGATACCAGGGCAGGTTGTGGAAACTAGAGGTGTCGTAGTTGAGAGATGAGATCCTTCAGGAGTCGCACTGTTCCGGATTTACCATACATTCATGCATGACTAAGATGTACCACGACATGAGGAGACATTTCTGGTGGCCTGGGATGAAGGCAAACGTATCTAGATTCATTAGGAACTGTGGTATCTATTAGCAAGTGAAGTCCGAGCATCGCAGACCCGGGGGATTACTATAGCCGCTTCCCATTCCTCGATGGAAGTGGGAAGACATCTCTATGGATTTTGTCAGAGGACTGTCGAGGACCGCGAGGAGACACGACTCAATCTGGGTGATAGTTGACAGACTGACGAAGTATGCTCAATTCCTACCAGTGGCATCGCATTACACGTTCGATCAGCTGAGCGTACTGTTCGAATGAGAGATTATCAAAATGCAGAGGGTACCATTGACGATCACGTAAAACTGAGATGCTATGTATACGTCCAGGATGTGGCGGAGTATGCAAGAGCAGTACGGTACGCACCTACGGTTCAGGACGACTTTTCACCCTCAGACCGACGAGCAGACTAAGAGATTGATTCAGGTCCTCGAGGGCATGTTGCGGGTATGCGTGTTGGAGTTTGGCTAATCTTGGGCGGAGTACCTACTATCGTGTGAGTTCACTTAGAACAACAGTTATCAGGCGGTATTGAGATGTCGCCATTTGAGCCATCGTGTTGAGACCATGTCGCTCGCCATCTTGTTGGGACCCGGAGATAGTGGGGCTGAAATTGTTGTTAACCACACGAAAATGTCAAACTGATCCGTCAGAGACTCAGAGGAGCACAGGAGAGACAGAAGAGATATGCATATAAGTATCGCGGTGATCTCGCGTATTCCAAGGGAGCCTTTGTCTATTTAAAGGTTTCCCTTCGGAAGGGTCTTCAGAGATTTGGGGTGAAAGGCAAGCTTGCACCGACGTACATCGGGCCTTTCAAGATTAAGAAACGGGTCGGGAAAGTGGCATACGAGCTTGAATTGCCTCCACAGATGTCTGGGGTCCATCTAGTGTTCCACATTTTGATGCTTCGACTAGCCGAGTCGAAGGCAGGCATGCGACCGACAGTCGACGTGAGTCAGATCGACCTGAGCGAGGACATCTCTTACGAGGAGCAGCCCATTCAGATCCTAGATCAGAAGGTACAATAGTTGAGGAGCAAGTCCATCCCGACGGTACTCGTCAAGTGACAGTTCCACGATGACACGAAACTCACTTGGGAGTGGGAGGACTACATGCAGAGATAGGTTCATGTACATCTTTGAGTCAGGTAGAATTGTAACTTAAACTTAATTTCGAGGACGAAATTCTCATTTTGTTGGGAATATTTTTCATGGCCGAAATCTATAACCCCCGTTTTAATTCCTTAATCAGGATCACCGACCCTTGACGTGGGACCTACACTGTGATACGTGCACCGATCGAGGCACGTAGCCAAGGTATATTGTATTTTTTGTATCGATGTATGCTTAGTGTTATGTATTGTGTAGACTTACTAAGTCGATTTGTACAGTTGTAGGCGTCGAGACGAGAGCGAGGACATGCCTCGAGTAGCGTGCAAGCCGGGGAACCGGGTAGTTAGCATTTTGGTAAGTCTTATTTAATACTTATATGTAATAAGGAATTACTTATAAGCCTATGGTTGTGTTTGTTAATGTAAATCAGATTAAAGGCCTATAGTTGAGTAAATTAAATGGAAAGCATAAGATTGGTCTAGAGATACACATTGGCACATCTAGGAACTAGGTGAGTAATGAAATGGTGTCACTTGAGGTTGAGTTAGTGGGAGTTAGTGGGATATATGGCAAGAGGTGGACCATTAGATATTACTCGAGATACATAAATCCATGGAGATCAAGGGCTAGGAAGGAACATCACCTTAATATATAATTTAAGTGAGCAAACAACATGCAAACCAAACCACTCATTCATTTTTGCTCCAGAAGAAGAAGGAATTGTTGGAGAGGAGTGAATTATCAAGGTGTGTAAGGAATCCATGGGAGTTGGTGAGAAATTCTCAAGCTAGGGTGCTACATCAACTAGGTACACATCTTTTTAGTTGAAATTAGAACAAGTTCTGGTTTTAAGCTAATTTCATATGGTAGATGATTGAGTATTTGAAATTGATTTATATATTTATATTCCTCATTTCAAGCTGATAATCCAGCTATATTGAAGTTCTTAATTTGGTTTTGAAATCATAAAGATATGAATTTTTGAAGTTGCAACACAAAAACTAGAATTATGAATGTTGTATTAGGAATCAACCTGAGTAATTTGGTCATATTTTACTCATTTTAGATCCAAATTGATCCAAACTAGTGGCATTTGAAAGCTTATTTAAAGGGGATTAAACTTTGCTTAACTGAAGGTATTTTTATCCAAACATGCTCTACAAATAGGTGCTAGAATTATAAAGGAAAGTTTTGAAACTAAATTGGTTAAGGGTATAACTCCCAACTATTTATCTCAATGAGCTAATCTTTTAGTATGTTGTATTTGGATATATTTGCTGCCTTGTGACCAAAAATCACATTTTTAGGAACTAAAGAGTGGGAGAAATAGATTTTCTAATTCCATTGGTCGGATTAAATTCCAATTAGACCTATGTTTAGTTAAATCATGATATCTCTTTCATTTTAAATCATAATCTTGCAAACTAAACCTTTCCAGAAAGCTAAGAGAGAGACCAACAATAATTTTTTTGATGGAGGATTTCGATATTTAGACCATTTCATGCTTAAAAGTGCGTTAAAATGTATGGCTGAAATTGAAACTTAATTTAGTCTTTAGGGGCTGATTTAGGAAGATTGATTTAAAGTCTATTGAACCAATTTGAATACAAAATAAACATAATAAATTGAGCTTAAACCCACTATATTTGAATTAATGAGACACCAAACTCAGGAACTTATGAAAATGGTACGGGAGAGCGAATACAAGAGTTGGAGTATCGGGAGGCCAGTAAAGCTATGACTTTACTTTGTTGTTGTGAGTATACCCAATGACAACTTTACTTGGCATTTCATTTCTATTAATTGTTGTCCTTACATAGTCCTTTTGACTATTTTTCCTTTGTATTCTTATATCATGTGTTATTTGTGTCTATGCTCACTTGATGAGTCTAGTTTGCATGATATCCATTCATTTGATTTGATTCATTGATTATATCCCATGCTATGTCTATTCTTGTTGTTTTAAATGTGAATTGAATGATAAATAGCATGCTATTAGGCTAGTGAATATCTTATAAATGTTTAAGAGGACTTGTATTCCTTATTTGTTTAGGTGTGTAGATGTGTCTATGCCTTGACAATCCATATTTGGTATTTCTTGAAATTTTAAAAGTAGTTTTTGCATTTATGTCCCGTACTCGATTGAGGTGTGCGGGACTCACGGGGTTAGAGTCCCTGGGGATGTCGGCACATGTTACTTGACACTGTATGACACTCGAGGTTAGAGTCCCTGAGGTGGTCTACACACCGGGGTTAAAGTCCCTGGTAACACTTGGGTTAGAGTATCTTGTGCTATATGATTATTGAGTCGGAGTGACATGTTTCACAGCCGACCGGACCTAAATCACCACTACTTAGCCTAGTGTCAGTATCACTTGTTTAACTCTGGTATTTACTTGCATATGGTTTATTTTCCAATTTTCCCATTTATATGCTTTTAAATATCATTTGAATATTTGGAAATGCAAATTAAACTTGTCATCGGGGATTACTGTTTTACTCTTGTACTCACCGTCCTTTTTATGACTATGGGTGCAGAGCCATCTACCAGCAGGCCGGGCAAGGAGAAGATCGACGATTATCCTTGAGCCCGTGGCGCGTCACTGCATCGATTGTAGGTCTTCGTTTGGTATTTTGATTGTATATGTTATATGTCTTTCAGATACTATTTGGGGTCGTATATTGGGTTGAACGTTAGTTCCCCGACTTGACTTAGACTATTTTACTGTTTCAATGCATTTTAAGTACTTTATATATGTGATGTCATTTCCTGGTTTTCCACACTTAGGATTTTATAAATGGCTTCCGTATAAGTTACTAATTGCTTCCGCATAATCAATAAGACTTCTGTTAAATAATTAATTTAATAAAAAGTTTTAATTAACTCTAAATTTTATAAACTGGTAGGACTAGTGTATTACTTATCCTGAATACGAGAAAAGAGGCGTTTAGGTTGTAAAGGCTGACTAATACGTAGTTGAGTCCTGCGTGGATAAGATTAGGACTTAATTACGGGATTAGGTCTGGCGATGCCTTAGATTAGGAGAGGGGCCGTCACAAGAATTTTCATTAGTTGAAGAATTGTAACGACCCAAAATCTCTAACCGTGTTTAATGCCTTAAACAAGATCAACGACACATACTGTGAGACCCACACTGTGATATGTCCATTTACTGAGGCAAGGGCCGAGGTATATTTTATATTTATTGTGATGTATGCCCAGTGTATTGTATATGTGTAGACTATTAAGTCAAATTTATACGAGTGCATAGGTATCGAGACGAGCGGAGATGTACCTCGAGTCTTGTGTCGACGTGAGACCGAGGTAGCGGCTTATGTGGTAAGCTTAATTAATTTGAGGTAAATGTGAATTTATGTTGGTTTTATAAGTGGCTAATGTGGTCACATTTAATATAAGAATTAATGTGCCTAAAGTTGGTAAAATAAAACGATAAGCATTAGATATGCATCAAGACACGCATTAAATCATCAAGAGACAAGGTGTCAACTTGTTGAGTCACTCAATGGTGACTTGAGGGACAAGTGGGACAAGGTGCTCCATGAGTTAAGCCTCGAGATACATGTGCATACAATGATAAATGGCTAAGGTTCAAACATATCGACATGGTCAAATGAACCTATAAGTCAAAAAATTTGGTTTATTATCTTCATCAAATCGTTGCTAGAAGGAGGAGAGGAAGAAGAGAGGTTGCTGGTGTGATTTGGAGAAGAGGAGGATTGTGTAACCATTGAAGCTTTGATGAGGAAGAAGATCGTCATTAAGCTAGGTAACTTCTCCACACCATAAACTTTGTGATTTCATAAAAATTGATGTTGTTGTTGATGTTTTGTATTGGGATGGGTGTTAAGGACCTCTTGTAATGTGTATGAGGGTCCCTAAGGTGATAACAAAGCCCATGTGTAGCAAAAACCAAGAATTCGAAGTGCAGAATTCAGGGTTCTGCTGCCCATAGCGTGCTAGGTCAATAATCTAGCGCGTTAATGTCGAAAACTAGCGTGATAATCTTGATTAGCGCGCTAGAGGTGTAAAATAGCGCACTAATTGCCCCTGTTAGTACAAAAATCAGCAAAGTCCAAACATGGTTTAAATACTATAAATGGGTTCAAACTCACTCTAAAAACCTATCAAACAACTTCAGGAGACTAAAGGGGAGATCTCGAGTGTTTAGGAACGCATTTCGGAGTGTCAAAAGATCGGATAGGCTAGGACAAGCGTTGTGAATTGTAAGTAAAGCTGTGAGAATTCTATATTTCATTTCATTCACACTTATTGATTTATTGGTCTATTTGTAGACATTGCTACTTGTAATCTCACATCATGTTGTTCTTGTGTCTATTCATGATTGAATATTGTGACATGATGCCTTGTGAAGTGTTTCATTGATTCCAATTCCTACTCTTGATGTTGTTCTTGATAGATACTTGATGAAAAGACAACCACAACACAAACCACTGAACTTCATAGCACTTAAAACCCATCAAAACAACTACTTAACAACCATTTAACAATCCTTATAGGATTCACACAAATAGCTCAAAAATTATACCAAAAGACAAAGAAAGTTAAGGTGTTTGTGAATCTCACCTTGCTTTGATGATTCCACAACTCCAAGCTCCTCAAATGATCACTTTAAATCTCCAAAACCCTTGTTTCTTCTTTTTCAGATTTCGGATTTGTGATGAGGAGAGAGAAAAGATGGTGGAAACTAAAGTCAATTTGATTTTTATAGTTGAAAAAACATCTCTCCTCACTTGTGCATCTCAATGCAATCCAATGAGCACCATTTGCTCCATTTTTCAACCCCTAATGACTCTAAGAATGACACCAATGGCACACTTGCCCTTGTTCTTAACCCAAAAAGTGGTATTTCAGGTGTTCCGACGCCCGATTTCGCGTCCCGAAACGCGACATACGCGTACTACCATGTCCCTAACCACCAAATATACATTCCATATTATTATTTAACTCATTCTATTCATTTTATGTGTGTATTATTTCCCCCGGCCTAGTATTTAATATGTTAAACTACCCGGTGCCTGCGTCGACACGCATATAGAGGCGAATACTTAACACACAGTCTAGCACGTCAAATGTAATATAATTACACACATTACGATGTCGTTTACTCTATTTCAACGTAAACATCGCAAATTAAACAATTCAACACACAAAATAATTATTTACCTAACTCCAGGCACGCACTAGCTTAGCTGCAGGTCCCGCGAACGTTTGAGCTGTCAGCCACGTCTGCAACCACGTCATTAATAACGGTGAATTAAATTCAAGCCGTTACAGTTTTTCCCATTAATGTGAAATTTCATCCCAAAATTTAAATTAAACTTAAATACTTACCGACAAATAAGTGGGGATACCGTCGTCGCATAGTTGACTCAAGCTTGAAGGCGAGTCCCTCGGTCGCTCCCGTGATGCTGCCATCGGACCAAAACCTTCGGGATCTCCTTATTCCTCAAAATTAGAGTCCTCCTATCCATAATTTCTACAGGTCGTTCCTCGTATAATACATCAGGTCGCAACTCAATCTAACTTATATCAACCATAGGTCTCAGTCCCGACCTAGTGTGACGACCCAAAAATCCAAAATACCCACTAAGGGTAAAGTAGTAATTTGATTTGGGTTAAGATCAAACCCTAAAAACCTTAGATATATTATTTATTATAATTTAGTGAGTCACCTTAATACACTAATTATTTCAACACAAATCAATTAAGGAATTAGAAGGAGATCATCAAGAGGATTGGAAAGGGAAAAAGGAGCACGTGTACTCGAAAGAATACCAAGTAGGTAAGATTTTATTTTTCCTAGCATCCATTAATGGTGAATATCACATTTTTTTCATGTTTTGATAATTATTAGTGGTGAATCTTGGAGTACAACCACCAACTAATGGAGGGCTTGTGTTCTAAGAAACTCCTTTTTTTGAGATGGAAAGATTTCGGCACGCGAAATCGTGCCACGAAACGACGTCGGCCAACAGATCGCCGTCGGTGAAGTGTGGCAGCGACACTACCGCCACCGTCGGTGCGCCGTTGCCGGAGGGGAAGGGCCTCCTAGTGGAACCCCCACCCCCAAAATCCCTCCCACCAACTCTCGGGCAAAACACCCGAAAGGGTGAGGGATGGAGGGAGCATTTGCACCACCTTGCGCTAATGCTCCCCCGTACGCACACCAATTGCTCCTGCACCTTAATCTAGGGCCAAATTGGCCCCTGAAACAAAAAATAAATAAAATATTAATTAACTAATTATATATACTAAATATATATATATAATATATAAAGAAAAATAATATGCTTTCAAATGTGGCGCACACTTGAGCCCGAGGGAAACTTGGGGCGGACCCCACCTTCGACCCTCTCACAGGCAATGCAGGACCCGCAGGGACCACACTAGTGGACCCCACCCAAAGTGATTGAATAATAATTAATTTTGAATTTTGAATCGCCGAATAATGCGACTGTTTAAATTTATTTAGATTCGTAAGGCGGTTCGCATTGGACTTCGAGCGCACGAATATCAAAAGCAGCATTCGCGGCGAGTCGTAGCGAGTGGGGAACTTGCTCAATTATCAAATATGGTTTGATATTAGTTATGCTAGGACATGTTTTTAACTTGAGACTTGGGGAATGGGTTGCATCATGCTATTGGCTTAGATTTACGTATCTATGGAATGTGAGTGCATTTATTTTCCCCTCTTATGATATTCATTGCCCCAGGATGTTTGTGGAGTTCCCACCGAGGGCATTCTTAGCAAGTATTATCTAATGCCCCAGGATGTTTGTGGTGCCACCGAGGGCTTTACTTGTCTAATTGAATTCATAAGTGTATCACTTAAGGACATGAGTTGGAGTTGCCTTCTCTTGTACTTTTGTGAAGAGGGACATGCATCGGTGACGGCTTGGATGAACTTACTATTGGTTTGATGGGGCTAACGAGAAGGCACATAAGGCATGTGTGTCATCTAGCGGTTGCCATCACTTCGAGGGTAGGCGAATCGGTCACTGGATTCTTACCAATAACTAGTATGCATTAAATGAGGCCACGACTTTATATTATTACTAATTTCTATGGTATCTCTCTTTCGTGAACCCCATACATGATGATGAGTTTTGACTTTAATATGCTTTATCAATCTTGTTGACGTGGTTTTTTAATGCTTTATAAACCCATGCGAAGCCTTGTTTTAATGCTTTATTCAATTTCAATTCATGCTAGCCTTGCATGCTTATTAAGTATTACTTGCGTATTTGATGGTCGAGCGGCTTTTTTGCATTACTGTGCTCTGTTGGTTCTTTTAGCTCACCCTTCTTATATATCAGGATTTTCCACATCGGCGCTAGATCGAGACAAGGGAGAAACGATAGTTTGAAGCCTCATCTTTTGATGTGAGCCTTGTAATGATATTATTTATTTATTGGATTTTGGAATTATTGAACTCGGGTTACATTTAAATAGGTCTTCTGGGTAGAATGAACCTTACTCTCCTTTAATTTAAACTACTTAGTATTATTCGAATGTCTTAAATTGTTTTAAGGATAAGAAAACCTAAAGATAGTTTCATAGTATGCCATATGGATTTTTTTATTTAATTCCGTAATTATTTATCCATATGCACTAGTTTGATATTCCGCAGGTTGTTTTAGGCGTGCCAGACCGCTCGTTCAGACTCGAATCGGTTATTGGGCCTAAGTGGTGGTCTGGGCCGGACGACCCGACCCTAGGTCGAGGTTGGGTCGTTTCACCTAGCCAGCCTCAACATGGAAATATGAAACACTGGATGTACCCCTGCTAATTGTGGTGGCAACTCCAGACGGTATGCCACTCTGCCTACGTGTTCCTCAACTCTAAACGGTCCAATGAACCTTGGTGCCAGCTTCCTCTTAATGTCAAACCTCTGATGACCTTTCCAGAGCGAAACCTTCAAATCCACCAAGTCCCCAACCTCCTAGCTCAGACCCTCAAGGTACTTGTCTGTATATTTCTTCTACCTATCTTGCGCCGTCTGAAGCCTCTGCCTGATCTGTCTCACCTTCTCGGTATGGTCAACAAAAATCTCAGGACCTATAGCCGCTGCATCCTCTGGTGCCGCCCAACATGCTGGTGACCTGCAGGGCCTACCATAAAGTGCTTCAAACGGTGGCATCCCGATACTCGCCTGATAGCTGTTGTTGTAGGAAAAACTCACACAAAGGCATGTAATCATCCACGATCCACCAAACTGTAATACACACGCCCTGAGCATATCCTTGAGAATATAAATTAATCGCTCTGACTGTCTGTCAGTCAGAGGATGGTACGCAGTGCTGAACTATAAGCGAGTACCAAACTGCTCATGCATACTCTCCCAAAATCTCGAAGTAAATCTCGAATCTCTGTTAGAAACAATGGAGACAGGTACACCGTGCAATCCGACAATCTCTCTCTCGAAGATAGTACTCAGCTGTGTAACTGAATATCTCGTAGCGATCGGTATGAAATGTGCCGACTTTGTCAATCTGTCAATAACTACCTAAATCACGTCGAGTCTCCTCGTAGTTAGGGGTAGGCCACTAACGAAGTCCATAGTCACGTGTTCTCACTTCCATTGAAAAATGGGCAGCGGCTGTAGCAACCCAGTTGGTCTCCTGTGCTCAGTCTTCACCTGCTAGCATATATGACAACTCCGGACGTATCTATCCACGTCAGCCTTCATCCCTGGCCACCAAAACAATCTCCGCAGATCGTGATACATCTTGGTCCGACCAGGATGAACTGTACATCGTGACCGGTGTGCGTACTCGAGAATATTGTCCCTAAGCTATGAAACTCCTGGTATCCACAAACGACCTCTGTGTCTTAAGCACCTGTCTAAACCCTCAGACCACTTAGTGCACCCTGGATCCTGAGCCAGGCCACTGATCCGTAAATATCGATCGTCAGCTCTCTGCAACTCGAACCCGAACTCGCATCTGACAGCAAAATTTATAGCTCAACACTAGCCTCTGTCACACACAACATCGACGCTACCTCAAGCAACCCGTGCTCATGTGCCATATGTCGCAGTACCGTCGACTCTCGATGCCGCTCCTACTCAGCGCATCAGCTGTGATATTCGCCTTACCTGGATGATACTCAATTGCGAAGTCATAGTCCTTCAGTCACTCGAGCCATCGCCGATGTTGCATGTTCAACTCCTTCTGGGTGAACAGGATCTCAAACTCTGGTGGTTTGTTAACAACACGAACCTCTCACCATACAAGTAATGCCTCCAGGCCTTCAGTGCAAACACGACCGCCGCAAGCTCCAAGTCGTGCATTGGATAGTTTACCTCATGAGGTCTCAACCGTCAAGATAAATATGCCACTGGGTGTCCATCCTGCATCAACACGCCACCCAACCCAGTGCATGATGCATCAGTATAAACTGAAAAACCTTTACCTGTTACAGGTAAGGCCAAAACTGGTGCCGAAGTCAACTTCATCTTCAGCTCCCAAAAAACATCCTCACACTCTTGTGACCATTCAAATCTAACATCTATCTTGGTCAGCCTCATTAACGGCGCTGCAATCATCGAGAAATCCTACACAAAACGCATGTTAATATCTTGTTAAACCCAGGAAACTCTGGATGTCAGATATAGACTCGGGTGTCTTTCAGTCAATAATCGCCCGAATCTTGTCGCCATCAACAGATATGCCCTGATCACTGATGAAATGGCCCAAGAATTTTACCTCACTCGGCCAGAATGCACACTTGCTGAATTTGGCAAAAAAATTGTGCTCTTTCAGCGTCGCCAATACATATCTGAGATGCCTCTCGTGCTCCACATGAGTCTTACTCTAAATCAGGATGTCGTCAATGAACACAATGACATATCGATCCAAAAATGGCCTCAAAACCCTATGCATCAAGTCCATGAAGATCGCCGGTGCGTTAGTCAACCCAAACGACATGACCATAAACTCGAATAACCCGTAACGCGTACTAAAAATAGACTTCTCCACATCCTCCTCTTGAATCCTCAACTAATGGCATCCTGATCGTAAATCGATCTTCGGGAAAAACTTGGCCCAAACCTACTGATTGAATAAGTCATCAATCCTCGAAAGTGGGTAACGATTTCGAATCGTCACTTGATTCAGCTTCCGGTAGTCCATATACATCCGCATCGAACCATCCTTTTTCTTCACAAAAAGAACCGGAGCTCCCCAATGTGACATGCTAAGGTGAATGAAACCCATCTGCAATAAGTCCTCTAACTAGGTCCTCAACTCCTCCTGCTCCGGTGCTGACATCCTATATGGTATGTTGTAAATTGGTTGAGTCCCCAGAATCAGCTCAATAATAAACTCAGCAGCTCTCGGTGGTGGCAATCGTTGCGAATCATCGAGGAACGCATCTGGAAACTCGCAGACAATAGGGACATCCTCAACCTTAACTACAGTCCTAAGCTTTGGCTCAACCATAGCCGCGTACGCCTCCATCTCCTGCGACGTAGCTAATCTGCCTTGAGTGATAGGTAATGCAGTTGCGACTCCGACAAATGTAAACTTTGGAATCCCCTCGATGTCGAACGTCACAGTCTTGCTTAAACAGTCGATCTGTGTGTGATAAGATGATAACCAATCCATACCGAACATCACGTCGAACTCCGCATACTCTAACACTCTCAAATCAGCTGGTAGCTGATGTCCCTCAATCTCCACAATACAATTTCGGCATATACGGTTATGGTAAATCTTATCCCCAGCTGTCGTACTAAGAACAAGATGTGTATTTAAAGTCTGTTCAGGTAACCCTAACTCTCCTACCATGCATCCATAAATAAAAGACAGTGTGCTACCATAATTCTTCATAACATGCATGGAAATACCACAAAAGATAACGTACCCTTAACAAGCTGTCTGCCAGCGCGACCCCAAAAGCTGCAGTCTGAGTCCTATCTCTGGCTTATTATGTCTATGGTGGTGGTGGTGTTGGTCTGGTACAATCTGCTACAATATGCCCCACCTGACCGCATCGGTAACATGTAGGAGTCTCTGATCTGCCATAACTCCTCTGACCCTGAGCCTGACTTTGGCCTCGATTCTTGCCTCTCTGACATCTATCCTGCCTATACTGTTGTCTAGGCTGATCAACTGGTGCAGAAGCCGTGGAATATGCTGCCTGGCGATCATCACGTCGATCGTCGTCGCCTCTACGACCCTGATCAGACTCTAATCACCTCAGCAAGGTATCTGGCCCTATCTCTGTCAGTCCTAGTCTCTCATCTGTCTCTTTGGTCACTTATCAGACCGAGAACTCGAAGCTGGCTGTGTGACGGCCCCTCTCCTAATCTAGGGCACCGCCCGGCCTAATCTCGAAATCAAGTCCTAATCATATCAACGCAGGACTTAACTACGTATTAGTCAGCCTTTACAACCTAGACGCCTCTTTTCTCGTGTTCAGGATAAGTAATACACTAGTCCTACCAGTTTATAAAATTTATAGTTAATTAAAACTTTTTATTAAATTAATTAATTAACTGAAGTCTTATTGATTATGCGGAAGCAATTAGTAACTTATGCGGAAGCCATTTATAAAATCCTAAGTGTGGAAAATCAGGAAATGACATCACATATATAAAGTCCTCAAAATGCATTGAAACAGTAAAATAGTATAAGTCAAGTCGGGGAACTAACGCTCAACCCAATATACAACCTCAAATAGTATCCGAAAGACATATAACATATACAATCAAAATACCAAAAGAAGACCTACAATCGATGCAGTGACGCGCCGCGGGCTCAAGGATAATCGTCGATCTTCTCTTTGCCCGGCCTACTGGGTAGACGGCTTTACACCCACCGTCATAAAAAGGACGGTGAGTACAAGAATAAAATAGTAATCCTCGATGACAAGTTTAATTTGCATTTCCAAATATTCAAATGGTATTTAAAAGCACATAAATGGGAAAACTGGAAAATAAACCATATGCGAGTAAATACCGAGTTAAACAAGTGATACTGACACTAGGCTAAGTAGTGGTGATTTAGGTCCCATCGGCGGTGAAACATGTCACTCCGACTCAATAATCATATTGCACAAGAGACTCTAACCCAAGTGTTACCAGGGACTCTAACCCCGGTGTGTAGACCACCTCAGGGACTCTAACCCCGAGTGTCATACAGTGTTAGATAACATGTGCCGACATCCCCAGGGACTCTAACCCCGTGAGTTGCGCACACCTCGATCGAGTACGGGACCTAAATGCGAAAACTACTTTTTCAATTTCAAGAAATACCAAGTATGGATAGTCAAGGCATAGACACATCTACACACCTAAACAAATAAGGAATACAAGTCCTCTTAAACATTTATAAGATATTCACTAGCCTAATAGCATGCTATTTATCATTCAATTCACATTTAAAACAACAAGAATAGACATAGCATGGGATAGAATCAATGAATCAAATCAAATGAATGGATATCATGCAAACTAGACTCATCAAGTGAGCATAGACACAAAGAACACATGATATAAGAATACAAAGGCAAAATAGTCAAAAGGACTATGCAAGGACAACAATTAATAGAAATGAAATGCCAAGTAAAGTTGTCATTGGGTATACTCACAACAACAAAGTAAAGTCATAGCTTTACTGGCCTCCCGATACTCCAACTCTTGTATTCGCTCTCCCATACTCATTTCCTAAGTTCCTGAGTTTGGTATCTCATTAGTTCAAATATAGTGGGTTTAAGCTCAATTTAGTGTGTTTATTGTGTATTTAAATTGGTTCAATAGACTTTAAATCAATCTTCCTAAATCAGCACCTAAAGACTAAATTAAGTTTCAATTTCAGTCCTACATTTTAACACACTTTTAAGCATGAAATGGTCTAAATTTCGAAATTCTCCATCAGTACAATTATTGTTGGTCTCTCTCTTAACTTTCTGGAAAGGTTTAGTTTGCAAAATTATGATTTAAAATGAAAGAGATAGCATGATTTTACTAAACATAAGTCAAATTGGAATTTAATCCGACCAGCGGATTTAGAAAATCTATTTCTCCCAATCTATAGTTCTTAAAAATGTGATTTTTGGTCACAAGGTATCAAGTATATCCAAATACAACATACTAAAATATTAGCTCATTTGGATAAGTATTTAGGGAGTTATACCCTTAACAAATTTAGTTTCAAAACTTTCCTTTATAATTCCAGCACCTACTTGTAGAGCATGTTTGGAAATAAGAACATTTCAATAAAAATACCTTCAGTTAAGAAAAGTTATTCCCCTTTAAATAAGCTTTCAAATGCCACTGGTTTAGATCAATTTGGATCTAAAATGGGTAGATTATGACCAAATTACCCAGGTTGATTCCTAATACAACATGCAGAATTTTAGTTTTGGTGTTGCAACTTCAAAAATTCATATCTTTATGATTTCAAAACCAAATTAAGAACTTCAATATAGCTGGATTATCAGCTTGAAATGAGGAATCTAAATATATAAATCAATTGCAAATACTCAATCATATACCATCTGAAATCAGCCTAAAACCAGAACTTGTTCTAATTTCAACTAAAAGGATGTGTACCTAGTTGATGTAGCACCCTAGCTTGAGAATTTCTCACCAACTCCCATGGATTCCTTCAACACCTTGATGATTCACTACTCTCCAACAATTCCTTCTTCTTCTCCAGCAAAAATGAATGAGTGATTTGGTTTGCATGTTGTTTGATCACTTATATTATATATTAAGGTGATGTTCCTTCTTAGCCCTTGATCTCCATGGATTTATGTATCCCAAGGAACATCTAATGGTCCACTTCTTGCCATATATCCCACTAACTCCCACTATCTCAACCTTAAGTGACACATTTTCATTACTCACCTAGTTCCTAGATGTGCCAATGTGTATCTCTAGACCAATCTTATGCTTTCCATTTAATTTACTCAACTATAGGCCTTTAATTTGATTTACATTAACAAACACAACCTTAGGCTTATAAGTAACTCCTTATTTCATATTAGTATTGAATAAGACTTACCAAAATGCTAACTACCGGTTCCCCGGCTCGCACGCTACTCGAGGCATGTCCCCGCTCTCGTCTCGACGCCTACAATTGTACAAATCGACTTAGTAAGTCTACACAATACATAACACTAGGCACACATTAATACAAAAATATGATATACCTAGGCCACGTGCCTCGGTCAGTGCACGCATCACAGTGTAGGTCCCACGTCAAGGGTCGATGATCCTGATTAAGGAATTAAAACGGGGTTTAAAGATTTAGGCCGTGACAGGCTGACTCTGCTGAATCTGCAGCGCAACCTAAATCGCTAATCGACTAGCCCTCTGAACCAGGTATGTCTCGTGTACGAGGGACCTGTCGTAAATCACTGCTAGTGTACGAGCTCCACTGGATACAACCGTGCTCGCAATCCTCTCATCCAGACCTCGGACAAAATAATATATTTGTAGTTGATCGGTACCTGCTATGTCCATGGAGTACGACAGTAGATATCGGTACCTCTCCATGTATACAAAATTCCTCCCTCAATATGTACTCGTCCATCAACAACGCTCGGAACTCTGCCCAAGTAGTCACAGCAGGATGAGTCGCGATGTAGGTAATCCACCAAATCGCTGCATCAGCTCTGAAGCAGAAACTTAATGATCTCGGCCGATCAATCTCCACAACCCGAAGCAAGTCATGTAGCCGCTCATGAGATAATAGCCACCTCTCGACTATCTCTGGGTCCCCAACTCCATAAAAGTATCCTGGTGAGAACTTAATGAAGTCCTTCATCTTCTTAGCCTCAGCTGTCATTAGACTCCCTGAAGTAGACACCACTGCTGGCTGCTCAGTAGTCGCAGGTGTAAGAACCACTGCACTATCCACCGGTACTGCTATTGGCGCAGCCCTCTCGGCCAATGTATCAGATATTGCAGCATGCACCTGAATCTCAGCTGTAGTAGGACCTACAACTGCCTGAGTCGTATCATCAGTGCAACCATAACGGTAGTAGGAGCTGTAGAAGTCTCCGAGCATCCCAAGCTCTCATCATGTCTATCAGCAACGCGAATCTATCATCCATATTCCGCGCCAATGACTCTAACGTCAAAGTATGACTAGTCGGATCACTTGTATCCCCGACTTCAGGCTAAGTAGTATATGAAGGTTGTTCGTCCATCGGTATATGCATCGAAGAACGTGCGTCTAATCAGCCTCAGTGTATATACGTATATTGTAGATAATATACAACCAAAAATATAACACATATATCCCTGATTTATACCCATCTCACCTCACTTCTCAACTAGGACTCTAGACAATTCCTTTGGGTTACCACATCTAAAGTTTATTCATCAAGTTTATCCTCAGATTATACCACAAATGTGAGTTAGCTTTCAATTCCTCGAGGTTCACCAACCTTTGCTCTGAGACCAAAATGTAATGGCTCATTTTCCAAATGGACCGCCACGGGGGTCAATGCAGGCCCACAACCTGGCCTACCAGCGCTAGTTTTGTCCCACATGCTATCTCATCCACCGTTTAATCATTATTAACCTCAATAAACAACAATTTACTGTTTAAATTGTTACTGAACTCAAGTCATCTGTTAAGATCGTTTTAATTCTTAATAAATCACAGCAGAAGTCTTTATCATGACAATCAAAATATTAAACATTATAGTCATGCATTTAACTCTAATACCTAATGTGGAAAACCCATATATAATCAAAATATCAGAAGTATAGAGTCCTGAAATATCTCAAAATCCCCAAATCCCTAAAATAAAAGGCAAAGTATATATAATACAAACATACAAGCCTGACTCAATATCTCCAAATCACAGGTACTCTGGAAGCTTGCCTTTGCCACAACTTGTACTAAGATTTGCACTCAAGCCATCACAAAAGGCAGATGACGAGTCTAGAGTAAGTATTCCCAAGGAAATTAAGTGAGCAGTACGGAAAGTAAATACTGAAATTTAAATAAAACTATCAAATAAACATGTGGAAATAAATACAAGTAACTGTGCTCATCGCATGCATAAGTAATAGTGAAAGCTCAAAGTGTGTTCCTAGAGCCTAGGGTCAGACTAGCACCATAATTCGGACTCCCCACAGACTACTGCCGGTGAGTAGCACTCAAGCAAGGCCAGTATATGGATCCGCTAGGTGGTCGGCGTGGAACCTACGACGCACCCACACGTACCCCGACGCGACTCTCGGGTCGACCTATTCATCGAGATCACTGACACATGTGTTATGGCCTAGTGGACATACACACAGAAATGGCACGGAGGGAGAGCCTCAACGTTCGTCCATTTAAATCAAACCAAGAATAGAGTATTGAAAAACAGAATATGAATTCAATAGAAAAAGTAATGTACTACTCAAGAAATTTCAGTTGGGATACTACACACCTCAAATCGCACTTTGTGTCCCGTAAATAACCACACGGTCCAGCTCCTCTGAATCCCAGATATCCAAATTACCGCCCGAAATAACCTATTTCCATTTATAATTGATTCTTAGTCAATTTGATGTATTTTATGTCACTTAGCAAAAATATTCTCAAATCTGCAATATCTAGCGCGCGCTGGATCTGGGGATTAGCGCGCTAGATTCTTAGGCAGCTAAACGTTCTTCGTCAGAAAGAACATTAGCGCGCTATATGTTTGTCTAGCGCGCTAGATGACCTCATTAGTGCGCTAATCGCGTTCTGGACAACAGTTTGGCTGAAAATTATGGGTTTCCAACAACACCACCAACAAAAACAACAACCACAACACAAACCACTGAACTTCATAGCACTTAAAACCCACCAAAACAACTACTTAACGACCACTTAACAATCCTTATAGGATTCACACAAACACCTTAAAAATTATACCAAAAGATAAAGAAAGTTGAGATGTTTGTGAATCTCACCTTGCTTTGATGATTCCACCACTTCAAGCTCTTCTGATGATCACTTTAAATATCCAAAACCCTTGTTTCTTCTTTTTCAGTTTTCGAATTTGTGATAAGAATAGAGAAAAGGTGGTGGAAACTAAAGTCAATTCGACTTTTTATATTTGAAAAAACATATCTCCTCACTTGTGCATCTCAAGGCAATCCAATGAGCACCATTTGCTCCATTTTTCAAACCCTAATGACTCTGAAAATGACACCGATGGCACACTTGCCCTTGTTTTTAACCCAAAAATCGGTATTTCGAGTGTTCCGGCGCCCGATTTCGTGTCTGGAAACGCGACATACGCGTACTACCATATCCCTAACCATCAAATATACATTCCATATTATTATTTAACCCATTTTATTCATTTTATGTGTGTATTATTTCCCCGACATAGTATTTAGTCTTTTAGACTACCCGAAACTCGCATCGACACGCATGAGGCGAATACTTAACATACAATCTCGCACGTCAAATGTAATATAATTACACACATTACGATGTCGTTTACTCTATTTCAACATAAACATCACAAATTAAACAATTCAACATACAAAATAACTATTTACCTAACTCCAGGCGCGCACCAAGCTGCGGGTCCCGCGAGCGTCTGAGTTGTCAGCCACGTCTACAACCACGTCATTAATAACGGTGAATTAAACCCAGGCCGTTACATAACTCCTGGAAATAGTACGTTATATTCCTATGAATGTAGGCAACATACGACAAGCAAAAGCAATAGCGTGAAATAAATAAGCAGCATGTACCAATTATATAAGCTTGGAAATAAAGCAATAATTAGTAAACATCCGTCTAATAACGAGAAAACCCTGGCCTACACCAGCCAGTAATCGATAAATCAAATAGGAACCACATATATACTTACAAGCTTACAGTGACTAAACCCCAACTTCAGTTACCGGATGAACTTCTCCAGACGTTATTTCAAGTCAAGGGAACACCCTAAATCCCTCTCGACAATCGTAGATATATTCTACTGCCATCGACACGAGCATTAAACACAAGTAACTCGTGCATGCGATTTAGCCACAACCAATATATATGCAAACTGAATAGGAGTGAAAACACATGTGTGCCCACCAGCAGTCACAAATGAAATACGATATTGATAAAACCGAAACCATGAATTTTGTGAAGTATTCTCATTGGGTTTACGCACCTCAATTCGCGCTCCGACTTCCTCGTTCTCCCGAATCCGACCCGACTAGCTCCCGATACCCGATATCCCTGAGTTCGGTGTCTGATCAGTTCCAATATTGTGGGTTTAAGATTAATTTCGTGTCTATTAACTCTTAAAACCAATATTTATTTCAAAACCTGAAAATTATTAAATAGTCTTTTATTATGTTAATTCCTTCAAAATAAGTTAAAATAGTAAATCTAAAAATCAATGTGTCAAAAGTGGGGTTCAACTAGCTACGTTATTAAAACACATTTTTATCGAATTTCTGGTGTCGAGTTAGCGCGTTAATAGGGCTTATTAGCGTGCTAATCTCGAAACTAAATTCGAGTTTGTGCCCAGAATCATTGGCGCGCTAATTTTCCTCATTAGCGCGCTAATTTCTCTCTGTGACAAAATTTTCAATTTGAAAATTATGTCCTTAAGCCCCCAATTAGCTAACTAAACCCCATTTAACACCCTCTCCATATCAAATTGACCCAAAACAACAATTAGAACAACCTTAAAACAACAATTTGATCAATTTCCTCAAATCTCATAAATTCACTAATTTTCCCCATTTCATCAAAATATCAATTCAATCAAAACCAATGATAAATCCTTATATAAAATGATCATTTAACATATAATTCATCACAATATCACCAAAAACCAGAGATTTAACCTTTAAATTCAATTTTTTATCACTCCCAAAAATGGGTTCATTAGATAGAGGAGATGATTACCTAAGTTTTGATTCCTCAACTTGCCTCCAAAGTGGTTGAATCCCAGCTCGAATGAGCTCTTATTCTCTGATTTCCCAGCAAAACTGATTTTGATTACATTTGCATGCTTAATCAACCTTCCTTATATATTAAAGTGATGTTAATTCATAGCCCTTCATCCTCATGCACTTACGTATCTCGAGGATTATCCAATGGCTCACCTCTAGCCACTTAGCCCACTCACTCCCACTTACTCACCTCATGTGACACCATTTTGTTACTCACATGGCTCCTAGATGTCTCCATGTGTATCTCTAGACCAATCATATGCTTTCCATTTAATTTACTCAAACTATAGGCCTTGATTTATTGAATATATTCACCTTAGCTTAGGCCCACATAATATCTATGGTTAATGGTTTTATTCACCAAAAATTATCAACTTGTGGTCCCACTAACCCTCGACTACCCGGCACTCAGTGCCTCGCGTCTCGACACGAAATTCAAGGTAACCTATCATTTTAACTAAATTAACTTAGCATATGGTCACATTACCTATTTTAATTCATCAACTAATCATCTTAATGTGAATTAGTGGAGTTTCCTAGTGTAGCTGTAGTTCGCCTACTCGACACCCGCGTCGACACGTCTTTCGATGCGAACACCTGTCACACAACCTTGCCCGATATCAACATATATACATGCAATGCAATATAATAATAAATTTAAACACCACATTTACACAACCACTATTCCACAACTAACATATTTTCTCGGTTCTCGTGTTCGAGCCAACTGAGTTGTCCACGTAATGCTCAAATTATGCCCGTTAATCCCCGAGATTAACGATAATCATAGTTTAATTAATTTGGGTCATTACATGTGCGAAACTGTTTTACTTTACTGGTTTGTCTAACTGATTGATTGGTTTATCGGGGTTTTTACACCGGGATGTGTGGACGGACTTAGGTACACTATACCATAGCACGTGTGATCGAGCCTTCGGTGAATTGCGACCCGAGTTGCACTAAGGTGCACGTGTTAGAGAAGCCCACAGGAGAGACCCTTAGCTCCGAAGTATGGTATAGTCTGGTACACGCGACACATCGTTGGGTTTTCATCAAAGATATTTAGGTGTATCTTGACTTAACTGTTGTATGTTTACATTCTCGTTTACTTCGTTAACTGCTACTTTGTTTGATTATTGTCAGTTGCACTGTGTTACTATCATTGTATGCTGCTTGAATCTTTTATTGCCCTACATTCATGTAAGTATGTATTTATGTTGCCAGATAGCATACTTGCATGTTTTGTAGTTTTATTTGAATTCTTGTTGAATATTGTGTGGAATTCTTTTGGGAATTTACTCACTGGACTCGTCACTGTATTTGTTGGGTGACTAAGAGCAGATCCTTCTATGAATAGCGACAAAGAAAATTCTTAGGCGACTATTTCTTTCTACTGACAGTCATGGACATACTCGTAGGTGTTTATATTATTTTGATATTTTGGTATTATTTTGGGTATTAGGAGACTTGAGATGACATCGTATATGTATATATACTGTTTTATGGTATTGTCGCCTATATACAGAATATTTTTCTGGGTTTTCCACAGTAAGACATGCTCATATGGATAATGATTATCATGCTAATCTAATAATTTACCTGCTCAATTTAAGCTTCCGCTGATTTATTGTTAACTTGTAAAATACAAGTACAGGTATGACTCAAATAAGCTACAGACAGTTGAACTTAAAGAAATAAGTTAAGATTAATGTGATTAATTAGTTAACCAAACTAGAAATACCTATGTGGACACGATTATCGAGACATGATATGGACGGGTAGGTGTCGGACACGTGTAGTGGGCCCACTAGGCGAGGAGTATACGGAGAGACGACACCCCTGAGGCAGCGGGGCCGCCACAATGGGCCTTTAAAAAAGTATTAACAAAAAAAGTTTTGAAAATTGATTAGTAAACCAAAACATATTATAATAAATATATACATATGCATATAAACAACAAATCAAAGGATTGGCACATTGGTTAAACTCTAGTGTAGCATTTGGGCAACTTGGGTTCAAACTCGTCCCATGTTGACCGGGCCCAGGTCGAGCTGGGCGGGTACCAGCCTAGTGATCAAGTCTACCGATGACATGAGAACTTATTTTGATTCCCAATGTAAAATTTCCCATTATGTATATATTATATCAGCGAATTAATGTTGGGCAATACAATATATATTTATTTATTATTATTAAAATATTTACAAAACTATCTAGTTACTTAACCTGTTCTCCTTTGTCTATTCCTCATCTTTTTGCAAAAAAACTTTTATTAAATTGTCCATGAGTTTGCGTAACCCAATCCGACAATAAGGAGACCTTCCCTTGTTCACTGCTCCTTCATCGTCTACTCAGCCTACACCTTCTTCATCGTCTATTCAAGGGCAGAGTCAGGGTTTCAAGGTCCCATAAGCTAGACCAATAGCAACTAAGGCATTACTTTTGTTACAAGAAAATGATCTTTTACAACACTTAATCATTTTGTTATACAATATGTTGTTAAAATTTATTGAGTTTAAAATTAACATATAACTTAATATTGTTTCTGACAAAGAATAATATATACCTAATGATTAATTGAATATTATAAAACAAGAAAATTCATTAAATTTATAAATCATTACACATGAATATCTTAACTATGAATAATTTTGTTGTATATTGATTACATATTAAATAAGTTTTTTTTTGACGAAACATATTAAATAAGTTTTAACAACATAGTATTACAACATTTTTAGATATTGTAAAAATATTTTTTTTATGTAGTGTTTGTGGGGTAGGCTAGCTTAGGCATTTTCAGTTTTTTCTCTAATAATATACTATGTATATAAAAGTGGTTAGAACAAGGTGCCATTGGCCTACAGGTCAGCCTAGAAGCACCACTATTTCCCCTCCGCCTGGGGGCACACTCCTCCCATCAGTGCTCCTTCCGCTGCAACTGCTCCTGCTTAACCTTTGCCTCCCGTCGCTATTCCAAACTGAGGCTAGCCCACTAATGTAGATGTCATTCTTACTTTGTTCATATCCGTGTTTACCAACTGGAAGTTGGTTTCAGATATAATCAAGAAGTATGGGTCTAAAAATGTCGAGATGAGTCTATGGGCTGCATGATTCTTTTAATACTCGCAGCAATAGTGGTTCCCGTACCATAAATTTATCGGTGGGAAACAAACTACATGAGAGTGTTATGGAGTGCCATACTGATCAAGTTGTCCATCATCGGGGGATGGCTATTATCATCACCGATGTACATAAAATTCACGGTAATTTTTCGGCCCCGTCTTTGACTTCAGCACCGTCGACTCGTGAGTACTTAATGAAGCTTATGCTTCTCTCCCGTAGTAAATCTTAGTGTAGGGTGGTTTTTGGTTTGGTGATGTGTTGTAGACCAATTTTGTCGTAATGTATCTAACTACTGATTAACTATATATAATCTTAGGTTAAGAAATTATGTTTCAATATATTCTTGTTAAAAAAAAAAAAAAAAAAAAAAAAATAGATGCATATCTATTACTTGTCCCAAATATATATATTTGAGTGATGTTCTAAATTTATGTAAATGTTAGGTGGCAAGATGTTTAAGTATCCACACTGATCATGTCACCAATTTGCACACACAACTCTCGGCTAACTCTATCTCTCTAATCCAATTTTTCAAAATTGGGTTGCAAGGGTGAAGTTTCAACGACATTATTTCACGGTGCCCTTTACGTATACCTAGCTATTTGAGTGATTTTCTAAATTTCTATGTCATAAGTCTGTATGGATTAATAGTATGATTAATTGGTTATATACACTACATGACTGGGCCGATAAGGAACCAAGAATTCCGTCTCTGATTTGGGGTGGGGGGACAGTCCTTATGATTCAGTTCATGATCAATTAATGCGATACTTTGTATATGAAAAAAAAACAATATATGCATATATTGATACTTTGTATTTGAGTGAAGAAAGATGCTAGAGTAATGCACTCGACACCCACTTTAGGCACTTAATGGGGATTCGGCCGTGCGATACACCTCGAGGTGTACGCGTAACACCTCGAGAGGTGCGGTCACAATGCTCAAAGTGGGTTACAAAAGCATTAAAGTAACCTACTTTGGGAATCTAGTGGCCCAAATGGGCGTTTAGCCGTGTGATATACCTCGAGACGTGCACTCACACTCTTTGAGATATATTACACGAAGGGACATTCACTCCCACTAGTTGTCCAATGTGGGTAACAAATGTTGGAATTTTAGAGAGTTTGAATAGAAAACTCTTTACTCCCACATTGCTCAAAAAAGAGTTTGAACTCTTTATATACAAATACCCTTTCTATAGCTTAGCTTAAGAGAAACCTAATGGGTAGAGCCCAAGTGGCATTGGCTAATAAGGTGTACATATATAATACTCCATCCGATTATTTATATTATATAAGTCGTTCTTACGAAAGCTTATTCAAAACTGTAAGTCGTTTTTGAAATTCAAAAGTGTATTTATTGTATTTTTACCCATTTTATCCTTATACAATTCAAACATTTATGATTCTTCAATTCTTTTAATGTCGAATGATATATATATGTAAATTATACTTATAATTAAGGTTGTCTTAATTCTTGTTTTCTTACCTTAAACGACTTATATAAAAGACTCGGAGGAGTATTTAATATTTAAAGGCAAAGATAAGGTTTGGGTTTTTGGGCTTAGATTTGTTACCTTTTTATTTTTAAACTTAAATATTTTTTAATTCGAAAATCAATTGTTGACAGTTAATTTCGTTATCTTGATTAACAGTGCGTATTTTGAATAATACTAACGGGTATTATTTTCGAGTTTGGACAATCACCTTGATTTGAACCAGTGCTTCAAGTTCTATTTAAGTAGAACCGAAACACTAAATACGCTGGTTTTTCAAATTAAATATTTGTAAAAGAGAAACAAAAGCTCAGTTTGGCAAACTTTCGAACTAGGTGATTTTTGTTTGAAAGAGCATCCGATTTTATCTTGTAGACAGATCTTGATTAACAGGTGCGACTTTTGAATAATACCAACAGGTATTATTTTCGGGTTTGGACACTCACCTTGATTTGAACCAGTGCTTCAAGTTCTATATAAGTAGAACCAAAACACTAGAAATACACTGATTTTTCAAATTAGATATTTGTGAAAGAGAAGCTAGCAAAAGCTCAATTTGACAAATTTACGAACTTGGTGATTTTCGTTTGAAAGAACATCCGATTATATCGGGGACAGATCTTTGGGAAAATTCCATCATCGAATTCAGAGATATTTCCGTCTTAGGATATTGCTTCCGTGCAAGCCTCCGGTTAGAAATTTTGTTTGTTGTTCAATTCTGTTAGTATTTATTTGTAAACTCGTTTTATTCATATCTATATTATCATTATTGATCGTTTTGTGTAACAACAAAAGCATTAGTGTAAGTGCGTTACAATGTGGGTTACACGATATAATTAGTATACGTAAAGCATATAAATCACATTTTAACAAGCAAAAGGTAGATACATGCAAGCCTAATTATGAAAGAAAAAAAAATACAGTAGTAGATATATATTAATTATTTATGGTAGTACTACACATGGGAACTAAATATTCGAAATTTGAATGTATTTAATGATGGTCTAATGCATAGTATATTAAATGCACAACATTAATCACCATTTGAATTAAGGATACAATGGTTAAAACACAGACATAGCACCATGACATGAGAACTTATTTTGATTGCCAATGTAAAAATTTTCATTATGTATATATTATGCGAGTGAATCAATGTTGGGTAATACAATATTTATTTATTTATTATTATTAAAATATATAGAAAATTATCAAGTTACTTCACAACTGCATGAATAGAGCTAAAATAACCAACCTAATTTAACTAATTTGATGCAATCCAATGTATATTATCGCATTGTCTTAAGCTATTAATCCAAGCCTCTCAACTCTCAAGTATGAAGAAATATTTTTTTTTTATAAGAAAGAAACCAAGTTTGCCTCCTTTAAGACTCAAAATTCAAGCTCTTAGATAAATTGTCCCATATCTAATCAGTAAGCTCTGAAGAAATAATATACAATCTAAGCAGGAGCAAAATACTCTACTTGGGCTTAGTGAAAGGAGCATCTATATTATAGGAAAATACTAGGATGACCCGGTGATGGACACGGGATGGACACCCGGTGATGGTGTCCATCTATCGTGCATCGATGTGTCTGCACCATATCCCGATGCATGAATGGATGGATACCTTCACCGGGTGTCCCATTCAGGAATCCTGTTATCCTAGCATTGCCCTATATTATATTGTGACTCTTGAACAAATGATTTGGGGCCTTGGATTATACGGTTAGCCCAACACAAATAAAGCCCTTTGTAGTCACGGCCCATGGGCCGGTTCACATTTTGTTGTTGGGCTCACTCAAATCTTTAGTATTACTGACTAGGGCTCCTTCTCCTTGGCAACAAAAATGTTTTTTTTATCCACTTTTCACAAGTCATTTTCACACGCACTTAATTCTGACTTTTCTGTGTTTGGCATCGATGTGTGTGCACGTATAAATTAAGGAAATTACTTTTTTGACATTCTTTTGTTACATACATTTGCTACACAATGACGTAGATTTTCTTAAAATTTGTGGGGTTCACACATATCAATCAAATCAACATCATTGTGTAGCAAATGTATGTCTCCTAGAATGTTAGATTATCATCTTCCATAAATTAATATGCATATAAGGGAGCGACTTTTGCCTCCACATTTAATTAGCACCAACTTGTGTGTGTTGTTGGAGAGACGTAAATTGAAATAATAGTCTCGCATTGATTAAGTAAGACTTCACAATGAAGTATATATAAGAGATGATCTTCCCTCAAATATTATCGAGTCTTTTTTAGACAAACTCACACCTATGAGTTGAATGTGGCTTAGTTAGGGATAGACAGATATCCATGAGCTCGCGGGTGTGATTAGGCAGAGGTTGGTCAATAAAAGAATTTCAGGCCAAAATAGTGACTCGGAGGGGAAGTATATTGTAGATTTCCATAGATACGTATAACTCGTATCACAATGCACACAATGCGAGCAAATCAGACACCTCTCCATGCATATATAACGGTGTAGAATAAATACATCGTTAAGAAATTGTCATTATTAAAGCATCTCCAACGGGGACGTAGATCGGATGTCTATGTGTGACACCTAAGATTAAATAAACATTATAAAAAAAAAAAAAAAACATTTCTAATGAAACGTGCATTTTGAATGTCAAGATGACGTGATAGACATTGTTTATTTTGAATGTCGCTTCTTGACATTCAAATTGACATCCATGTTGGATAATAAAAATGTTTTAAAATATTTACTTATTTTATTTACACTTGTAATTTCACATTTTAATAAATAAAATTACAAAAAAAAATATCACCTCATTAATTGAGCCACAAATTCACATCTATCATTAAAACCTCTTTTGAAGTTTGATGTCAATTTAAGCGATATGAGATGGACATCCTCTTCACATTAAAAATTCACGCGCACAATTCACGTTTACTATTGGAGAAGCTGTTAGTGAGTTGTGGGCCTTGTGGCCTTGCTGAGTTGTCGTCCAGTCCACAAATTGACGTTTCAACTTTTTGCTCTATCGGAAGATGAATTACTCCTACAAGACGACCCCCATGGCCCACACAAGGCACGTGGCACGTGCTTCCTCTTAAATAGCGAGTGAATGAGTTATCCCCAGCTTCGAAGCTAGACCAACCCTCATTAATTTCGGCCGTTAGATCAAGAAGGGGTCCATATTCATTTAATCCTTACCTTACTTTGCAACAGAGAAACTGGTGTTGAACCACATCAAGAGCTTAGCTTTCAGGTGCCTTGTCCTTTTTTTCCTTAATTTCTTCTGCCTGGGAAGCTTAGCTTTTAGCTATTACATCTGGGCTACTTTTGTCCTTAATAGTGCTCTAATATCCACCAACAAATAGTGTCTATTTTTTGTCATTATTATTAGGTAGTGGCTGAACAGACTCCAATTTTTACTGCAAGTACCTCGATCCTAATTTTTTTACCTTCCAATTCTGCCCCTTTTGTGAAATGACCGCCCTTCATATATAAGAGTTTTTTTTTTCACTCATACCCCACCTCTCAAACCCTCCCGAGACCGAGCTCCCCCACCCTTGATTGGGAACGTTCAATCCGACCGAATTCATGCGTGATTCCGACGAAATCACGTCGACCCTTCATCGATGGAGCTACTCTCATCATTTTTTGGTTCGATTTTTTGGTTGTTTGATGGTATTTCGAGTCTTTTTTGTGGTGTTTAGGGCTTTGATTTTGAACTCCAATCTCAGCTTTTAGGGCATAAAAGTGGATGGATTTAAAAGTAAGACATTTACAACAAAATCACCTAATTTTTACCCATTTTCATGAATTTTTAAGGCAATCTCAAAAAATTCTTCTTCATTCTCTTTGCCCGTATGTCTCAGTCACATAGGGCCGAGACACCTTCAGAGGCCTCCGTCGGCTTCCACCAAAAGGTCTCAGTTGCAGACGACCAAGAACTCTTTAAAGGTGAAACCTTTGAAAATGTCTCGTCAGCTAGGGGCCGGCCGAGACCTTCTAGCGACACTTTCTCACTTCTAAAGCACCGACGAAATCGAATCCCACCTTGCTCGACGAAAAATACTCTTTCGACACTCCCGACCTAGCTAGTACAAGCTCTATATTGGCGAAAACCGAGAAATTGAGAAGATTTGCAACGACCCAAATTAATTAAACTAGGATTAGCGTTAATCTCATAGATTAACGACCATAATTCGAGCGTTACGTGACAACTTGGTTGGCTCGGACACAAGAATCGAGAAATATGTTATTTATGGATGATGGTTGTGTAAATGTGGTGTTCAAATTTATTATTATTATATTGCACCGCATGTGGGTGCGTTGCTATTGGGCGAGTTAGTGTGATGGGTGTTCGCCTCGAAAGGCATGCCAACGCATGTAGTGAGTAGGCGAACTACGAGTACACAGAGAAACTAGACTAATCCATGTCAAGATGAATAGTCAATCAATTAAAATGGGTAATGTGATCATAGGCTAAGTAAATTCAAATTAAAACGATAGGTTATGGCATGCCTCGAAATGCGTGTCGAGACGCGAGGCATCGGGTACCAAGTAGTCGAAGGTTAGTGGGACCATAAGTTGGTTATTTTTTATAAATAAAACACTAACCATATTTAGTAAAATGGGCTTAAGTTAGTGTAGTCAAATTAAAATAAATAAAGGCCTATAATTTAGTCAATTAAATGGAAAGCATAGGATTTGCTTGGAGATACACATTAGCATATCTAGAGATCAAGGGAATAACAATGTGGTGTCACTTGTTTGAGTTAGTGGAGTGTAAGTGGGAAATGTGGCAAGAGAATGACCCTTGATGATTCTCGAGATAAGTAAATACATGGGTATCAAGGGTTTGAAACACACCTCATATTGATATATATATATATATATATAAATATTGACCAAACCATGCAACCAAAACATGTTAAACTGAATTTGCTGGGAAATCACAGAGAGGAGAAAGAGAGGTGGAAATTGGAGCTGGAGATCATCAAATTGGAGGATCAAACCTAGGTAATCATCTTATTCATCATCTTCTATATCTAATGAACCCATTTTTGATAAATGTTGATCAAATTGGTGTAAAATGAGGTTATGAGGTTGTGTTAGATGTTGTTTTATATAGAGAATGTGTAACCATTTTAGGTAACCAAATTGAAGGGGAAATACAGAATTCTCAACTTGAGAATTATGTCCCAGAGGCCACATAGCGCGCTACCTGGAACGGTTAGCGCGCTAATCGTTCTGTGTTTCCTACTGTTCTTCAGGATGAAGAACAGTAGCACTACATCGTGTCCATAGCACGCTAACACCACATAGCGCGCGCTACACTAATCTCATAGCGCGCTAACAATAGATAGAAACTTGACGTAAAGGGTTGTTTTGAGTAATACATATCCCAAACACCTACAAACATACTAAAAATGTAAAATTGGACTTCAGGGACTTTGGGGATCGTAGCTCGGGTATCGGGGAGCTAATCGGGTCGGATACGGGAGTCCGGGGAAGTCGGAGCGCGGATTGATGTGCATAAACCCATTGAGAATGCTTCACAGAATTCATGGTTTTGATTTATCGATATCGCATTTCATGTGTTACCGCTAAAAGGCACACATAAGTTTTCACTCCTATTTCGGTTTGCGTATATATTGGTTGTGGTTAAATCGCTTGCACGAGTTACTTGTGTTTAGTGCTCGTGTCGATGGCAGTAGAATATATCTACGACTGTCAGGATGGATTTAAGGTGTTCATTTGACTTGAAATAGCGTCTGGAGGGGTTCATCCGGTAACTGAAGTTGGGGTTTAGTCACTGTAAGCCTGTAAGTATATACGTGGTTCCTATTTGATTTATCGATTATTGGCTGGTGTAGGTCAGGGTCTTCTCGTGATTATACGTATGTTTACTGATTAATGCTTTATTTCTGAGCTGGTTTAGCTAGTATATAATATTTATTTATTTCATGCTACTGCTTTTGCTTGTCGTATGTTGCCTACATTCATGAGAATATGACTTACTATTGCCAAGAGTTATATTCGCATGTCTCATAGTTTATCAGTTTTATTTCATGAATATTGTGTGGACTTCTCTTGGTATTTTACTCACTGGACTCGTCACTGTATTTGTTGGGTGACTGAGTGCAGATCCTTCGACGAACAAGGACAAGGGAAAGGTGGTATTGGGTGACTACCTCTGAGATAGCGACGACAGCTCATGTTTGTTATCAGTATGTATATTTTTACTTTTGATGAGTTTTGGGACCATAGAACACTGATTACATGTATATGAAACTTTTGTTATACTTATCTCACCTTGATATATACATGGTATCTTTTGTCGGTTTTCTACTATTTAGGATTGTTAAATATTGCATAAGTTACTCATTAAAAGACTTCTGCTGTAAAATGATAATATAACTTGATAAATTGAGTAACTGGCTAACTGAATTATAAATACTTATGTAAAGGTTAGTTAGCGTAACTAGGGTTAGCTGAAAAATGTAAGCAACTCGTTAGGTCGCGAGGCGTTAAGAAGAAGCGGACTATGACATGGGCAAGGCTAGTTGATACGGGATGCGACGTGGCGGGTAGCAAGGCTGCCTGAAATTTGGGGTCGCCACAAGATTAAGGGGTGATGGGGTAGGTGTGGGTAATTGTTGAGCAATATTATTTTGGTGATTTCAGAAAAAAGAAAAAAATGAATATTTAGCAATCGAAATTCAAGATCGAGGTATGCTTGAGTAATGAGGTAATATCAACAAAAATTAGATTTGTTTAGTCGCTCCTTATTATTATCATACTTTGGTATTATTCATTAGGCCGGCTCGAGCCAACTTAAGATGGGTCTATGTTTTTTAAGGCCTTGTTCGGGCTTGCTCAAGCTCGGTTCCAAGTGAAGCGAGCTCAAGCCCACTCAAGCCCTCGACATAAATCGAGCAAGGACAAGCTTAGGTATGTATTTGTACGTTCTTTTCTTAGGGTAGGTCTCAGGTTGAACTTTGGGGTAGGTCTCAGGTTGAACTCATGTTGAATCACTTCTTAAAAAGAAAAGAAGTTATATGTCACAAACCTCGAGATAATAACTTATGAATGGCGATCTTGCTCATCAATTTTCTTTAAAGTGCTAATTCTTGTCAAACTAGAGGCGAGTCACTAAGTAGCTAGGTAAGCTATTCATCAAAAAAAGTAGCTAAGTAAGCTTGTGGATCTCAACTAGTACCAATGTTAACTTTGTAAAGTCATACTTAATCGATTAATGTAGAACTAACTTTGTTTAAACTCCCAACATACTACTTTGGATTGAAATTTTTGGTGACATAACGCATGATCTTTCGTCATTGGCATCTCAAGGAAAGGGCATTCCCAAGGAACACCTATTTCTCCCATCTAAAATTGTTGGCTCTACTTTTAAGGCCCGTTTTGCACACGGATCTTTACTAGTATCGACATTGTCCCTAATTTAGGCACCTTAATTTTACTCTCAAGCGTGGAGGTAGTGGTACATTTATTTCACTCCATAAACTTTATTTTTTACACATTAATTAATTTAATCCTCCCTCATCGTTGTAAAAAAAAAAAAAAAAAAAAAAAAAAAAAAGTTATGGTGTCTGGCGTCGTTGAGGCTCGCTTTTGCTTGATTAACACATCACTGTCACATCACTTAAAAGGCTGAAGTGGGAAGCAATGTAAGCAAAAAAAAAAAAAAAAAAAAAAATCTTAATACACGACCACTTTAACCACATCACCGCCACCGAACAACGCCGCCCGCCCCCGCCACCGCCCGCCGTCGTGCCACTGCTGCCTGCCGCCCGTTGCCGTGCCACTGTCGCCGCCCGTTGCCGTCGCCGCCGCCGCGCCGCCCGCCGCCGTCGGCCGCCATCCGCTGGTCCGCCACCCATTTCTTTCGCACACACCACCTTCAAAAAAATTACCCTCCACCGCCGCCCGCTGCTGGTGTCCACCGCCTGCTGCTGCTGTCCGCCGCCGCCCGCCGCTGTTTTCCGCCGCCGCCCGCTACTGCTGTCCGCCGCCTTGCGCCGCCGCCGCTGCCTTCAGTCGCCTCCACTAACCTCTCTTTCTTTCTTTTTTCTTTCGTTCCCCTCTTTTCGATCCTCTTCCCTCATTGAACTCCGGCGGCGAGATCCGGCCGAAGGTCAAGGAGGAGGGAGGAGGAGGGAAGAAAAAAAAAAAAAAAAGAGAAAGGAAGGTCAGCGGCCGACGGCGGCGGGCGACGGGCAGCGGCAGGCGGTGGTCGGTGGTTTGAGGGAGGTGATGCCTTTGAAAGAGGCGGTGTGCGCATAACAAAAGGGCGTGCCACTTCATCCATAAATATTAAGCTTTTAAATATTTTATCAAGTGATGTGGCAGTGGCGTTAAATGAATTAGTTTGTTATATATTTTAATGGGTGTGTTATATTGGTAATTTTTTTTTCCAAATGTGTTAAGGCAAAAGCATTAATTAAAATTTAGGAATCAAGTAAGAGAAATTATATTTAAAGGACCAAATAATGTATTTTGCCAAAATAATTTAAATATCAAAATGATTTTAAAATTTTGACAAATCTGAAGTTGAGAACCCATAGTTTTTAATGAATAGGGATGGGGTGTTAATAGAAATTTAATTTAGCATAAATTTCGGTAGTGTTATTTGGGCTCGTAAATCCATACTCAAAAAATTTTTTTATGTTAAAGTCATTTTCATACAATAAATGAAGCAAACTTGCTCATACTTCTAAAATTTCTTTAACAAAAAATTTATTTGGACTTTTTAAGTCCGGACTCAAATAAATTTTTAATTGTAATTTAATATACACAACTAAATCAAAAGACACAATTACCCTCATCTTTAACATCAACACACATCAACACATTGACCTCCTTCACCCACCTCCACCACCACAGTTGCTCACCGTCGCCGTCACCACGAACGTCACCTTCCACCACCGCCGGCGACCTCTCTTTCTCGTCTCTCTCTAGTTCCTTCTCTATCTCTCTCTAGTTTCTCTCTCTACTGATCTCTCTCTCTCGTCTCTCTCTAGCTTCTCTCGCTCTCTCTCATCCCTCTCTATCTCTCTCTGCCGATCTATCTCTCTAACTCTCCATGGTCTCTTTCTCTCTCTCTCTCTCTCTGGTCTCTCTGTGGCATAGATGAGGCCTCCTCACCTTATCTATCGGCTAGATCTGGCCGAAAAAGAGGGGAGGCTGACCGGGAAAGAGGGGGAGGAGGACACCTAGACCGCCCACTCCATGCTAAAAAGAGGAAAAAGAAAAGGAGGATAATCGCCGACGGCGGTGGTCGGCAGTGGAGGTGGATTGAAGAAGAGGTCATGAATTTGAATGAAGAGCATTGAAGTCTTTTTCATTGTTTAGCACTACCATTTTTTTAATACATAACTTTTAAATATTTGTTAAAATTTTAAAAAACCCTGTCCAAATAGATTTATTGAAATCATAAAAGCTACACATGTCATGGTCAAGTTACACCGTGTTGTCATTTTTGAACAATCCAAGGGCTGCAAATAAAGAAAGTCCATAGAAAAGTAAGACAATCCAAGGGCTAAAAATGCATCAACTTCATCAATAGACAATCATATATTAATCGGACGATGAGACAAACAAGATTAATGAGCATGTTCGCATGTGCACCTCCTAATCTGCAACTCCCTCCCTGTTCCCCGAATTTCATTATCAACCATCACCACGTGGCAGCGTAACAAAGCATTGACTTAAATAACAAATCAGGGACGGGAGTACGTGATCAATGATATCGTTTTTTCTTGTTCTTTTTCTTTTGTTTTTTTGTTTTCAAACAATCAATGATATAGTTTTTACTTCCTTTGTATTTTTTATGTATTTATATTTATTAAATATGATTTAATAAAAAAATACGTTTAATTTTTTAAAAAACAATATATATTAACACTTTTGAAAAAAGCACACTTAAAAAATGTCTAGTCTAATAATTAAAGACCTTGGTATATATGATACCCAGTAACTACACATAAAAATGACGGTCAATTATTGACGTCCTTTCGATACACACAGCAAGATGTGTACAAAGATGTATGAAAATCCATCAAAATTAATGTACAAAAATTTAATCCAGACCCAAATAGAAGAGTCCAGACAAAAATGCCACCAGATCACAAGGTGGCCAGAAACGTGTCAAGTGACTGTGGAGTTAAATGCAACTACCTGTATTTACGACGGGCGTACAATATTACCTTTCGAGCTGGCGTCGTTAATAAAGAAAGAAAAATATATATACTGTATTTACGACGGCGCCTATACGTACGTATAACACAAGCTGGCTCGTGACTTATACTAAGCATAGTATATAAATAAGAGTGACAGAGCTAATTCCTACTCTCATAACAGCATTGAAGACCCCCCATTAAATACTCGACAGATGTAGTTCCTCTTCTGACTATATATTTCCACTACACCAACCACTAACAGCCACTTCATCATCAACACCACCACCACCACCACCACCACAACACCATCAACAACACACACCCTCCCCTCTTTGAGCCCTCTCTCTTAACCATATGTACATATAACCAGTTACTTACACCACATATATAAATTTCTCTTGAAATGGCTTCTTGGGCACCTTTTCTTAGGCTTTTCATGTCCACCCTTCTTTGCATCAACCTCTTTTCCCAATCTCGAGGTACCATTTCTTTAATTTTTGAATTTTTTTTTTTCTATATAGTCACATATAGGGTCTCAAATAATTGTGACATATATGTAGCAAGCTAGTAACATTATTAATTAATTATCTAATTAAGTGCCCTTGTGATGGCCTGATTGATCAACAGGTCATGATGGACACCATCACCATCACCATCACCATCACGATCACTACCCATTCATCAAGTCGGCCTCTAAATTTTCGTCGTCGTTGCCGCGGTCGTCGCCATCGGACGGCCACGACATGTCGTCGGGGCCGTCGACGTTTGATTATATAATTGTGGGGGGAGGGACGGCGGGGTGTCCATTGGCGGCAACGCTTTCGGAGAGGTTTAGGGTGCTGTTGTTGGAAAGAGGGGGTGTGCCGTTCGCTAACCCGAATGTGACGCACATGCAGAACTTCCATATCTCACTCGCTGACGTGTCGCGGTCCTCAGCGTCCCAGGCGTTTGTGTCCACCGATGGTGTCATTAATGCTCGCGCCAGAGTCCTCGGCGGGGGCACTAGCATCAACGCCGGATTCTACACTAGGGCCAGCCCCACGTACGTACTACTTTTCCCTCATTCACTCTGATATCTCACACTATTAAGTCACAATGCCATTGGATTGTCACGGGTTGGTGCGTCGAGATGCGCATTGCGTAGATCTCAATGCATCCGTGACATCCGTTGCCATAATTGGGACATCGATGACACACGAGTCGCTTATGTGCAGTCAGATGCACCTCGAATCGTATTGGTTGTGTCACTCGAGGTGAATCTGCGGCGCTTCTTAGTGGTTGATGTTCCAATTGATGCAAAACTTCTTTTATTTTTTTCCTTCCTTAACAATATGCATGTGAGATGCACACGCGTCATATCTAGGTCACAACACTCTTTAAAAGCACATACTCAACGTTTGTTTGAATTATTTTTACTATATATGCATGGTGATATGTGTGAGCTCGTCACGATCTTGTATAAATGTAAATATTGTTGTGAAGCTTAGTCAAGTACTTGTAGACGATTTGACATATAACCGTTTCTGCATGAAGTCGAAAATAAGAAAAAAAGAATTCAAGTTTCCAAATTATTATGGTATATCAAATTTGAACCATGCACATGGCATTAATTGGTAAGTTACTAGCTAGGATTATGTATCCTTGTATGTTTGAAACATAACATTGGCATTTGAAGCACAAACTAATTAATTAATCGTGTATCAAATTGTGTTTATTTAATTTAATTTAATTTAATTTAATTTAATTTTTTTTTTTGGTTCCTCACCTAGCCACGTATGTATCTCACTTCACGAAGTGTCTGCATCAGCTTGTTAAGTTCACACACCAAACTACTATAGTGTACTATAGTGGTTCATAAGTATATATGAAATCTTTTAAATTGTTATTTCAAAGACATACATATATACCAAACAATGTGAAATTAATATCATTCATGCATGTGCAAGCAAATATAGGTGTATGTAATGTAAATGTAGAAGTAATGGTTGGGCCAGCGTTCTAACCAATTATACGACCTATCTTTTATATATATGTAGAATAACCTTGTGTGTGTGTATATATATATATATATGTTTGACATAAAGAAAAAAAGCCCTAGTATGTAAATTACCTTATATAGCGGCTGAGTTTTTTTTTTTTTTTTTTTGATAAGAAAGAAACAACTTTCCCTCACTCATATCCAAACTCATGACCTCTTACTCTCAAACCCCGCACCAAACCATTGATTGGGCCATCCAATTGTTGGTCTTAAGCGTGTTATTTTACCGATGTACATGAGACAATATTAAATTTATATAATATATCATACATTAGATCGTAGTAGAAAATTAATCATTTCCATGACGGGCTAGTTGAAAAAAAAGGCTTCTTTTAGTAACAAATATGTATATACTTTTAATTAATGTATAGTGCATGTGTATGATCGATAACCAAAATTTATAGGCCTGATTTCTATTCATTAATTGAAATGTACTAGTATTTACAACTTTGTGAGTGTAATTAATTAATTAGTTGGTTGTTGGTCATGATACATTAATAATTTAATACATTCAAAGACGTGTCTCTTAATTAATAAAAGCCCCTATGTCTACGATATATACATTCCTACATTATAAGTTCGATTTTTCATGATTTTCTAGTATCTTAAACTGTCGCTTTTAGAGAATCATGAGTATTAACTATTCGTATTCTTTATGATCATTTAATTGTTCAGTTGTTTTCAAGTAGTCAAAGCTTTTGCTAAAACTAGCTAATAATCTAACTGAAATTAAGCTAGAAAGTTAGTAGCTTATAATCTAAAAATTGAACACTACTTTCACCAAAAAGAATAGAAAAATTGAACACTATCTCAGGTAGCGTTTTAAGATTTGAGGGTAATCTAAATTATTTGTAAAGTAATAATCTAGTTAACCAAACACGGCTAATTGGTCAAAATAGCTTAATTATATTATAATCACATTTCTTCAAGCTAATTAATTACACAAGCTCTCTTATATTTATCAAAAAAAAAAAAAACTTTCTTATATTAATGCAATGCAACTGTAGCTAGCATGTGATTTCAACACATTCATGTAAATTTTGTGACATTTTGTGCTGTGCGACCTAACAATAAAGGTAAGTTGTATGTAAATAATTTTCCGTGACCTAGCAGTAAAGGTACCTTTAATTTGTGAAAATGCTAGGGTGACTCGTTTCAGACACCCAGAATGGACGCTCGATTTTTGGTGTCCCTTCAATACAAACATCGATGCGCAAATCAATGTACGTCAACAATTCGGTGTTTATTCCGGTGTCCCAAAATGAGTCGCCACCAAATCATTTTCCTAAATGGAGTATATATATATTTACAAAACACATATATATAATTAAAGTAAGTTTGTTTTGTTAAAGCTATGGGCTACAATTGTACAATAGGTAGTTGAGTTTGCAGAATCGGCAATTCATGTCTGTGCTTCAATTTTATGACATAAAATTGTACATATTTGTGGTCCATATTTCATTAAATATTTACATATCCTTACTATTTAATATGACACCTACCTCTTAAACAAGTTATTCATTTTTGTCTTTTTCTGTCCACATTTTTTCATTAACGAGTATTAATTTCTCATGCCCTACTTTGCCCATAAAGCCATCATAATATATATATATATACATCATCTTCAATGATTCAATCTTTTTACTTGGTAACTAGGCCGAGTTAACTCACTCACTCATTAAAACAAGCCGAGTCGAGTCGAGTCGACTCGGTTTCGCATGCATGATCATCTGAAGGTAGCTTTACAACTAGTTACAAACATGGTTTTGTAGGTATGTGAGGAAGGCTGGTTGGGATGGTTTGTTGGCCAACGAGTCATTTCAATGGGTGGAGAAGAGAATAGTTCATGAGCCACGGCTTGCGCCGTGGCAAGAGGCGTTAAGGGGAGGCCTATTGGACGTCGGCATTTCGCCCTTCAACGGATTCTCCTACGACCATATCTACGGAACTAAGGTTGGAGGAACTATCTTTGATGAGACCGGAGGTCGCCACACTGCCGCCGAGCTTCTCACTTCTTCAAACCATAGCAACCTCCATGTCCTAGTCCATGCAGTAGTGCAGAAGATCTTGTTTGACACAACAGGTAAGCTATTGATTCACATGTTCATGTTAGAATTCTACAATGGTAGGAAATGTTAAGTTAAAGGTGCTAATGGCGCGTTTCTTTGTAGGGAGGCGGCTGAAGGCGATAGGGGTGATGTTTGAAGACAATGTAGGGAAGCAACATAAGGCGTTTCTAGCGAACAATGAGTGGAGTGAGGTGATCCTATCGGCGGGCGCGATAGGAAGCCCTCAGCTTCTACTACTGAGCGGCGTAGGACCCGAAAAAGACTTGAAGAAGATGAACATACCTGTGGTTCTGAAAAATGAGTTTGTAGGGAAAGGCATGTCAGACAACCCTATGAACTCTATATACATACCAACAAAGAAACCAGTGCAGCAATCTTTGATTCAAACAGTAGGGATCACGACGAAGGGAGTGTTCATCGAAGCGAGCAGTGGATTTGGGCAGACGTCGGACAGCATTCAGTGCCATCACGGAATCATGTCCGCAGAGGTTAGTTTCATTAAGAGCAACGAAGCAACTCTGCGAGTTCGGTTTTTATCATTTCGCCTAGGATCAAAAGTAACTGATGAATCGATTTGATTCGGCAAATATGTTTCTGTTTTGTAAGTTCAGATCGGGCAGCTATCGACGATACCTCCAAAGCAAAGAACACCAGAAGCCATACAAGCATATAGAGAGAGGAAGCGAGACATACCGCATGAGCTATTCCGGGGAGGCTTCATTTTGGAGAAGATTGTCGGGCCACTCTCGAAAGGTGAACTTAAGCTGAACACCACCAACGCGAACGACAATCCTTCAGTCACCTTCAATTACTTTAGCCACCCTTACGATCTGAAGCGATGTGTCTACGGCATTGGATTGATTGAGAAGGTGCTGCGGTCGAAACACTTTGAAGAGTTAACAAATGATGAGGTTTATAGCATGGACAGGATACTGAACATGAGTGTTAAAGCAAATGTGAATTTGATACCAAAGCACACAAACAGTGCAAAGTCATTGGAGCAGTTCTGCAAGGACACAGTCATCACTATTTGGCATTACCATGGAGGGTGTCATGTTGGCAAAGTCGTCGATCCTCATTATCGAGTCATGGCCATCGATGGCCTTCGTGTTGTTGATGGTTCGACTTTCACTGATTCACCTGGAACAAATCCTCAAGCCACAGTAATGATGATGGGCAGGTAATGAATTGAGATCATAGCCTTACTTCTATCTTCTCTTTTCAATTCAAGAACATCAACTAATATCTGATGCATGAAATGCACTATATATACTAATGCCTATATTTGTCTGTGCTGATGCAGATACATGGGAGTGAAAATGCTAAGAGAAAGACTAGGCAGCACAGCTGGTGTGTAATAGAAGACGACGGCGAAATCAGTGTTTTGATCGTATTCTCGAAGTGTAATCTATTAATCTGATTTTTATTAGCAGAAATGTGGTTAGAACCGAAGAAAAACAATGTGGCAACCGATTAGTTCCACACTGTTTACATATGCATTCAAATTTATCTGCTAATCCATATATGTTCCTAGAAATCGCGGCAAATATGTGTTTTTGTGTCTACTATAAGTCAGGCATCATTTTCAGATTATGAGGTGCAAACTGCAAAGGAATTGTATCCAAAATGCAAATACATGAAGCTAACAATGTCCCTTTCGATAGTTTCCTCTCGAAAAACCCCTTAAAGTACATAGCACACCACACACTCCGAAACAGAAAATCAAGTCGATCATTCTCATAAATAAGCATAAAATGGAGAAATGCATACAGCCATGTAACCGTGATTTTGATATTAGAATGATTTCATGTGGGACGTATTAAAACATTCTCGGAATGGCTATTGCTACAAATCGCAGATAATAATGACCGAAAAAAGATTATATTCCGCCGAATACAAAACTATGATACAAGCATGTCCAAGTACAGTGAGACAAAGTAAGCTAAATGAGAGCAGATGTTAATCAAGATTACCTCACCAAGCTGACATGTTTAATTGCAGACTCCAGAATCATGCCTTCTTGAGTGATAATGCATTATTGTGCTTGAAAAGTTGCTGCTTCTGTGTTATTCATCAACTGTGAATATCCCCACTTCACCAAATCAGAACAGCAATTGCAACCGTTGTTCGATAGACGCTTTAAAGTTTAATGCCGATGCCTTTTCCTTGAACAGTTTCATTTGAAGTTCCCGTATTGATCTGAACGGTTGCAAGTAGTGCCCGTCGAAGCAAATGGGAAGAGAGAAGAATCGGAATAATCAAATTCAATGAGATCTTGGCCAAAACTTGAATGCGAATCCATGCTCGCTCACGCTGCCTCTTGATGTGCCTCTGATACGATCCCAAATCTGTTTACTTCGCCAACTACTTAAAGGACCAGAACTGGAATGCCTCCTAAAAGACCCAGATGTTTGCCTTCCAAACGTCGCTGATCTATTGAATATATCTGACGCTGATAGTGCCCGCTGGTTATCGAGCGTGAAATAGTTAAGCATTGGATGATGAGCACCAGACTGTTCTGCTGTATGACCCGAAGTAGTAGCGACCTTTGAATCCTTATCTATTGGAGAACTATCATCTTGGCTGAAACATTCAGAACCTAATTCCCTTGTCTCCTCACATTCTTCACACACTAATTTGAGTGCTTGCACAACTTCACCCATAAATGGTCGATGAGAGACCTCCGGCTGCACGCACATTGAAGCTATAGCTGCTACCTTGGCTACACAATCAAATGGAAAACCAGACCCTAGAGATGGGTCAATGATCATTTCTAATCCTTCCTTACTCGTGAGCAATGGGCGAGCCCAAGCAACCAAATTCTCTTGTCCTGGTGGCTGTGACATGTCCACAGGTTTCCTGCCGGTTAGAAGCTCGAGTAGGACTACGCCATAGCTGTAAACATCACTCTTGACAAGCAGATGCCCGGTCATTGCATACTCAGGAGCCACATAACTAAGAAATAAGAAGAAAAAAAAAAAATTAGAGCTCCAACAAATGATCAACAATGTATATATCTACGTCACTAAGTGTTTGTGAGCGCGCTTATATGGCTTAGCATGAACATATATGTAACGTGAGCATGCTAAAGAAGCCAAGCAACCAAATGCAGAATAGTATTTGAACATTCCAAGGTAGCTATTCAGCGAAACTGCGCTCACATACAAAATTGTTGCCTTTGCCAAATTCTATTCCTATACGGAACATTTTAGAAGCAAAAACTGAGGAACACATAAATGATCCAATACCAAAAAATGCTTATTTTCCAAGTTGTTAACGGTTGTATAGCATTTATCAGAAAATATAAAAAAATCTTGTTTGTGAAAGATGTTCATACCCAAAGGTTCCCATAACTCGCGTGGAGATGTGTTTGCTTTCCTCATCCAAAGCCGCTCTAGCCAAACCAAAATCAGAGACTTTGGGAGTGTAATCATCTTCCAATAGGATGTTGCTAGCTTTGAAATCCCGATGAATGACCCGGGGACTTGAATCTTCATGAAGATAAGCAAGGCCCCTAGCTGCACCGAGTGCAATTTTCATTCTTGCACCCCAATCAAGTGGAGCAGTTCCCTTGTCCACTCCTGAAAAAGAAAATTGACACATTTAGGAAAAAAAAAATAACTTCTGCAAGGTTGCAAGGAAATAGAACTAGTCACAAATGCTGACGACAACTATTTGATTGACATTACCATGTAGGTGGGATTCTAAACTGTCGTTTGGTATGAGTTCGTAGACCAAGCATCGAGCATGGCCCTCTATACATATACCAATCAGCTTGACCAAGTTTCTATGATGCAGACGGCTAAGCATCTCAACCTCTGCCATGAACTCTCGGCCACCCTGATGATCATCTCTCTTAAGAACCTTTATAGCAACCTTTGTTCCATCATCAAGGACACCTCTGTAGACACGTCCAAACCCACCTTCTCCAAGTATTGTCAGAGAATCAAAATTATTCGTGGCTCTTTCCATCTCTCCCAACGTGAAGGTCTTAGCAGTTCCTGCATATGCAGCAATGCTAGAGCTGAAGGAGGCGGCTGCAGAACTAGGTCCACTCTCAAAAGTTTTAGATCCAACGCCACCTGCCATAGAGCCAGTTGCAAGTTTCATCCCCTAAGTAAAAAAACAAACATTTTTGGAAAATCCACCTGCTGGTAAGTAGTACTTTTTTGTACCAGTTGGCTTCACAGATGAAGGTCCTGATGTTGGGGAAGTAAGTTTGGGCAGACAGCCATTACGGTCAGCATTGCCCTTTGCTCCTTTCAGCAGCAAAAGCCATGCAACTCCAATGCATAATCCCAAAGCTATGGAAGATGAGAGAACTATAACGGCAATCATGCTTCCATTCAGCCCATCTTTCTGGTTTTTCTTCACATCAACGCCTAGAGGATGTAACATTGTGGCACTGTTGTCCTTACCGAAATGTGGCCCACCATCTATAGTAGAAACACTCAAGGGAGCTGAAGGTGGTGAAGGAGGTAGACCTGAATAGGTAGAGATGCACGAGTTCAAAATAGCAAATATATAGTTATTCGTTGAAGAAAGAAAATTGAGAATCTGCATGCCGACCTGAATAGTTGACATATAGTACTTGGTATTCGCCAAAAAAGGACCTTTGTATGATAACTTGCTTGTGCCAGAATCTGTTATAGGTTAAAAGAGCCAAAGAAGCATCAAAGTTGTCACCAAGTGGAACCAGATCAATAAAGACAACAGTTTTGTCAAGCTCCAGGCTGGCAGCATTTGCTCCTGTAATACGGACTTGACTTTGTTTCATGAAAACTCCAGATGCTATTTCCTTGGCCAATTCTGAAACTAAAGGGAAGAAGGTATACAATGCAACACTAAGCTGCAACCCGACTCGCATGGGCACTACACAGCCACAGGGTGCTCCTGGAGGCCTATTTGTCAATGGTTCCGTGCATGTAAGTGATGAACAATCTGCAAGAAGAATTATTTGTAATCTCATAAGTTGCCTAAATCCGTATCATAAGAAAGATGAAGGAAGATCACATCGAGCATGAATGAATTAGATTTAAAGAATTGAACTTTAAAGCTACCTCGGTTAGGAGGTGGAGGTGGTAGAATCAAAACTTGGGCTGGCAATGGAGCCTTCGGATTCTTCGTATAAGACCCAAAAGGAGAAATTTTAGGGGAAAGAACAGGCCCTTGCAAACAAAATATATGAGAAATGAAACAAATTCTTTAGTTGTAATTTGTCACATAAAGTATAGATCACAAGCATGATAAAATAATAATGACAGTTGCATACTTCTTGTTTCTCCAGATGGCACTGCTGATGGTGGTGATGCTACGGGTGAAACTGAACTCCCAATTGAAGGGAAGGAAGATGGTGGAGAAGCAGAAGGCCCTGTAATAAAAAAAAAACATGTAAGAAACTCCAAATAATAAAAATAAAAAAAAAAAAAAAAAAAAAAAAAACAGTTAGAAATTAAAACAAGAAACCCAGTTTAAAAATTAAGAAACCACTTCAACAAAAGGTCTTTGACTGATCCGTACCATCTTCCGCCGTTGGAGGATTATGATGCATTTGCCTGCTTTTCCCAGGGCCTCTAGTTGGAGGCTCTGATGGTGCTGGAGGGTAGAAGATAAATAAATTTAAATGTTAAAGTGACATGCTTGCATCGATATTGCATGACTAAAAACATAAAAAGAAAAATATTGAACCTCGTGGAACAAAGTTTGGACGAGGAAGCGGATATGAAGGTCCAGGAGCTGGGCTGCTCACTACTGCGCTTGAATGATCATTGGATGAGGCTGAGGGTGAAGATGCAGGACTGTGAAACCATTTCCTTGGCAGTTGTTTTGGAATTCGTTTGTTAGGTGGAAGTGCATTATGACCAGGCTCGATGCCTTTCTGCGGCATTGGGGATACAACAGGTGAAGCACCTGTATAAAATGGTGACATATAAGGGCATGGATCCATAAACTTTTCAAATAAAAGTTGAAATTCAATTACCATGATACCTATAGTATGAGAATGGTTCGTGGGCAGGAACTTGCCCTTTGATGGAGCAGCAGCAGGTATGCTATATTGATTTCCTATAGAGCTTGGGGGCCGAGCTGATATTGGAATGACAGCAGGTTCTGTAACATCATATTGGGACAGATCCAACCTAAGATCAATCGCAAAATTATCTAGGAGTTGGGGTTGCTACAAAATCAAAACTCTCGGTATAGTTAATATAATTATCAGTACAAAATTAGCCTTGAGATTCTAAATCATTTCCCATTCACATTTAAGAAGTCATTGTAGATAATGTTCTTATAGCACCTGATGTTGATATTCTTTAAGTTAAGCAATTTCCATGGTAATGTCATTGGTAGAGAAGCAATAAAATGTGTATGTTCAAAACAACCAAAGAAAAACTTAAACTAATTATTCAAAGAGGAGAGAAATAACTATATTAAATGTTACCTGGAAGTAGCGGCCTTGCAGCAGGAGAAATATCTGGAGCGGTACCATGAGAGACATTTGGTAGCATATGTGGAGGAAGCTCTCGGCTGGTCTTAGGTGGCGTTGCTACATTGCGTGGAGGGGAAACAGTGGGAGGGAATGATGGCGTGGGTTTAACTGGCTCTCGACTGGTGTCGGGTGCCATACTATGAGAAGAATTTGGTAGCATATGCGGAGGAAACCCCTGGCTGGTCTTAGGAGGCATTGCTACATTACTCGGAGGGGAAACAGTTGGAGGTATTGATGGCATGGGTCTAATAGGCTCTTGACTGGTATTTGGCGATGCACTATGAGAAATGTTTGGTAGCATATGAGGCGGAAGTCCCTGTATGGTCTTGGGTGGTGGTGCTAAATTACTTGGAGGAGACACAATTGAAGGGATTGGTGGCAAGGATTTAACTGGACTTTGAGTGTCATTTGGTTTTGTACTTCGAGAAATATTTGGTAGCAAATGCGGAGGAAGCACTTGGCTGCTCTCTGGTGGTGTTGCTATATTACTTGGAGGGGACATGGTCGGAGAGATTGATGGCGTGGACTTAACTGGCTCTTGATTGGTATCAGGTGCCATACTATGAGAAATATTTGGTAGAATATGAGGAAGCCCCTGGCCTGCCTTTGGTGGTGCTTCTACATTGCTTGGAGGGGAAACAGCTGGAGGGATTGATGGCATGGATTTAACAGGTTCTTCACTGGTAGCCGGTGATGTACTATGAGAAATATTTGGTAGCATATGAGGTGGAAGCACCTGGCTGGCCTTGGGTGGTGTTGCTACATCACTTGGAGGCGACAAAAATGGAGCCATTGATGGCAAGGATTTAACCGGCCCTTGGCTGCTACCATGGGAAATACTTGGTGCCACATGCGGAGAAAGCCCTTGGCTGGTCATGGATGGTATTACTAAATCATGCGGAGGAGAAAATGTTGGAGGCATTGATGTCATGGATTTAACAGCCATTTGATTCACTTCTGACACAGAAGAATCTACACGCAGAAGGTCTTGGAGTGTTAATTCATAGACTGTATAAAAAGTTCTTGAAAGTGAAATGCAAGTAAATGATGCAACGATAATGGAAACTTACCATCTGCCAGAGGTGGTGAACTTGATATGCTGGATGTCGTGGTTTTTTCATGATAGCTAAAATCAGATTTTCTTTCATTTTTATAAGGATGTGTTGGAGAGTATGCTGGTGATCTATCTATGATGTATCCTGCAAAGTAATTAAGGAAAAGCACTAAGATATGCCAGTAAAACTCTGATGCTGTCCACCAAACACCCAACGTTGTTAATACTTATCAGTCTACAGCTCAGATGATCAATAACTAAATATCTCACACTATCCTGAGCTTTTTCCTTATAGAGTATATTCATGATCAATGAACAATAGCCTCCATGCATGTTAACAAAGAAAAAAATGACATAGGAAGTCCACAAACAAAGGGTAGAGCGAAATTACGATCTAGTAGAGGCGGCAGGCTCGGTTTACTACTTCTTAGTGATTTTTCATGACAGCCATCACTCGGCGCTTCCTAGGATTTGAAAGAAACTTTGCTACTGAACCGGCTATATGGTACCACACAAAAGCATACAATGTCAATAATAAAAATCAACTATGGTGAGCCAGTGAGAACTTAATACAGTATCTGATTAAACCATGAACCGTGTTTATCAAAAAAAAAAATTTACGCGTAAATAAATAGAAATATAAATGCCACAACTAATTGGTTTTCTGCCCAAACGAATGTCCATGAGGTCCTAGAGCCTAGAGGTGCTATGACACAAATTATCTTCCCTACACACGTGAATTATCTTCTTCACATGAAGAAGATAATCATATTTCATTATAAACTTTAATTTGACTATAAAATATAAATGTATTGAAACCAATAGTAAATAACTGACCAAGTATGATTATCTTCTTCATATTTATTTTCAGAACCTTCTACATTTTCAAAAGCTCTCCTTGCGTGTGGAGACGATGCACCGGGAGAAGTTATGCTCATCTCTCATGAACCACAAATTATGCTTATTTTACTCATAAGCCCTATAGGGGCTTCATTTCGATCCATACTTGTGTAATCATTGATTAACACTAACGTCGTTCAATGGAAACAAAAGCACCAATCAAGTCCCAATTCTCAATGGATTACATTGAAGGGAATTGGTAATACTCATCAAAATTACTTAACCCTCATAATTTGAAACTGTAAACCTTGGATAAAAATCTACATCAATTTTTTTTCCCCAAATTTAGAGACCAAGTCCACCTAATTCAAAGAGAACACAAAGATCCCTCGATCACAAATTAGTTCGGGTCGGCTATATGGATTACGAAAGCACTCCGTCGAGTGCATTAAATGCAGCAGAATGGAAAAGAATTGAATTCCTACTTCAAATTCCAGCATAACAAACTAATAATAATCAATCATTAACCTAAATAACAAAAAACTACAAATTGGGTGAAATGAACTCAGATCTCAAAATAGTTGCAAAGCACCAAAACCCACGCACACCCAACAAAAAACTAATCAAATTATTGAAATGGGTAATCAAATAAACAACTAATCTAATCAAAACATACAAAATTAACAACAATAAGAGTACCTTTAGATCCATGAATTGCCGAGGCACAGATGCAAATCCACACAATCACAAGAAACACTTGCATCCCCATTAAGCAAAACAAGAAACCCAGATCAAAACCCAAAACCCCACAACCCCACAACCCAAAACATCAAAAAACCAAAAGGGGTGAGAGGATGAGAAGTGAAGAGTAGGCAATCAAAGTTAATTACTGAGAGAGAGAGAGAGAGAGAGAGAGAGAGAGAGAGAGAGATGGGTGTCGTTGAAGGGAAAGAACAAAAGGGGAAGTTAGATTAAACAAAAGGTGCAAAACCCACAAATATTATGGGCAAAGCAATGGGAATTTTAGAGCAATGAGACCCCATAAGGGCCAAAGATTACATGTTTCCATGTATGGGAATTTAGTAGTACTAGAGCAATTGAAACTTTGCACACACAAAGTGGGGAGCAAAGTTTGTGCAAAAGAACACACTCACAAAAGAGAGAGAGAGAGAGAGAGAGAGTTGTAGTTGTTGGTTGAAATTTGTGGGTGTTTGTTTGATGGATTCTTGACTTGTGTCATCCAATCAGTCTAAATGGCATCTGAGATAGTGAGGGGTCTGACACTGTTGAAGTGTTGACAAAAAAATAAATAAATAAATAAGAGAAGTGTTGGGACTGACCAAAGCTGTTTAAACACGATTCGGGATATGAGTCGATATGTCTTGTGATTTGACTTTGTTTTGTCATATATTCAAGTATATTTCTAATAATAATTAGTTTTTGTTTGTAACTAATTAGTTTTAATCGTTTCATCTTATCTTCTCAAAACATCAAAAAAAAAAAAAATCTACTGTTTGTTGGATAGAATGGAACCTTTTGGAGAGTGGACAGATGAGAAGATTGTAAGTGCACTCCAAGAAAGGCCTGCATTTTTGTAGCAGCATACCTGGCCTGCTTTGGTATGGTATGGCCAAACTTTCCCACCTCCAAAGGTATAATTAATTAATGAATTCTAATAGTGGTACACATGGAGCGATTGTTGTTGAAAGGGTTACCATGCTTAAACTTGGGTAGTCAAAATATTTTTAATATTAAAATTATTGGAAGTTCTTTATCTTAGTAGTAGGTCGACCCGGAGCGAGCCCGAAGTTAATACGGATTGTGGGTGGTCTAGACAAAAAATAAAAATAAAAATCAACGAACATATTTTATTTTTTATTTCTCACATATTTTTAGGCGCAAGCATTATCGAGCTCCACAAGGGGAGCGACCCTTGCAACTTAATTTTTTTCTTTTTTAATTCAAGAAATTCGAATTGAAACCTTCTTTTAAAGATAACCGAGTCCATTGCCTTTCAATTTTATTTTATTTTTTAGTGAAAAACCTGCTTCTAGCACTTTAACCAACAATCCTACTTCTTGAGTGGGAAGAATTGAACTTTCAACCTATATACGAGGTGAGGACTTTCCAAAAAATGAAATATCATTATATCACTTGGTTTACAATTAATTGTTTCTACGTGCTTGATGTACCTTCAAAACCTACTTATATCACTTGTGTCATTAAGATATACCTTCAAAATCACATATTTATAAAAAATGTTCAAGAAGTAGATAGTGATCGGTGTGACTATAATAAGTTGCTTGATGTGAAAGATATGAGAAATGGAATCAATGAACTGATTAATCATGCACAAATGTTGTGATTTCAATAGCATGGACCACAAGGAAGTTGGTCTCAAATTAAATTTGGATAAGTGTACTGTTACATGGATGTATTTGGTTTCAGCCTTACCAAAGTAATATTATTGTGACACTTCAAACTTACATTTTTAAGTCACATATTTATAAACCATTTAACGCATATTAACATGCGTACTCATGCATCTCAAATTGTGTACTGTATATTACAATGCTCAATTGTAGATTAGTTTGGGTGGTTGACGTTGGATAATACGTGGAAATAAAAAAGAAATATTTTCGTGTATTAATTGGGAATAATCTTTCTTTATAATTTCTCAAATCAAATAAATTGCTTCTGAAGTACAATTCTCGAAAGAGATCTTTTTGTATGCATTATTAAAGTGAGTTCCCTGTATACTAAGGGATGGGAAATAGTGGGGCCACCTTTTTACCACTGAGGTCACTCGCTGTTGTCATCCTTTAGATTGGGGTTGAAAGTGGGGCGGGGAATCTTCGTTTCCCCACGGGCTCCGCCCTGATGGGGTAAAAATTCTTTGCTTTTTGCTCCCTACGAAGCGAGACATTGGACAAAATCTTGCCTCGCCATGCAGAGCAAGGCGGAGATGGGGATTGTTCTCGCCTCGCGGGGATTCTCCGCCTCGCATCCCTTGCATAAAATTCTCTATTTTTTATGTTGTTACTATAAAATTATATAATTTTTTTTACTTAAAACATATGTAATATATGGAATGAAACTCAAGATCTCCAACAATAAAATTTATTTTTACCATTAAATCAACTATATAATATATATTATATCATAAAGATATATAAAAGTATATTTAGAACACCATTGAAATATATTTGTCATATTAGTTTTAGAAATCTTACTTATTTAATTAAGTATATATGATAAATTGTAACTCAATCAACAAAACTATATCAAAAACTAAATCACATTAATCCTTCAATTTGAGAAAAATAATTTTTTACAAAAATTTAGAGAGTAGTAATTTAGTGCCAAAATGACCAAAAAATGAAGATCAAAATATATATTTTTTACAAAATTAATGGAGTACCAAGTCTCCGCACCCTGCAAGGATCTCTGCGGGTGGGGTGTGAGGCGGCAAATTCGCTCCGCGGGGAATTTGTGGAAATAAATCCCCACCCCGGGCCCCGCGGCGACAGAGACAGTAATTTCGATCCCTGCCCTGCCCCACTTGCAACCCCTACTTTAGATATACTTTGAAATATGTGTGTGCATTTTCTATTCATGAAAATTTTTATGTGCCAAATTAAGGGTTTTTTTAGCAACATATCATAAATTGAACAATACAATGACCAAAGTCCAAGAGCACTTAAATTTAAATGAAAAAAGAAAATGCTAAGTTTGACACCCGAAAGTAACGTCGACCCATCGACTCACCTATTTGAAGAACACGCAATACATATATATATATATATATAGACACGCGTAGATAACTTCTTACTGTGTATGGTTGGAATAGGGGTGGCAATTTAGTGCCCGGACCCGCCAGCTTGATTTTGTATGGCCCAAAATAAAATGAGTTCGAGCGATGTCTTAACAAATTCGAGTCGAGCCTAGACAAAGACCCTATGTCTAAATTTAAAATCGGGTCGAATCTAAACAAGACCCTAGAAATCCAAACCCAGCTCGAACCCAATTAGAGTTTTAAATAAAGTTAAAATATCTTTAATAAAAGGTATGTTGGACACTTAATGCTTATAAAATATATTAACAAACATCAATCTATTTAAGACGTTTAAAAATTAATGTACTAAAGATATCTTTGATTTAAAAATGAATTAAATTTTAGTTTTTTATAATTGAACATTCGTTTTTTGATGTCAAATGTTTAATTACATGAATTATTTGCAATAATGTTACAATGATTTATAGTTTGCAATATTTATTGAGACTTTGAAGTTACTTTTTCAAATTACATCATATGAAATTATAATATATGCATATCTTAACATTTGAAGAGACTTTTAATTAAAATAAAAAAGTTAGTTTTCAAGATCACGACAAATCTGGACAATCGGACAACTCGAATTTTAAGCGAAACGAGTCTGGACAAGTTAGTTTTGTTCGAATTTAAAACCAACTCGAGTCCGAACAATAAATATACTTCTTTATAGTATGGGTTGTCCAGACAAGACCCGTCCAGACACGAATTTTTGGCACCCCAAAGTTGGAACGTTGGTATTTGTCGAATAAAGGCAATTTGAATCGAAAATGGGCACTCAAGATATAATCATGAAATCAAAATTAACAAAAAAAAACAACTTTCTAGATTTAATTATGAAAATCCGTCTCTATGCAGTCATCGTTTTTCTTTTAACACAACTCAGCGTAAACATAATTGAAATTAGGTGTGAGAAAGTAAGGGTTACGATCACCCAACTTTATGAATTATAGCGTTTTGGTCACAAAAGTCACCTTTATAACACAAAAGTCACAAATCTTTTGTATTAAATCTGTTTTCATGGTTTTTGTCTAGAGTTGTCTGATATCACTTTTCCGGTATATAATCTAATATGGAAGCCTTATGTTTCTATGAAGGTTAGGGTCTTCGCATGGATGTCATAGCTCGGAAAGATCAATACTACCGATGTGCTTCAAAGGAGGCTACTCGCCAATACCTTACTTCCCTCACGGTGTTGTTTAAGTCGTTCTGATAGCGAAACTATTAGCCATCTCTTGTTAGTCTATCTGTTCTCTTACATGATTTGGGAGGAAATGTTGAGGGAGTTGGGCATGACATGTCAAAGGCCCCATTCTGTAAAAAGCATGGATGGAACTGTTGGAACAAAAGACTCGTGTTTCTTGTTCTATTGTTTTGAAGAGAAAACATTTTAGTCACACATAGGAGAACAACAAAGCACTTTCACACTCTATATGTGAAAGCAACCCAACATATTTTTTTGGGACAAAGGGACAAAAAGTTGGGGACCCATTGGGTGCACTTGGGTGCATATGGGTATAGGGTGACCCATATAATTTTATGTCAAAGATGGGCCTTGGGCCTTGGCCTTGGTTGTCAAACATAGGTTTACTTTTTACTTAAATTTTTAATTTTTTAATAATTATTTTTTGAAATTAATTAACTGTTATACAATTAATACAGTTGGATTTTTCAATAGTCATGAACGGATTAGTTTAATTTTAGAAATTAAAGAGTTGTGTTTTTTTGGAAACAACTCTTCAACTATTATTTAAGTCCGACTAGAACACAAATTGATATACTGAATTTTTTGAAATTAATTGTTCCGTGAAAGAGAAAGAAATACAGTTTGGCGGACTTCCAAATTGGTGATTTCTAAATTTGGAAGGGCACTCCGGTTGAGTCCTATGAACAGATTTCTGAAGAGATTTTATCACCAAATCGGGAAATAATTTTGTCTTAGGACAACTTTTATACAAGCTTCCGGTTAGAATATTTATTTGTTTATTTATTATCATTCAATTATGTTGTTATTTGTTTGCATTTTCATTTTATTTATAGTATATAAGATCATTACAGATTGTTTGATATAACGATCTAAGACAGAATTGTTTTTCTCTATTTGAGAATAACAGAATTCAGAATTTTATTAAAAAATTCATGAGATATTGTTATGTTGTGTTGCATTTCAGAAATTATGAAACATGGCAGAACTACAATCGAGTTCAAATAACTCTAAGAAGCATGAAGAAAAGCCTGAAAAGTTCAAGGGGATGGACTTTAAGAGGTGGCACTAAAAGATGTTGTTCTACTTGACAACCCTCAACCTTGCGAATATTGTAAGGGAGGAAGAGCCTAAGATCAATGAAGATCCTCTCAGTAAGGAATCATTGTTGTCTATAGAAGCTTGGAGAAACTCCAACTTAATTTCTTTGTAGAAATTACATCTTGAATTGTCTGGATGATACTTTATATGATAAATATCCATCATATAAAATAACAAAGCCAGTTTGGGATATGCTTGAGAAGAAATATAAAACTGAAGATGTCGGGGCGAAGAAGTTTGTTATTGAAAAGTTTCTCAAGTATGTCATGGTTGACTCCAAAAATGTAATTAAACGAGTAGAAGAGATTTAAGTTCGATTTATGAGTTGCATTCAGAGGGGTGTCATCAATGAACATTTCTAAGTTGGTGTAATAATTGAAAAACTGCCTCCTTCATGGAAAGATTTTAAGATCTATTTGAAGTATAAAATGATGGAGATGTCTTTGTACGACTTGATTCTGAGGCTTCGAGTTGAAGAAGATCATCACAAGGGAGATAAAGTTGAAGTACATACCTTCATTGCGAAGGCAAATGTAGTTGAAGGAGAGATATCAAAGTCTAAGTTTCAGAAGTTTAACGGCAAGAAAACTTTTACAAAGAGTGTCAACAGTCTTGCACCTAAAGCCAAGCCTTTTAAGAAAATAAAAGGAAACTGTTGGTTGTACGACAACCGGTAGGCCGGGACATAAGACTCAAGAATTTCATTACCGCAAAGATCAATCTACTGGAAATTCATCTCAACATAATCAAGCCAATGTCACTACTACTGATGAATACTTGGTTGCTGTAATTTCAGAAGTCAATATGATTGACAATGTTAAGGGTTGGTGGATTGATACGGGTACTACTAGGCACATATGCAGCGACAAGAGTATGTTTTCAACCTTTGAAGATATCACCAGTGATGAAAAACTCTATATGGGCAATTCATCCACTTTAAGTGTCAAAGGGAAAGGAAAAGTCTTGTTAAAGTTTACTTCTGGAAAAGTTCTTACTTTGATTGATGTCTTGTATGTTCCTGAAATTAGGAACAATTTGATTTCGGGCCCTCTCCTTACCAAAAGGAAATTCAAATTGTATTTAAGTCTGAAAAGTTTGTATAAGTAAGGGTATTGACTATATAGGTAGGGTTACTTAACCGATGGTATGTTCAAACTGAATGTAATGGTTAATAATGCTATGAATAAAATGAAGACTTCTGTCTATATCGTGGATTCATATGATATTTGGCATGCTAGATTAGGACTTGTAAACAATAGATCCATACATAGGATGGTAAATCTAAATTTATTACCTAAGTTAAATATTGATTTTAAGCAAAAATGTGAAATATGAACTAAATCGAAGTTTGCTAGAAAACTTTTTATGTCAATTCAGAGAAGATCAAATGAATTGTTGAATTTAATTCATAGTGACATTTGTGATTATAAATCAACTCCTATACGTGGTGGGAAGAATTACTACATCACTTTTATTGATGATTGTAGTAAATATTGTTATGTCTATTTGCTTAAAACTAAAGATAAAGCTTTTGATATGTTAGTTTGAGACATATAAAGCAGAAGTGGAAAATCAATTAGACAAAAAAAACTAAAGGCAATTAGAACAGATAGAGGCGGGAATACGAGTCTACTGAATTTGTTGAATTTTGTAGTGAATATGAAATTATACATCAAATTACGGCACCATATACACCTTATGTAATGGCCCAAAATCGCTAACCATGTTTATGTCTTTAAACAGGCTCAACGACCCGTACTGTGGGACCTACACCGTGATATGTCCGATTACCGAGGCAGGGGCCGAGGTACATTTTATATTTGTTGCGATGTATGGCTAGTGTATTGTATTTGTGTAGACTATTAAGTTAATTTTCTACGGGTGTGTAGGTATCGCGACGAGCGGGGACGTACCACGAGTCGCGTGTCGACGTGGGACCGAGGTAGCGGCATATTGGGGTAAGTTTAATTTATTTGAATAAAATGTGAGTTTATTGGGTAATGTGTGGTTTTAATGTGGCAACATGTAGCTAAATGAGTAAATGGCTTATAGTTAGAAAATAAATCATGAGGCATAGGATGTGCATCGAGACACGCGTTAACCCATCATGAGGCAAGGTGTCACATTGTTGAGTCACTTACAAGTGACTTGGGGGACAAGTGGGACAATATGCTCCATGTGATGAGCCTCGGGATACGCGTGCACACCAAGGTCTAAGGCTATGGTTTAAAGTGACCACATATAAACAAGTAAGTCAATTGAATCTTCTTATCTTCATCAACCAACAATCGGGAGAGGAGAAGAGAAAGAAAAATCGTTGTGGAGGTGGAGGAGAAGAGAAGGAGAGAACCCGAGACGAATCAATGTGAGTTTGATGTTGTTCCATTGATGGGGTGGTTGTAGAGTGGTGTTGGTGTGGTGATGGCTCGGGAGCTCGGGAGCTTGGGAGCTCCGTGCTCCCGAGGAAGGAGACGACTCAGAAGAGTCGTCTCCCCTCCCTACACGAGCTGGGGTGGATCGCCAACCCCAGCTCGTGACAAAAAAACAAGAAAAAATAAAAATTGCCTCCCCAACGAACCAGGGAGTCCCTGGTTCGTTGGGGAAGAAGGAGCCCTAAACAGGGCCGGGCTAAGGGCCAGGGTCGGGTCGACCCAACCCAAAACAAAAAGGAAAAAAAAAAAAAAAAAAAAAAAAAAAGAAAAATTGGAAACAAATTTTAGAAAATTTAGGAAAAATTCCGAAAAATTATATTTCGACAAAATATATAGAAAGTAATGAATTTCTATGACAAATAAAATATTTGGAACTTCGGACGAGCATTTTACTAGGGTTTTACCTCGAAAAGCGGGCCGATTGGCCGAAAATAAAAAAAAATATAGTAGAAATTTGTCTCGAATTCGATTTGGCCTAAATTGAGACATTATTGAATGTTAGGGCACTAAGGGGAGAACTCCGGCGTTTGAGCACACATTTTGAATTTGTCGAGGGATCGAATAGACTAGGACAAGCGTGTGAATTGTAAGTACAACTGTGAGAATTTTATATTTCATTTCGTTCATCTTTGTTGATTTATTGGTATCTTGGTAGACATTACTACTTGAACTCGCACATCATGTTGTTCTTGTATCTATTCATAGGTGAATATTGTGACATGATGCCTTGTGAATTGTTTCATTGACTCTGATTCCTACACTTGATGTCATTCTTGAAAAGATTGATGAAAAGCATGCTAATGGAATAATTTGGATTTAATTGGACTTGTATTCGATTTCCTTTGGGCTTTGTAGCCTAACTTGTTTTGAAATCCTAGAATTTTGGAATTATTTGTCTTTGAAAGGAAAGTAGGGATTATCTAGTGTCCATTGCACGAGAGATGCGCGGTTCACGGGGACATGGATCTACTAGGGTTCCGGCACTCACCACTACACTTGCGCGGCACACGAGTTATGAGACTCGGGGTGGTCGGCAAGCATGAGATTGATGTTGTAAAGCGTAGAGCGCAGCTCCGCTATATTGTGTGAGATATGTTGAGCGCAGCTCCATATAGTAGTGGGAAAGGTTAGGTAATAGTTCTCACCGCCGACCGGACGTAGATCATCTCGACTTAGCCTGTGTATGTCTCTACATCTTTAACTATGGTATTTACTTCCATTTCTTGTTTCCGCAATTTATTTCGCTACTTTATGCTTTTAAATACCATTCATTTATTTTGGAAATGTGGCATAGAATTCTCCAGTTAGTACTTAAATATCACTATACTCACCGTCTAGTTTGATACGGTGGGTGTAGGTCCATTGCGCAGCTGCAAACCAGGGAAAGAGAATATCAACGACTTCCTCTGAGCAGTTCGGTGACTCTCTTCACTCATTTTGTATGTCTCGACTTTTGTTGTATTATTATTGTTTATGTCATTTTGGGTTGTACATTGGGTTGAGTGAATAGTTTCATATATATATATATATATATATATATATATATATATACATGCATGTGATGCTGTATTTTCTTGGTTTTTCACACTTAGGAATTTTGAATCATAATAGCTTCCGCATGATCTTTAAACTACATGAAAAATGATAATATAGATCAATACATGGATTCAGAGTAATATAGGGACGAAAGACTGACTAATACGTAATTACGTCTTATGTGATTTGGATTAAGGCTTGATTACAGGATTAGGCCGGGCGGTGCCCTGTTTAGTAGTTGGGGCCATCACACCTTAACAGAATGGTGTTGCAGAGAGAAAGAATAGAACTTTCAAATATATGATAAATTATGTGTTAAATTAATAGTTCAGGGCTTCCACATAATATGTGGGTGAAACACTACTTTTAACAAATTATATTCTGAATAGAATTCCATTTAAGAAGACAAATAAGTCTGTTTATGAAATATGGAAAGGAAGAGTTCATTCATACAAAATTTTGAAAGTGTGGGGTCGTCTAGCAAAAGTTCAGATTCTTATTACTAAGAGAACTAAGTTAGGGCCTAAAACTATAGACTGTGTATTTATTGGCCTTGCTAACAATAGTTCTGCATATAGATTTTTGGTAATTAATTATGCAGTTAGTGATATTCATATTAATACTATTATTGAATATGTGAATGCTCAATTCTTTGAAGGAATATTTCCTTATAAAGAAGAAAAATTGAGTACATCGAACGAAAGAGTTCGAGAGGAACCGTCCACTTCTAATGTTCTTGAATTAGATACGGAACCAATAAGGGAAGAGAACAAGAGTTCCAAAAAAATTTGGACCAGATTTTATTAGTCTTTTGACTGAAGCAGAACGACAAACATATAAAGAAGCTATGACTTCTAGTGATGTTGTTTTATAGAAAGAAGCCATAAATAGTGACATTGAATCCATTATGAATAATCATACATGGGAATTGGTTGATTTACCTCCCGGTAGTAAACCAATAGGTTATAAATGGATTTTTAAACGATGACAAATTTAAAGCTCGTTTAGTGGCTAAAGGATATCTACAAAAAGAAGGGTTGGACTATTTTGATACTTATTCTCCGATTTCAAGAATTACATCTATAAGGATGCTAATTTCAATGGCTTCCATATATAATATGGAAATACATCAAATGGATGTAAGAATAACATTTTTAAATGGAGAATTAAATGAAGAAATTTATATGGAACAACCCGAAGGATTTGTGGTTAAAGGTCAAGAAAATAAAGTTTGTAAACTTGTTAAGTCATTATATGGACTTAAACTGTAACGACCCTCAAATTTAAACATGCCACGTGTCACGTTTCAGGACCGTTGACTACACCATCGTGACTTGACGTACTTGTCGAAACCTCTGGCGTCGACACCGAGGTAAATTTTATTTTTCTGTGGTGTGTGTATTATTTATTTATACCCAAATGTGACTTTCTAATGTCCAAGTGTATGTTTATTTATCATGCCAATTTGCGAGTAAGGTATACGCGGGGCATTCAGTGAGTCGAGACATTAGCGGAGACGTACCTCGAGTTGCGTATCGACGTGGGATCGAGGTAGTGGCTTATTGGGTAAGTGTAATTTGAACTACCTATAGTAGTATTGTATGATTTAATGTGGTCATGTTTATTATTCAATTAATAAGCTTAAGTTAGTGAAATAAATCAATGACCACATGATGTGCATCAAGACACGTATTACCAATCTAGAGACCAAATGAGTACATAATTGGAGTCACTTAAGCATGACTTGAGGGATAAGTGTGTGAAGGTGGACCACAAATTAAGCCTCGAGATACGTGTGCACCAATGATCAAGGGCTATGGTTTACACATATCCATTTATCTATAAACCTCATAAGTCAAACATTTGATCAAGAATTTCTAACTCATCGATTTGGTAAGTGTGGGTTTGTTGGAGTGATCAAGAGGAGAATGAGTGACTCAAGAATTCAGTGAAGTGGTGAAGGTTTGAAGATCAAGCTTGGTGTGTACACCAACTTGGTAAGTTTCTATACTAACTTTCATTTGAATTCAGCATGTTGGAGTCATGAAGTTGTTGGTTATTGATTTGAAAGTTATATTGGACCTTTGGTGGACGAGAACGAAGGATCCAAGGCTTGGGGGGAGCCTGGACATCAAGAAAACATAATTCTGCACTATCTAGTGCGCTATGCCCAAGAGGTAGCGCGCTCGACGATCTTGGCAGCTAGGTGTTCTTTAATGCGAAGAACACTAGCGCGCTACATTCTTCACCTAGCGCGTTAACGTTATGAAGCTTGCTACGTGACCCTCATAGCGCTACCGAGGTTCAGGACATGAAATTTTAAAAATTTTGATAACTTATTGAACCCAATTACCTTGGTTTTGATCTAACCCTAGCAACTTTAATACACTCTAAAACTTATCAAACAACTCTAGGAAATGAAAGGGCAGTCTCGGGAGTTCGGGTGTCAGTTTTAGGAACGGGTCCGAGCCGCGAGGTCGTGATAGTGTAATCCGAGGTAAGTAAGTAAACCAGTTAAGGGAATGCATAGTAATTCATATTCCATATTTATCGTCTTTATTGCTAAATGCCTTTTCTTGGAATTATATTCTTCGTGCCTTGGTTGAGTGTCTATGGCCTAAGTGTGTCGAGAAGGTACTCCTGGGATTATAGCTAGTTAGGCAAACGTGAAGACTACCTGCGGGGGTGCAGCTACCCAACCAAAAGTGGATTCTCCCCGAGTATTGGATTGTTGTGAATTGTTATGGATTTAAGACCATTTAGTATGCCTCTTTTGATTCCTAGGCACTCATTTTCGTCGTGAATATCTGTCAGTCTGTTTATCATGCACTTTCTTTCTTTTATCTTGTTTGTGAATACCCGCATGATATTTGAACTGTTTTTAAATGATTCATGAATTATTGTTTATATCCTTATGGTTATTACTTTCTACTTTACTGTACTCATCGTCTAGTTTATGACGGTGGGTGCAAAACTGACAGAGACGAGCAATGGGAAATGACCGATGATAGGTGACTTCCTTTGATATTGGGATCGAGTAAGATAAGATATCATATATGCATGTTTATCCGTTGGTTTCAGGGTTCCATACCGTAGGTTGTTCCACTTTTATTTAATATGAGTTATTTAACTTTGTTTTAAGTTTATTTCCGCTGCAAACTATTCTGTAAAAAACATAACTTAATAACTCAACGTTAACATACAAACTTAATGAGAATGCAACTATTTGAGGTTGACTAGGCCTGCGTCGACTTTGTGAGGAACGACTCGGGGGTCCATGTAGGTTTAGGCCGGTCGAGCCCAGTTTTATGGGGAACTGAGGCCGTCACAGTTGGTATCAAAGAAGGTTAAATATATCCAGCATAAGACGCAAATAAAATTTAAAGGTAGGAAACAATTGGAACCTAGAGTGGAACCCTAGGATCTTGACTTGGAATCTTTGTTGGGAAGTGATGAGACTTGGGAAAAAGTAAAACTTGATCTTATATATTATATTTGTTGTGTTGTAATATATTATATCAGTAACTATCCACTGATTCTAGGATTAGCTTTCTATTGCAGATTGCGATGACGATCAGACCGGACCTAGTGATGATAGTGGGGCTACGAGTTCTCGATTTGCGAGTGCTGAGGAGTTGCATACTCTGTCAAGGAGTGTCACGTCCCAGGATCTGCGATTGGAGGAGATTCTGAGGATATTTAGGGCACCGACTAGGGCTACACCGTCACCACCCGCTTCACTTTCATTGCCCGCTACTCAGGAGACGGATACACTGATTGTAGCGACTACTTCTGTGCTACTACTGTTATAGCAAATTTGTATCGAGATCGTTGTTGTACCTTCAGTACAGATCGCGACACTCGCTCGCTACATCGCAGAAAGAAGGGGCACTAAGGCGAATGCGAGAGGCTAGGCAGTTGCGAGAGTTTAAGAGGCATAATCCTACTGAGTTTTATGGTGGTACAGATTTAGAGACTGCAGAGAAGTTCTTGAGGAGCCATGAGAAGGTACATTGTATCATTGCTACTGAGGAACACATGAGAGCCTATATTTTTCATCGATGCTTTTGGGAGAGGCAGACGATTGGTGGACTACGATGGTTGCTACTAGAGGAGTACCCAAGGATTGGGCGAACTTCAAGAGGTAGTTCAACTTTAAGTACTTTCCTCCTACCGTACTAAGGGAGAAGAGGAATGAGTTCACCACATTAAGACTGTATGCTGATGAGTCTATCATGGGTTACATGGGGACGGTATCTACAACTACTTCCATATGCCAGAGGTGTGGCAGATTCAGACACCAATCAGGTGTATTACTTCATTGAGGTATTGCTACCCGAGATTTGAGGTGTCATTGTCTCCATTGAGCCATATACATTGCAGAGGGCTTATGAGGGGAGTTTAGCCACGGAGGTTTATTTGCTTACACATCTGGAGGAGGCTAGACCTACTCGACCGGAGACACAGTCAGACCGTCGATCTGATAGGGACAGGAAGAGGAAGAAGAACAGACAGGGCTTCAGAGATAGTAGAACCCAGTGTGTTGGGTCCTTTATGGTACCAGCACGACCTGCTCAAACCACTCATGTTCCACATGTACCGGCACCGAGTTTTGCTAGTCGACCACCACAGGCTACCCAATCCATATAGCAGCCACAAAGGCAGCATTCTGAGAGTAGGGATGTGGGTAGAGGCAGTGGGCAAACACAGAGGTCTTGACAGGCACAGACACAGAGTCAGAGATCTGCACAGAGACGTGGATAGGGTCAGACACAAGGGATGTCTTCTATACCGAAGGAGCAACGTACATGCTTCAAATGCAATCAGATAAGTCATCTTCAAAGTCAGTATCCACAGCTAGGTCGAGTGCATATGCAACATCATCAGCATCAGAGGGAAAAAGTCCATGTTGTCGTTAAGCCAGATCAGGGAGCTTCCTGTAATCTCACTGAGGGTATGATTTTGATTTGTGGTATTTTGATGCTACCATGTTTGATTCTGGTTCGACTGTTTCATTTATTTATGGGCACATGGTAGATGCATTAGGGTTGAGACCCACTAGGCTTAGTAGACCATTGATCCTTAGCACAACTACTGGGATAAGATGTACTCGAACTTATTGTATGTCGCTGTTCGGTAGATATAGAGGGTCATGATTTGCCTGCAGATTTGAGAGTATTAAAGTTTCTTGAGTTTGATGTTTTGCTTGGTATGGACTGGTTAAGTGTGTTTCATGCTCATATTGATTGCTACAGCAAGTCAATTACGATTCCATTGTCAGATGGTACGAAGATCAATTTTCAGGTGACAGCTGATTTACTTCCAATCACCAGAGGAAGGATAGCCACTAGTAGGGAGACTGAGACGTTTGCGAGTGTCATGAGTACTTGCTAAAAGATTGGAGATTTGTATTAGAGACGTGCCAGTAGTGTGCGAGTTCATTGACGCATTTTCGAAGGATCTACTGGGATTACCACCGCCGCGAGAGATAGACTTCATTATCGACTTAGTCCCTGGGGTTAAACCTATTTCTATACCGCTGTATAAGATGGCTCATCGAGAGTTGGAGGAATTGAGGACTCAGTTGGACGAGTTGTTGGAGTTAGGGTTCATTCGTCAGAGCATGTCACTATGGGGCGCGCCACTATTTTTTGAGAAGAATAAAGACGGCACCCTAAGATTGTGCATCGACTATAGGCAGCTGAATCGGGTGACTATGAAGAACAAGTATATGCTTCCTCGTATTGATGATTTGTTTGATCAGCTAACGGGAGCTCAGTGGTTCTCCAAGATTAACTTGCGATCGAGTATCATCACTCAATTAGAGTTTAAGAAAGACAAGAGAAAGATTGCGTTCGATGAGATACGACCATTATCGCTTCTGATCATACCATTTGGTTTGACTAACGCCCCAACTATGTTTATGGATCTCATGCATATAGTATTAAGGGTTTATCTGTATAGATTTGTGATTGTATTTATTGATGATATACTCATCTATTCCAGGACTCGCGAGGATCACGAAGAACATCTCCAGCAGTTCTGCAAACTTTGAGGGAACACCGGTTATATGCCAAAATCAGTAAATGCGAGTTTTGGCTTCAAGAAGTAAGATTTTTGGGACATGTAGTTGGACCCAGCTGAGTATCTATGGGTTTCGCTAAGATTAGAGCAGTGAGTGATTGGCCTACACCGACTACAGTGATCGAGATAGGCAGTTTTCTGGGATTTGCTAGTTATTATCATCGTTTTGTGAAGGATTTTTCACAAATTGCTACACCAATGACTCGATTGACTCAGAAGAACGTGAAATTCCACTGAAATGAGAGTTGCGAGCATGCATTTTCTACTTTGAAAGAAAAGCTGACGACTGCACCAATTTTGGCGTTGCCCGAGTCAGGGAAAAATTTGGTTGTGAATATGAATGCTTCGAAGGTTGCCTTTGGTTGTGTGTTGATGCAGGAGGGCAAGGTGATTGCATATGCATCTCGATAGCTCAAGATTCCTAAAAAGAACTATCTAACGCATGATTTAGAGTTGGCCGTTGTGGTGTTTGCATTGAAGATTTGGCGACATTACCTGTATGGTGTGAGGTTCGTTTTGTTCACTGATCATAAGAGCTTGAAGTACTTATTCTCTCATAAAGAATTGAATCGAGATAAAGACGTTAGTTGGAGTTCCTGAAGGATTATGACTTTGCACTCGAGTATCATCAAGGGAAGGCCAATGTCGTTGCTGATGCTTTGAGCAGGAAAGGGTCTAATGATGACGTAGTAGTATGTCAAATGACTCACGAGTATGCGTTACTCGAGGCAGCCGAGGTGATGAGTTCAGACGATATACCAACTACTACTAGGACACATATTTATAGTCAGATGAGGATGCAGACTGTTTCGATTCAGGCTATACTTGAAGGACAGTAGGCTGAAGAGAGATGTACCAGCGATTTAGCGAGATGGCTGAAAGTTCAGATCATCCAGATTGGAGTCGATCAATAGATTCATGTTTGAGGTTTCGAGGACGACTGTAGATCCCATTAGTGGCTGAGATGCACACTAAGATATTGCAGGAGGCTCACCGTTCGCGATTTTCTGTTCATCCGAGTCGGACCAAGATGAACGCAGACATGCGATGTCTCTTTTGGTGGTCGAGGATGAAAGCCGATGTTTCAGAGTTTATTCGAACGTGTGAGATATGCCAGCGTGTTAAGGCTGAGCATAGGAAACCTGGAGGTTTGCTGCAGCCACTTCCCATTCCGCAGTGGAAACGGGAGCACATTGCTTTGGATTTTGTCGGTGGTCTACGTCGATCTTCTCGCGGACATGACTGTATTTGGGTGATTGTTGACATATTGACAAAATCTACACATTTTATACCGGTTTCCACTACACACAGAGTTGATAGATTGAGCAGTCTCTACGAACGAGAGATAGTCAGATTGCACGGAGTACCATTATCTATAGTGTCAGACAGAGGACCACAGTTTACTTCACTGTTGTGGCAAAGCATACGACACGCTTTGGCACTAAGCTTGATATGAGTATGGCGTATCATCCACAGACAGAATAGCAGTCCGAGAGATTAATTCAGGTTTTAGAGGACATGCTCAGGATGTGTGTATTGGAGTACGGAGGATTTTGGGAAGAGTACCTCATTTGTGTGAGTTTGCTTATAACAAAAAATCTCAGGCTAGTATCGGAATGGCACCATTCGATGCGTTATATGGCAGGCCATGTAGATCTTCATCGTGTTAGGCAGAGCCCAAGGATGTAGTGACTGTTAGGCCGGAGATTGTTGTGGATCACACTGAGAAGATACGGCAGATTCTTCAGCTGCTGAAGGGTGCACACGAAAGACAGAAGAAGTACTACGACAAGTACCACGACGAGTTGCAGTACGCCGAGTGAGACTATGTATATTTGAAATTTTTGCCTCTGAAGGGTCACAAACGGTTCGGAATCAAAGGAAAGCTTGCGCCTAGGTTTATTGGTATGTTTAGAGTTACGAGGAGAGTCGGTAAGGTTGCTTATGAGTTAAAGTTACCGCCTCAGCTCGTCGGAGTTCATCCAGTGTTTCACATATCTATGCTTCGACTTGACAAGTCGAAGGAAGGACGACGAACAATGGTAGACTTGAGTCAGATTGACGTGAGAGATTATATTACATATGAGGAGCAGCCAATTCAGATTTTGGACCGAAAGGTGAAGGTATTGAGGGGGCAAGGAAATACCTTTAGTTCTCGTGAAATGGCAACATCACGGGGATGAGGAACTGACCTGGGAGTTGGAGTCGTATATGCGCGAGCACTTTCCCTATCTATTTTGATTCCAGTAAGGTTTAATATTGGAGTATCTTCTTAGTGTAAATTTCGAGGACGGAATTCTAATAAGGTGGGAAGGCTGTAACGACCCTCAAATTTAAACGTGTCATACGTCATGTTTCAGGACCGTTAACTGGTCCGTCGTGACTTGACGTACTTGTCGAAACATCTGGAGTTGACACCGAGGTAAATTTTATTTCTATGTGGTGTGTGTATTATTTATTTATACCCAAATGTGACTTTCTAATGTCCAAGTGTATGTTTATTTGTCGTGCCAATTTGCGAGTAAGTATACGCGTGCATTCGGTGAGTCGAGACATTAGCGGGGACGTATCTCGAGTTGCGTGTCGACGTGGGACCGAGGTAGCGGCTTACGGGGTAAGTGTAATTTGAACTACCTATAGTAGTATTGTATGCTTTAATGTGGTCATGTTTGTTATTCAATTAATAATCCTAAGTTAGTGAAATAAATCAATGACCACATGATATACATCGAGACATGTATTACCAATCTATAGACCAAATGAGTACATAATTGGAGTCACTTACGCATGACTTGAGGGATAAGTGTGTGAAGGTGGACCACAAGTTAAGCCTAGGGATACGTGTGCACCAATGATCAAGGGCTATGGTTTACACAAATCTATTTATCTATAAACCTCATAAGTCAAACATTTGATCAAAAATTTCTAAATCATCGATTTGGTAAGTGAGGGTTTGCTGGAGTGATCAAGAGGAGAATGAGAGACTCAAGAATTCAATGAAGTGGTGAAGGTTAGAAGATCAAGATTGGTGTGTACACCAATTTGGTAAGCTTTTATACTAACTTTCATTTCAATTCAATATGTTGAAGTCATGAAGTTGTTGGTTATTGATTTGAAAGTTGTATTGGACTTTTGGTGGAGGAGAACGAATGATCCAAGGCATAGCACGCTATGCCCAAGGGGTACCGCGCTGGACGATCTGGGCAGCTAGGTGTTCTTAACACACTTTTACTCATTCCTAAGATATAATGTGTGTTGTGTTACATTTAATGACAACCAAAATGTCACCTATATGATAGTCAATGCGGGGTCGCATTTATGAGAACCAGACAATCTAAATTCTCTAAAGCTATCATGAAACCAGGATACGTTATCCACTGCGTCACTAAGTAAGTCCGATACGTTTTACTAAGGTTAAGTTCAAGTTCAAAAATAACACTTTTTCAAAATCAGTTCTTCTGCTATAGAGGAAAAATTACAGTTTGGCGGACTTCCAAATTTGTGATTTCTAAATTGGAAGGGCACTCTAGATTTTATCACCAAATCGGGAAACAATTCTATTTCAGGACGTTGCTTCGGTGCAAGCCTCTGGTTAGAATATTTATTTGTTTATTTCTTATCATTCAATTTTGTTGTTGTTTGTTTATAATTTCGCTTTATTTATAGTATAAAAGATCATTACAGATTGTTTGATATAACAGGAACAGGTAGCAGCTACTGCACTAGGAAGCAAAAGGGACCTATTGTGGAAAGCAAGCACTCTTGTGTTGATGTGGACCTTGTGGACGAACGAAACCACCGAATTTTTAACGAGAAGGATAATACATGGGAAGTGCTGTGGGGACTCACGAAGGGTAGCGTTGTAGTAGTCATATAAAGAGTTCACCAATTGGTCATGGCGTCACTAGCACGACAAATGGTCATCAATTTTGGCATGTCCAACTGGGGGGAATGAATCTATGATTTTGTTATATATGAGCACGAGGGGAAGATGGTAAGTATACGTGTTGCGGTATACTTATAGACGGGAGGTGGTGTATCTCTTTGTTTTGAATACCTCTTTTCTTGTTTTCTTCTCTTATGACGTAAGTGATCGTTTCGAAGGTTGGGGGCCAACTGGGCATTGCTTTTGTTTGATCTCAATCAAACGTAGTGCACCCAACCAGGTGTCAGCAGGGGGAGACAAGCAGTCGAACCTTTCGAATGTGATTTAACGGGTTCATGGAGCATGACAAGAAGGCCCTTTCTGTCGAGAAGTATGATGAAAGTATAACGGCCCATTTGTAAAATGGACCGGCACGGAGGCCGATGCGGGCCCACAACCTTGCCTACCAGCGCCAGCTGTGTCCCCACATGCCAACTCATCCACCATTTACTCATTATTATTCTTAGTAAACAATAATTTTTACTGTTTAGATTGTTACTGGCCTCAAATTATTTGTTTATACTATCATATTAATCCCAAATAGAACACAGCGGAAGTCTTTTATCATGTCAATTCATCTTTCAACTCTGATACCTAGTGTGGAAAACCCATATATCATCATAGATAAAAAAATGTACCTCAACGAAACACAATATCAACAGTATAGAGTCCTAGTGTATCACTCTCAAACCCAAATCCCAAAATAAAACAAAATAAGTATATACAAACGTACAAGTCTGGCTAAACGTCTTTGTATTTCGGTAGCTTGCTCTTACCCCATCTCGTACTAGGATATGCACTCAAGCCATCACAAAAAGACAGATGACGAGTCCAGAGTGAGTATTCCCAAGGAAATTAAGTGAGCAATACGGAAAGTATATACTGAAATTTAAAACAAACATGCGGAAATAAAAATAGGCAATTGTGCTCATCGCATGCATATGTAATAGTGAAAGCTCAAAGTGTGTGTTCCTAGCCTCTAGGGTCAGACTAGCGCCATATTTCGGACTCCCAACAGACTACTGCCGGTGAGTAGCACTCAAGCAAGGTCAGTATCTGGATCCTCTAGGTGGTCGGCGTGGAACCTACGATGCACCCACACGTGTCCGTCACTCTCTCGGGTAGCCCTATTCACCTAGATGGCACACGTGTCATGGCCTAGTGGACGTACACACAGAAATGGAACGGAGGGAGAGCCTCAACGTCCGTCCATTATACACATACTAGGAATAGAGTATTAAAAGACAAGAAATGAATTCAAAAGCAAAAGTAAATACTTGCTAAAAAATTTCAGTTGGGATACTACACACTTCACACCGCACTCCGTGTACCGTCACTAACCCCTAGTCCGGCTCCGCCTAGTCCCGGATATCCCAAATTACAGCGCGTAATGACGTATGTCCATGTATCATTAATATTAAGTCATTTGAATGTGTTTTAAATCAATTCACACAAATTATGTCAAAACGGGGGTGCATTAGCGCACTAGGTATGGGCATTAGCGCGCTAGATGCCCAGACTGTTATACGTTTGTTACCCAGAAAAACATTAGCGCGCTAATTTTCTCGCCTAGCGTGCTAATCGTCATTAGCGCGCTAGATTCTCGAAATTAGCGCGCTAATCGCGCTCTGGACAGCAAAACTGCTGAAAATTTTTGGGTTTTCTTCTCACCCAACAACAGCCACAACACCAACAACAACATTTCAAAACACTAGAAACTCATCATAACAACAACTCACCAACCTCCAAAACATCACCATCTCTAAAACTAAGATCAAAAGATAGAGAAATGTGTGATGTTTGTGATTCTCACATTGGATTTAAAGTTTTCCCACTCCAAGTTCCACAAATCACCACAGTTGATCCACCCAAAACCCTGGTTTTTCACTTCCAAATTCGGATAGAAGATGAGGAGAGAGAAAATGTAGTGGTTTGAAGTCAAAAATTTAACTTATATAGTGGGACTTTCATCACCACTCACTTATGTATCTCTAGGCCATCCTAAGCACCTCATTTGTTTCTTTTCTAACCTCAATTGACTCCATTTGTGACTCTGATGGCACACTCCCTCTTGTATTTAGCTCAAAAAGTGCCCTTTCGGGTGTTTCGACGCCCGGTTTCTCGTCCCGAACTGCGACATACGCGTACTACCATGTCCCTAAACACCAAATATGCATTCCATATTCTTTATTTAGCCAATTTTATTCATTTTGTATGTATTATTTCCCCCGGCCTAGTGTTAAGTCGGTTAAACTACCCGATACCCGCGTCGACACGCATATCGATGCGACTACTTAACACACAGTCTCACCCATCAACTGGACTATAAGTACACACATTACAATGTCGTTTAATCTATTTTCACGTATACACTTTAATTTAAACAAATCAGCATACAAAAATAATCATTTACTTAGCTCCAAGCGCGCACAAGCCTAACTGCGGGTCCCACGAGCGTCTGAGCCGTCCGCCACGTCTGCAAACACGTCATTATTAACGGCGAATTAAATTCAGGTCGTTACAGAAAGAGACACAAGTTGAGTCAAGTTCGTGTGGATCCATCGTTATTTCTGGATGTTTTTGTTTGGCTCGGTCAGTTGCTATTTTCCATATGGCTTTGGTTTGAGGAGATTGGTGTCCGTGGGAGTGATCCAGGAACAGTTGGATTTTGTGTGTTTGAGTCCACTGGTTTTTTATTTTTGGATGGGAAGGCCATATGGGGATTGTTGTGCCACTCTTATTAAGTTGCTGTTGTACAGTTTGGTTGGTGTTGGGGCCTTTCACATCATTTTTTTGCATCCTACACTTGTACATTTCTATACTTATAAATATACACAGTAATGGACTTCTGCCTCCTATTCATCAAAACAAAAAAAAGTCACAAATTTTTTAAAAATCTAGCAACCGCGGTCATCAAAGCTTTTTTTTCGGTAATTTTTTTCTGATGACGTGCGCCAAGTGGCAATTAATGGTAAAAAAAAAAACCTTCACTCCAATTAAATCGGGTAACTTTTTTTTTATTTCACAATTCCAAAACATGACTCACTCCAAAAGAAAATTTAAGAACTTAAGAAAGGATATTATTGCTTTGGTGCTAACTCATCTCTACATCATCCTCAACATTATTTTCCTTTTCCTTATAGGTGATGTGTCGCTGTAGTTTAATTTGTTGCCTTCGCGGAAAAGGAAAATAATGTTGAGGATGATGTAGAGAGGAGTTAGCACCAAAGCAATAATTTCCTCTCTCTTTTAAGTTCTTAAATTTTCTTTTGCGGTGAATCATGTTTTCGAATTGTGAAATAAAAAAAGTTACTCGATTTGGAGTGAAGGGTTTTTTTTACCATTAATTGTCACGTGGCGCCATGTTGGCGCATTCGACGGAAAATTGATTGGAAAAGGACTTTAATGATTGCGGTTGCTAGATTTTTAAAAGGTTTGTGACTTTTGTGTTATAAAGGTAATTTTTGTAATTAAAAAGTTATAATTCGTAAAGTTGGGTGGGCGCGAGAGAAATTAAGCTGAGAAAGTAATTGCTAGAAGAGAACAAAATCAATGCAAAACACAAAAAAGTTTAAGCAAGGAGAAAAGGAGAGGACCAAAAACTAAAGTTTAGCCTTTTTGTTTCATTAATTAACTGCAGCATACACAGTACATATACAGTGTGCTTTGCTCCAATCAGTGGATGTCTATAACTAAAAAACAGTCAAAAAAGCATTATCTACAACATGATAAAATGTCACTTCCCTTTATTGTCTTTTACATATAGGCTTCTTTTTCTCTCGTTTTTTTCCCTCACAACTAGTTTGGATCCCTCTCCCCCATTTTTTTTTTTTTGGGTCACAAGACATAACATTGGATGCTCACACGACTACTCACCACAACAATGTAAACCAAATTGAGTTTCCTAAAATTTGTCTTTGACAGCAATTAAGTAACAGCAATATCTTGACAAAATCGACTAGTTTGAAAACAGCTCAAACTAGTCAATCCGCTCACATATGTTATGTTGGGAAGGGATAGAAACTAACCACAAGTCTACAACCTCATGGTTGTGGGGCACCTCTGGCTCTAGGTACCAACTGAGCTCCAACTCAATTCCAACTCAATTAATTGTTAGGTAGAATCACTCTTAGCTTATCTTGTTGGAAGTGTTCATTAATTAAAAGACCCATATATTTACAACTGTGATATAAAATCTAACTCACCCATCAATAATTCTCAAAATAGTTGTTTTGAAATGTGACCAGTTAAGGTATATGAAAAAAATGTGAATTCAATTCAGTGTGGATGTTTGCTTCTAAAATTGCTTTACTTGGTGGGATCATGTTGACAAGTATATATGAGTTATGACCAACAGACATCCACATACAATTTGTTCGAAAATAAGGTTCTGATAGTCCGGTTCTGAAAAATTGGTCCAAACTTTTAAAAATAAAACAAAATTGTCATATTTGATTACAATGAAAATATTTCAATAAAAAATTATATCATTTCATGAATTAAACTTTTAAAATATTTTTTTAATTAAATATTTCTTAGTTCGGTTATACGTGAGAATATATATTCATCAGGTGGCACACCCAAGATATTCCCTACATATTCGCGAATCACACCAATTCCCTACATATTCGCGAATCACACCAATTATTTTATTAGGATTATGACAATTGCCCTTTATATTTCAAACATGCATGTGTTTAAATAGTAGGTAGATATAATTTTTTGATAGGAATCAGACAGATGTAATAATTAGGGTTGCTTCTGTAAGGGACTTGGTCCCCTTGAGCAAGTCTCGAATTCGAGTCTTGTGAATGAGAAAAATTGAGTTGGGAGTGCCGGCCCCATATAAAACCCGACAGTGTCCGAGCATGGATTAGTCGGTGCAGCTGATGTCGGACATTACCTGGGAAACCAAAAAAAAAAAAAAAAAAAAAAAAAAAAAATTAGGGTTGCTTTTGAATAATTTTCTCCATATAAGTTTTTGGGATGCATGGTTGAATTTTGTCAGCGTCTAGACATGATTGATCGTGAGTATCATAATAACAATAATCAATATGATGATCGTTTATAATGTTAATATGATAATAAGTGACGAAATTTATATTTCTACACTATATACATAAAATACTTTATTACATTTCTACTCTATGTTTTAGAGATAATTAACTTTATATTTTTTTATTTAAAAAAAGAGATGCATTTTTTTTTTCTTGGTCTAAACCACCGGCCAGTATCCAAACTATCCAACTGGGTTCACCCTGAGTCACACACTTACTAAGTAAGTACTCGATCACCCGCAAATTAACCAAAACAAATTAACAAAGAAACAAGTTGTTAACTTCCATGCATGGAATAGAATTATTGCCTATATGGTAGAAAATTAGGAAACAGAATCGGTTAGGCTAAAATTGTCTAACTTAAAAGCTTATAATCTGGATGAAAGCTGAAAAGCAGGTACCTTATTCTCTTAATCCTTTGGAAGTTGAAACTTTGACTTAATTGATCATCAATTGCCTTCATAGCTCAAGAAGAAAGGAAAACAGGGGTCCACCGGCCCAAAAAAAAAAAAAAAAAAAAAAAAAAAAGAGAGAAGATTTTCCTCTAGAAGTTTGATAATCAAACAAAACAAAACTGTACAAAAAACAATATTTTCTTAAAAATCCCTTTTATAAAGCCTTCCAAAAAGGCTTTAGTGAGTATGCTGTACACAAGACTTGAGAAAGTAGTGAATATTATTGTCAAACCACATATGAATAAAGGTGCAGAATGAAAAAAGTTCGACTCATGTAATGGACCTCAATTTATTTGGATCTAAGACTTTGTTGTTGTTGTTGCTGTTGTTTTCGTATAAAATACATCCACAAAGCCAACAATTTCTTTCAACCAGACATTAATTTATTCTCTTAGTTTTTCAAGCACCAAAAGTAATAGAAAGTCATTTGTCATTCTTTCTTTATGTTGAAAATTTGAAATTGGTCCATTGGCAGTTCCACAAAAACAAAAGTATAACCTAACAAAGTCACCAGAAGTTAGATGGACTTCATGATGTCTCAAGTCACCGCTACAAATTTCACTAAGCTATCAAGACAACAGGTTAACCAATTAGTAGTCAAAACTGACTGCATCACCTGACATACATGCACAAAGACATAGTTTCTGTACCCAAAAAAAAAAAAAGACATAGTTTCAATCCAGAATCAAATGAAGCAATAGAAGATTGATTGGATTTCGTATAGGGACTCCATTTCGTCATAAATCAACCAAAAGCAGAAGAAAAACAACTTCCCTTCACATTTCCATCATCCGAAGTCGTAAAACTCGGATATCAACATCTGCATTGAAGGTCGATGCGGCTTGCTTGGGCCTCCTATAATCCACCTCCAAAATTGCTTTAGCATTCTGACGGAGCATGTGCAATGGATGGTATAGAGTGCTGCAGGCGTCGTTGTAAATGCATTGTGTAGATGCAGTATCGGCTTTCCAGTTCTTGCCTGATAATTATAATTCCATGCCATAATTTTGGTCGCTGCGAATAAACCCACATAAGTAACCGAGTACCAATTGAATGTTAATCTTGGACCAAATTGTTCGAGATGGTATAAAAGTTGACGGTCATATAGTACCTCTCACGCTGCCAATTGTAAATTACTGGCTGGGATCAAACTCTTTAAATCTCTTCTTGAAGTCTTCAGCCATCTGCGTTTCCTCTTCTTTGCTAACACTGCACGCCCTCCAATCAGCTCTGTCGGGCATGCCCAACAACCCAGCCAGAACCTGCAAATAAGTTGCACTAATAAATGTCACAAAATTGCGTGCTGTTGCTTACTGAGTCACATAATGTGCATTCACTAACATGAAAGCTCAAACGCACACTGAAGACACCTAATCAATGGAGATCATTGGCACCAAGCACGAGCAGATCGATTTTGCGACTTTAACCGATGAGCTACCTTGCCAAATGTTTATTGCCCTTGAAGACGTCGAATGGTTCACATTTTAGGTTTTCAAAAATCCAACCTAAGAGATTTTTTACTAGTGCACATGCCAAAAAAATTAAGAAGGTACTTTTCATAGTTTTCATAGAGCTATCCATTTCACCTGGCAACAAGAAAATAGGACTACATAGGAACCATCAATAAATTTCATTTAAAAGACCACACAATTAGGAACATTTACCCCACTACTTGTTCTAAAGCATAAAACTGCAATATAAAGTAACAAGATTAGGCGTGAACTACCTCACGGCCAAACTGAACAGGGAATTTCTCATTGTCATCTACGGAATGTGACAATATTTTTCCTTCTGGAAGTTCTGCATAGAAGAAACTCAATCCACTATCCAACTTTTCTTTCAAGAATTTTCTTCCTTCAGTACTAGAACCATCTGACCAATCAACAAGAAAAAAAAAAAAAATGAGCGGAAGACAAAATGATGGAAGCCAACACATAAAAGCAATATTTTTTTTCAGGAGTAAGAGAACAAAACGATCCTCTCCTACAACTTTGTCAGGAGATAAAATTGGAGCATAGCAGTGCAGTAGCCAGAGAATGGACATGAAGTTTAAACTAGATCATCCCATCCAGGATTACTGATTTATTTACTTTTTTTTGAACTGTAAAACATCAAATTTCATGCCTGCCACTAAAATTGATCCAGGTTGTTATTAAAAGTTTGATATGTATCATTGGTCTCCTGCCTGAAAGATAGTGAGTTTTAAATCAAGTTGTAAATGGTTATATGACATGGTATCTGATCTTTGGTAGATAAGAGGTGTACAGTCCATTAGTGCTCCCACTATCACTTTTGTTTTTCTCATTTGCATGGTAGGTATCTATTTCTTACTCTGGCCAAATGTGGATTGTAGGTGCGGATGTGGATTTATGCCGCATCATCATCGTGGGGAGATCTTGTGTGGCTTCAATATACATTGAATTCTAAAATCCAATTTTGTATAAGTGGATGCACCAAGATCATTTTGCTCAACAAAAGAAGAAACAATTTTTTAACGTGGGGAGATGTCCATTTTCCATGGTATCAGATCTTTGGTAGATAAGTAACCTACAAAATCGACCTTCTTTTGTTGAGCAAAAACCCGTATAGATGATATTGCTACATCCACCTATGCAAAAACCAAGCAATACCCATAGATGATCTTGTGTGGCTTAAATACACATTAAAATACACACTGCTTTTTAGGTATTTTCTTTTTACGCCCACTAACGCGAAAATCCTCTAAAGAGTTCAAATGATAGCTTGATTAGCAATCCAAGTTGGTTCCTCCCTCACAAGTGATAAAACCATCACTTTTATGTCAACTGAAAATCTAACGGTTAATGTAACAACCAAAAACAACTCCACACAAGACTTCTTTGCGGCAACTGCACAAGCAAGCAAACACTAGTAAAAAGTGAACCTTTCAAGAATGTGAGCAAACAAACAAGGATTTGAAGTGTTTAGTCTCAAACACAATCCACTACCAAAGGTAGTCCAACACAAATTAGACTCAATGTGTATAATCTTGTGATGGTCATAATCTAACATAACATAGGAGGGAATGGCTTCTGTACAATCCCATTGTGTATAGTTTGTACAATTGCGTAGGTGTCAAATCTTAATTGGCCCACGTATACAACTAAGAAAAAGAAAAATCGGTGTGACAGCTGCCTTATGGAGTTAGCTGATTTTACCCTCATCTTCCTCCCAATAATCACTGATCTTTTCTACATCTACACTTGTATGAAAACATAAAAAATCAACTCACGGTTAATTATTGAAAATAAAAAATCGCCGCCGATAACAAGTAAACTCTTATCATATCCATAATTGATCAAACAAGATATACAGAGAACACACAAAGAATATCACCAAATTACAATATCCAGAAAATTATCACCAAAAAACTCACATTAAGAAACCCAAGAATCAGCAAAATAAAGCAAAACCCATTTAAAAATCAATCCATTCTCAAATACACTCCAATTTAGGCTTGAAGTAGCACCACAATCCCAAACCCAAGCTGCAAATCCGTCCAGAAAAAACCACATCTCTTCGATTGCATCGACGACTATAAATGCTTTTACCAACAAAATTGGTTCTGCGTATTTACCATTTTTTGCCTATGTTGATGGGTATTCTAATAAAGTATAACATTTGCAGACTTTTTTTTGCCTCTTTAATTATAGAGGAAACTAGCGGATTCGCAAGTAGCAACTGTAATAAATTTTTTTAAAAAAAAAGGAGAAGGAGGCGAATCAGGCAATAAGAATTCATTGGTGTTATGAAAGAAAGATGGACAAATTTGTCGATAAAAGAAAAACAGTTGTCCTTCCTTTTTCTTCTCATTTAGCTACATGTGGGCAATTAAGGTTTGACGCCTATGCAATTGTACAAACTGTACACAATGGGATTGTACAGAAGCTGCTCCCAACATAGGAGCAGCTCGTTGCAAAATTCATAAATTAGCCTGACCACCAGATTGTTCAATTTCATCACAATACTATTGCTTTCTTATTTTGACAATTCCTCTAGAAGCAATAATGGTTCTTAGCGTACACGGAATCTCCTCTAGTGAAATCCAAACAATGACAGTCCTATTGAAACAGTTGGCCTCTTAGGCATATTATGTGTGATGCCATATTGCCATGGGCATGCATTCCGGTTAGGAAGGTTAAACAAAGAACTCCATCAACTTAAAGTACAAGAACTTTCATGCCAAACTATAATAAATGATTATCTTGATGTCGCATTGATTCTGCAAGTACAGTGCCATCCCTCAATAGGGGCGGCAAGTGCGGAGGCCCCGGGCCTCTCTTTTGAGTGGGGCCCCAATTTTTTAGACAACCGTTATATATAGTGTATCTATATTAATATATATTATATGTAGATGGATACTTATTAGTACGTATCTACTATCTAATGCTAATTTTTAGGAATGTATGCATTGGGAGTTGTACACGTTTGCAAGTTTTTTTTTATTATTATTTCTTGCTTTCAAAATATAAACGTTTTTAAATTAGTTGATATTTTTTTCCTAAACAACTAAACAAAGAAAAGGCAATTATTGTTTCTTAACAAAAGAAATACAAAACGACACGAACGAAAGAAACGCATCACTCTCGACTCTCTTTGTGTATTTGCACTCTTCGACAGTCTATTCTTCAATCAATCTTTTTTGTGAAGAAAGTTGGTTCATTCTTCAACATATCTTTTTGTGAAGCACGCGGCACGCCAGATTTAAAGATCTGGCAATCCGTTTTCAAATTCATCTCCAAAATTGGGTGTTTCTGAAGTCGGTACTATCTATACTTGAGGATTTTTGCTTTTCTTTTCATCTACTTAGATTTGCATTTATCTAGTTTCTTATATAACTAATTTTTTTCTTATCAGTGCATCACATTTCTTCTTTAACTTGTTTTGATCTTGTGTGCTTTAGAGCTTTTTTTTTTGTTTGGGGTCTTTGTTTTTGCTATAGTTAAATAGATATTGGTCGCAAATATAATTTTGGACATGTGAAAAGACAAAAAAAGAAAAAGAAAAGATTAGATGATATAAGTATAATCCATTGAATATAATATGTACATAGTACTTAGGATGTGTGAGGTACATGACACGTACGTTGTGTGAGTAATTGAGTTGTAATGTGAGTTATGTTTAGCTCACTGAGTCATGATGAGAGTGAGTGAGTTAGTTACGCATCAATCAATAGGAGTGTTACATGTGTAAAGGTGTGAGACACACACATTGTATGAACACTTTGTTATATAAATGAAACCTCTCTTCCTCTCTGATTATCAAGAGAGATAAGAACATTCTTGATGTTCTGTGTTATCAACATGGTATCAGAGTTGTGACTTCATCGTCGCCAATTGTTGGTGATCGATTGACACAGTTAGAGATTCATCATTGACAATGGTAGTGATCAATTTGAGAACTCAAATTGACCTTCAGTGACAGATTTGTCAATTTGAAGAAATCGAACAATCACTTGATTGTTCGAGTTTAAGTTTCTTGGAAGATCTGGCATTGCTAGTATCCTGGAAGATCTGGAGTACTGTGAATGTTCTTCATCAAAGATTTGAAAAATTGGTGATGTTCTTCGGAGTTTCTTGAAGATAGAAGCCATGGATTCTGGAAGCTTATCACAAGATTCACCAATGCCTTCTTTGTCTCCCGTGAACCCTGCAATCAACAATTAGTTGATGGTCCATTTGGTAACTCTCTCAACCAAATAGTTTCAATCAAATTAGGAGAAAACAAATTCTTGTTATGGAAATCCATCATTGTACCTGTACTGGAAGGATGTCGTTTTGATGGAATCCTCTTTGGTACAACTCCAATTCTTCCCAATTTTGATGAAAAATGAGAGTTTACTTCTGATTTCAAGATTGGTTCTCTCGTGATAGGATGTTATATGCTTGTTTGTTGTGTACTCTTGAACCATCTATAGCACAATCTGTGACTGATAAAGCTAGTGAAAACAAACCTAAGACGGGTAATGATCTGTGGAACTCAATTGAAAGTATGTGGTGCTAACAATAGAGCACAAATTCAGTTTAATAGGACTGCACTCAGAACGACTACATAAGGATCATCTAAGATGATAGATTTCTAGAGGAAAATGAAAGAATATGCAGATAATCTTTCTGGTGCTGGTGATTTCATCTTTGAAGCCGAACTGATCTCCTGCGCACTATCTGGTTTAGATAGTGAATTTCTACCTATCACCACCTTGTTAGAACAACGTTATGATCTAACATGGCCCGATATGCAGCCTACTTTACTCAGCTTTGAAGCGAAACTAGGAAGAGTACAAGTCATGTCTACTACGAACTCACTGAACCTGTAGGGCGTTACTCAAGCCAATGCTGCTGAAGTGAAACAAGAGAATGCAAATTGGAACAATGGTTCCAAACAAAATATTCATTCTGGAGGAAGACAAATATAATACAAGTAATAGAGGCAGAGGAGGAAGGTCTAGAGGAAGACGATGATTTAAGTTCTCCAACAATACTAGACCTACCTGCCAAATATGTAGCAAGATTGGTCATTCAGTTGCAAATTGTTGCTATAAACAGGACCTGAGTTACATGGGAGTTCAAACATTCAATAACAATGGTTCTCAAGGACAGCTGTTTCATCACACGTCACAGTTTCCTAATGCAAATCAAAGGACCAGTTTTAATGGACAGTCACAGAATGCAAATTTTGTTGGACATCAGAATCACTTTGGGGGTTCTTCATGTAACCATAACTTCCCTTATAATGAATCAAGTACAGATTCTTCCTGGTATGCTGACAGTGGTGCCACTACTCATGTCACTCCTGATCCAGCTCAGTTGACTGGTTGTGCTCCTGATCAAGGTAATGATACTTTAATTGTTGGAAATGGCAATGCATTACCTATCGCATATGTTGGTTCAGCTCATATTCCATCTGCTAATACTAAACTTAGATTCCCTAATACTTTGTGTTCCTCACATAAAGAAGAATCTAGTTAGTATTTCTCAGCTCACTAAGGACAACAATGTTGTCATCGAATTGACTGACAAACATTGTTTGGTGAAGGATTCTTCAACTAAGGAAGTGTTGCTCCAAGGTACACTTCAAGATGGACTGTATCAGTTTTCTTCTTCAGCTTCTCTACTACCTTCAATAAAGTCTTCAGGGTCTTCAGCTCAAGCTCTCTGGTCATCAGTGAAGACACCAGCTAGACTTTGGCATATGAGGCTTGGTCATCCTGCTAAGCAAACTCTTCACCAGATATTAAGAAATACTTTACACTTATCTTGTACTGATGATGATTTTTGTTCTGTGTGTCCACTGGGCAAACATCATTCTCTTCCCTTATCAAATTTTGATTCTTGTTGTAAGCATTTACTTGATAAAATTCACACCGATGTATGGGGACCCTCACCAGTTACGTCTTCAGATGGGTTTAATTACAACATTAGTTTTGTGGATGATTGTACAAGATTTACTTGGATTCATCCATTAAAGAAGAAATCATATGCATTTACTGTTTTCAAATTGTTTAAGGTTCAAGTTGAGAATAAATTTTCTGCAAAGATTAAGGTTGTTCTATACTTCAATCTGATTGGGGAGGTCAATATAGGGTGTTTAAATCATTTTTGGAAGAAAATGGTATATCTTTTCAACATCCTTGTCCATACACTCATGAACAGAATGGTCGAGTGGAGAGGAAACACAGGCACATTGTTGAGACTAGTTTAACTCTCTTGGCTCAAGCTAATTTACCAACGAGAGTGCTTCAAGGTGTCTCTCCTTATGAAAAGGTGTTTAATGTGCATCCAGATTATACTATCTTAAAGGTCTTTGGTTGTTCTTGTTATCCATACACAAGACCATACAATCAGCATAAATACCAGTTTAGGTCTGAGAAATGCCTATTTCTGGGCTATAGTTCTTTGTACAAGGGTTATAAAAGTTTAACCTCAGCTGGTAGACTATATATCTCAAGGCATGGGTTGTTTGATGAAGATGAATACCCCTATACATCTTTGTTCTATTCACAACAACAGGCTACTACGCCTATAAATGTCACTGGCCCTGTCATTTCTCTACCTATTCCATCAATGAGCACTCCATCAGGTACAACTGTGTTTCCTTCACAGTTGTCAACTCAGCCTTCTCCAACTGATGCTCAGTCTTCTCAGCCTTCTCTAGAGATTGCTCAATCTTCCTCTTCCATCTCTGCTCCACAAGTAGTCCATCACTAGCTTTTGTTGCCCCTGCTGCTAACATCCATCCTAAGGTCACTAGATCTGAGAATGGTGTTGTACATAAGAAAGTTTTTACCTCTACTGTTTCGTTGCAAGTTGATGAGAAACCTAAGTCAGTAAATCAGGCTTTATCTATTCCCCATTGGAAAGAAGCCATGGACACAGAATGCTAATGGTACTTCGTCATTGGTTCCAGCTTCTCCTTCTCAAAACATTGCGGGAAACAAGTGGATTTTCACAATAAAAAGGAACTCAGATGGTACTGCTAACAGGTACAAAGCTCGTTTGGTGGCCAAAGGTTTTAAACAAGTAATAGTTGAATGAAGAAGTGTATACAAATCAACCAGAAGGATTTGTTGAGGAAGGGAGTACTGGTATTGTGTGCAAACTTCAAAAGGCTCTTTATGGCCTTCGTCACGCCCCCAGAGCTTGGTTTGATGAACTCAAACATCAATTAATGTCTTGGGGATTTCGAAATGCAGTGTTAGATTCCTCATTGTTCATTCTTCATCACAATGACAATCTCTTATATGTGCTAGTTTATGTTGTTGATATCATCATCATTGGCACTAGTGCAAATCTAATTCAAGAGTTCATCGTGACTCTTCAGGGTTGTGTCTCAATCAATCCGGTTACATTACCTCTCTTCTTCAGAAAGCTAGCATGAGTCTCACTAAACCTATTGACACTCCGGCTGTTGTGACTAAATGTTTGAATGATTCTTCTGATCACTTTATTGATCCATCTCTGTATTGAAGTATCTTAGGTGGTTTACATTATGCGGTTAATACCAGGCCTGATATTGCATACATTGTGAATAAAGTCAATATCAGCAATCTCCTTCTATGGCTCATTGGCAAGGGTTGAAGAGAGTTCTCAAGTTCCTAAAGGGCACTCTTATGTGTGGTTTGTGTTTCAAACCTGGTTCTATGTTGACACTTACAGGGTATTCTGATGCAGACTGGGCCTCTTCTATCGAAGATCGAAAATCCATTGTTGGTCATGCAGTTTACTTTGGTTGTAATTTGATTTCTTGCTAGTCCAAGAAGCAGGCTGTGGTTGCTAGATCTAGCACAAAATCTGAGTACAGGGCTTTAGCTCAGGTTGCCTTTGAGCTCACTTGGATTAAATCACTTTTATCTGAACTAAGGTTTCCTCTTCTTCAACAGCCTATTGTGTGGTGTGATAACATGAGTGCCACTGCACTTGCTAGGAATCCAGTCTTTCATGCCAGAACCAAGCACATAGAAATAGATGTTCACTATATCAGAGATCAAGTTCTCAAGGGTTCCTTGTCAGTTCATTATGTTCCTTCACATGATCAAATAGCTTATTGCTTCACCAAGCCATTATCTTCATCTCAGTTTACTTATTTGAGTAGCAAACTCGGTGTTATTCCACTCCCCCTTTGTTTGAGGGGGGGATGTAAGTGTAAAGCATTGAATATAATATGTACAGAGTACTTTGGATGTGTGAGGTACATGAAATGTACATTGTGTGAGTAATTGAGTTGTAACGTGAGTTATGTTTAGCTCGCTGAGTCATGATGAGAGAGAGTGAGTTAGTTATGCATCAGTCAATAGGAGTGTTACAAGTGTACAGGTGTGAGACACACACATTGTATGAACACTTTGTTATATAAATGAAACCTCTATCCCTCTCTGATTATCAAGAGAGATGAAAACATTCTTGATGTTTTGCGCTGTCAATAGATGAGTTGAGTCAATCACAAAGGGGGCCCTAGATAAATTTGTAATGAGTACACATTTATAATATGAGCATAGAGTTGAGAAAATGTTGCTCTTTGAATTATTGTGAGAACAACCTAAATCGTTGTTAATGAATTGATGTAATGAGTACACATTTATAATACAATATGTTACAAGAGATAACAAAGATCTATGGGTTTGATTAGTTTGGATTTCAACTATCATCTAACAAACCAACAATTGAGATTTGAAGTGATAAGTTTTATCTCCTAACAAAATTGATATTGACATCGAACAAGATGATAACCTAAAAGACTTAAGAGATGAAAGTAATTTAATCGAGTTTGAAATTGAACAAGTTGATCATGAAATCAATAGGCATGTTTTGGAAGAAAACCAATTAGACACTCAAATAAATATTTATGATCCGAAAACCGGAACAATCTTGATAGTACAACTAGAGACCTGATAATGGAAAAATGACCTATTAGAGAGGATTGCGTTTACAATTATCCATTAGATGCTACTTCTAGACATTTTTCTCAATCACATTATACTAGAATATAACTGAATGATGAAAAACAAGATAGAAAATGGTTAGTGTATTCGACAAATGAAATAAAGTTAATTGTTTTTGTTGCGAGTTATTTAACACAACAAATATTTTCGAGTGGTTTGATGAGTGAAGGACTCGATAGTTGGAGGCATATTGGCGAGAGACTTAAATCACATGAAAATATTGTTTATCATATCACTAATATGAATACTTGGATTGACTTACATACTAGATTAAAGAAGTGCGAAATAATAGATCGCAACATACAAGAGCGAGTTTTTAAGGAAAAACTTATTTGGAAACAAGTTCTTGTAAGGATAATTGCGGTGGTCAAGTACCTTGCTCAACATAATTTAGCTTTTTGTGTTACTCATGAAAGTATCTATGAAAATAATAATGGTAGTTTTTTAGGGTTAATTGAAATGATTGCAGAGTTTGATATAGTAATGCAAGAGCATCTTAGGCACATTCAAAATAACGAAATTCATAGTCATTATCTTAGTAAAATCCAAAATGAGTTAATTTCTTAGATTATCTTGTAAGGTTAGAGATGCAATTATTTTTAAAATTAAGGAGGCTAAATATTTTTCCGTAATACTTGATTGCACTCCAAATATAAGTCATAAAGAACAAATCTATGCACTGAATAATTAAAGTTGCTTGTAACACTTTCAATTCAGAACCTGTGATACTTGATTGCACTCCAAGTATTACAGAAAAATATTTGGCCACCTTAATTTTAAAAATAATTGCATCTCTAACCTTACAAGATAATCTAAAAAATTGACTCATTTTGGATTTAATGACTAAGATAATGACTATGAATTTCGTTATTTTGAATGTGCCTAAGATGCTCTTGCATTACTATATCAAACTCTGCAATCATTACAATCAACCATAAAAAATTACCATTATTATTTTCATAAATACTTTCATGAGTACCACAAAAAGCTAAATTATGTTTAGCAATGTACTTGACCACCGCAATTATCCTTACAAGAACTTGTTTCCAAATAAGTTTTTCCTTACAAATTCGCTCTAGTATGTTGCGATCTATTGTTCCGCACTTCCTTAATCTAATATCTAAATCCATCCAAGTATTCATATTAGTGATATGATAAATAGTATTTTCATGTGATTTACGTCTCTCGCTAATATGCCTCCAACTATCAAGTCCTTCACTCATCTAACCACTAGAAAATATTTGTTGTGTTAAATAACTTGCAACAAAAACAATAAACTTTATTTGCATTTGTCGAATACACTAACCATTTTCTATCTTGTTTTTCACCATTCAGTTATATTCTAGTATAATGTGATTGAGAAAAATGTCTAGAAGTAGCATCTAATGGATAGTAGTAAACACAATCCTCTCTAATAGGTCATTTTTCCACTATCAGGTCTCTAGTTGTACTATCAAGATTGTTCCAATTTTTCGGATCAAAAATATTTATTTGAGTATCTAATTGGTTTTCTTCCAAAACATGCCTATTGATTTCATGATCAACTTGTTCAATTTCAAACTCGATTAAATTACTTTAATCTCTTAAGTCTTTTAGGTTATCATCTTGTTCAATGTCAATATCAATTTTTCATCAAAAAAAAATGTCAATATCAATTTTGTTAGGAGATAATACTTATCACTTCAAATCTCAATTGGTGGTTTGTTTGATAGGTGAAATCCAATCTAATCAAACCCATAGATCTTTGTTATATCTTGTAACATATTGTATTATAAATGAGTACTCATTACATCAATTCATCAACAATTATTTGGATTGTTCTCACAATAACTTAAAGAGCAACATTTTCTCAACTCTCTGCTAATATTTTATCTAATTTCGTTATTTTCGTTGTAATTATTTTCTCTCAAATCATTTATATTATTAGGTTGACCTAAGTTTTTAATTACAAATTTATCTAGGGACCCCTTTTGTGATTGACCAACTCATCCAATCTTTTCTTATTTTGACTTTTCGCATGTCAAGAATTATATTTGCGACCCAAATCTATTTAACTATAGCAAAAACAAAGACCCCAAACAAAAAAAAAATCTCTAAAACACACAAGATCAAAACAAGTTAAAGAAGAAATGTGATGCACTGATAAGAAAAAAATTAGTTATATAAGAAACTAGAATAATGCAAATCTAACCACATGAAAAGAAAAGCAAAAATCCTCAAGTATAGATAGTACCGACTTGAGAAACAATCAAATTTGGAAATGACTTTGAAAACGGATTTACCGAATCTTTAGATCTGGCGTGCCGTGTGCTTCACAAAAAGATATGTTGAGTTCTTCACAAAAAAGATTGATTGAAGAACAGACTGTCCAAGAGTGAGAATACACAAAGAGAGTCGAGAGTGATGTGTTTCTTTCGTTCGTGTCGTTTTGTGTTTCTTTTGTTAAGAAACAATAATTGCCTATTTTTTGTTCAGTTGTTTAGGTAAAAAAAAATAGCAACTAATTTAAAAACGTTTAGATTTTAAAAACAAGAAATAATAATAAAAAACAACTTTAGCAAACGTGTATAACTCCCAATGCATACATTCCTAAAAATTAGCATTAGATAGTAGATACGTACTAATAAGTATCCATCTACATATAATATATATTGATATATATATACTATATATAACAGTTTCTATGAAATTGGGGCTCGTCTCCACGCTGGCCGCCCCTATTAAGGGTAGGCACCGACGATACATCTGGATTAAGACTTTTTAATGAATTGCAATCTATTTTAAAGTCTCTTGACCTTAATATTGATGATGTGAGGAGGGCAAGGTTATGATAATGGTGCAAACATGAAAGGTAAACATCGAGGTGTTCAAAAATGATTGTTAGAGATAAATCCTAGAGCATTTTACATGCCTTGTGCTTGTCATAATCTTAACCTTACTATTAGTGATATGGCTCATTCTTGTGTTAAAGCAATATCTTTTTTTGGAATTATACAACGTATATATTCATTATTTTCTAATTCTATGAAAAGATGGAAAATTATGCATAACCATTTACAAGATTTTACGCTTAAAGCATTATCTACTACAAGATGGGAGAGTCGTATAGAAAGTGTGAAGGCTATAAGATTTCAAGCCCCTAAAATAAAAGAAACATTGTTTGAATTATCTCAAATGATTGATGATAGTTTAGTTACAAGTGAAGCCAAAAGTTTAATGCATGAATTTAAAAATTTTGAGTTTTTATTAGGCATGATTATTTGGTTTGATATCTCATCTAGTATTAATATATCTAGTAAACTATTGCAATCTAAAGAAATGCGGATTGATGATGCTATAATACAATTAAATGGCTTGATTTCTTATTTTGAAGATTACAGAAGAAATGGATTTATAGAAGTCATGAATTCAACAAAAAGTATTGCATTAGAAATGAAATTTGAACCTATTTTTCGTGAAAAAGTCAAATTAGAATGGAAAGACAATTTGACAAGGATGAACATGAGGCCAATGTACAATCTGCAGAAGAACTATTTAGAGTTGAATATTTTCTTGTTGTTGTTAATGTTGCTATTAATGCTTTGAAGAATAGATTTGAACAAATGCAATCTTTTGATAATTTTTTTGGTTTTTTGTTTGATTCACATAGATTGAATTCAATGGATGAAGATACACTAAGGAAATGTTGTGTCAATCTTGGAAATGCTTTGCAATATGATAATCATTTAGATGTCGATTTAAATTATTTGTTTTCCGAATTGAAAGTGTTACAAGCAACTTTACCAAAACAAAAAAAGAGCTATTGAAATTCTTGAGTTTGTAAAGTGTTTAGGTTGTTATCCTAATGTTTTAATTGCTTATAGAATTATGTTGACAAGATAGATAAAATGGATTAGCTATTTTATGTGTTGAACATGACTTTTTAGAAAAAATAGATTATGAAAATATAATTGATGAATTTGCTTCTCATTCTGCTATAAGAAGTCATTTTAAATGATTATTCATTTTTTATCATGTTTTTGTTTATATATTGATTTTTTAACGAAATATATTATTTAGTTATATACTAACCTTTTTTCAAAAAAAACCTTTGTTTTAAAAAAAACATTTGTCTTCTTTTTTTTTCTACTTCAAAACCTTTATTTTCAAAAAAAAAAATTGTTTTTTTAAAAAACCTTTTTGATTCTGCCAATGAAAAATATTTTCATAGCCGGTCTCAAGCCCGGAAAAGGAAGAGGGGAAAGGATACTTAAAAATATTTTAAAGACTATTTATTCATAAGAAAAAATTAATTAATACTATATATGTGTAAAAAGAAATTAGGGGTCGTATTTGAGTTTTGCCCAGGGCCCCCAAAAACTTAGGAACGGCCATGTGCAAGTATCCCTAATTTCCTTCATTCCCCTCATTTAGAAGATCAAATCTCATTTACCATCAAATCTTCTGCAGTTGTGTTAGTTTACGGTACAATCAGTGAGCATGAAGTCCAACAAAGGGAAAAGTTTTCATAAAAATATCCTGATAGTGAACCAGTGGATCATTTATTTACTTCATATTCTTCCACATAAGCAGTTTAGGCCAAACTATTTAAAGTTAATTAACTAGCCACAAGAATCTAGAACCCAGGGTTTCAATGCTTCCCATCTTTGACCAATGAAACTTTATCTTCCAATAGAACCCACTCCCTCTACAATTGAGGAGAACGACATCCCATCAGTCCAAGGTAGTTTGAGGATGGACAAACCCCAAGAGTGAACTCTTAACATTTGGCTCATATTCCATTCCAACAGAAATAACAGCACACCGAAAAGATGCTCAATAGATTCCTCATCTCAAACAAATATGGGAACAATTGGAGGTAGATGTATCACCCAATTTGAGTCGGGATTAGAACTCCAAAAGTTGAAGGAGGAAGACTGGAGAGAGAGAGAACTTGGGGCAATAACTTTTTTCTTACTTTCATAATTTTCATGCATAATAAATTGGTCATTTATACATATGTAACCCTAATAAACCTTCCAAGTCAAAATACTACTAAACAAGCGTGACCCAAATAAACCTTCTAAATCTAAATACTACTAAGTAGACGTCAATACTTAGTGTTGGTTTTGTGCGAGGTTTCGCGTTTGATTCGCTTTACATCAATACTTAGTGACTAAAATTAAAAACAACAGCTGAACTTGATTAAAAAAACTAACTAATAAACTACGCTCATTTAATTACATTCTAATACCTATCAGATGTATATTGTAAGACCCTTCTCAGCAAAATGTCCAAAGTTTAACAGTTACTTTTAAACCAAGAGTGTGAATGAATTACTTTGGCATTATTTGTCATCGCATTTTTATTTCTTGAAAAAAAAAAGGGGTCCATTCATCATTTCATCCATTGTAAACTTGAATGAAAAGTGGAACAGGAAAATGCATCCATATTTTCTTTAGGTCAAGTTGCATTCACTTTCATGATCTTCTTTTATGTATATTTTAGCGCCATTACTAAACAGAACAGTGAACTGTCGCTAGCAAGATATAATATAAGAATAATCAATCAAGATAAGTAACCAAATAACAGCACATTCAGAAACATGAGTGACCATCGGGAAAAAATGCATAAACAAGTTTACCAGTATTTGTCGTCACAAATCTAAATCCTTGTTTTTCTGCAGCAGAACTGAACTGCTCTTCAACAATAGATACTTTAGACAAAGGAATTGGAATGGCCTGCATCAGAACAAAGCGAACAGCAAAGAATTAATGTGCAATCAAAGAAGATCATATTTCTACTTAATAGGGAAGGGAAAAAAATGAGTATGCATTGCAAGCAATATCATATAATTGCAATGTCACCAGCTAACACAAGATAGACAAGCCATAAACTGATAAAAGTCGCAAATCATATTTTCCAGGATACATGATATATTATGTCGACTCTTCAAAGCAAGAGAAGAATGTTCTCCTTGTACCTGAAGATTAGCATGAGTAGTATGCTTGAAAACCCACTCAAAGAAAACAACTTCCATGTCGTGTCTTTTGCAATACATCTTCAAAGATTTTTTGAATCTGGCCAGTTCTGCTTCAGCTTCTGGTGCTATGGCAAGAGTATTCGGCAAATGCTCAATAGGCATTAGTAGTACATGTTCAAGAACTAGTGCTCCTTTTGCAAGTGCACAGTACCAGTTTTCTCCAATGCTTAGTAAAAGATGTGATTCTACGTTGGGGCTGGACAAGCAGAACCAGCATTCTCTAGACCTGAAGATCAATTAGAGTGACGATTATTTATGAAAAAGACGGGAAAACTCCTGAAAGAGATCTTCTCTCTGTTAAGTGTTGACAAATAATAAGTATACATCCCATCTGCACATTTCTATTTCAGAAAATTCTCGAGCGAATTAATAACATAAAAAATCAAGTTTTAATAAATAGTTGGATATTAAAGTTGTGGATTTAGCAAATTCATTTTCCCCATACACTACCATGTGGCTGAATCAAACAAAATATTAAAATACCGCACTAACCTGCTTTTACCACGAGAAGCACTTTCATTTTTATCCACCAAATTGTGCTTAAATTTGCAATCGGGGGTCCTCTCACATTTTCCTTTGTTCAAAAAATCAAAGCAAACACCACGCCTAGATTGTTCCCTTGCGTCCATATCATGCACAAAGTTGCATTTTTCGCCTCGCGAACAAGATCCTGAAGATGTAAACTTGAAACACAATTTAGCACCATCTCCAGCATCCTGCCTTGGTCTTTTTCCAGAGACATCATAACGCCAGTATTGGGATTCAGACATACTGTCGCTGGGCCTCTTTGCTGCTTCCTTAATATGAGCGTTTGGCTCAACTACTGTATATGGAGATAAAGTGGTGTTTGCTGGCCTTGTGGTAACCTCTGCTGGAGACATGGTAGATGCTGGAGTAGGAGAAATTGCATGAATAAATTTCTGAGAAGCAGTTGTACATACCAAGTGTTATGGAATGCCTAGAAGTTAAACCCAATACACCAGTTAAAAAAGGGAAATAGAGATGATGAACATCACATGAATGAACAGCAGATCATTAGCTCCAAGGGCATAAATATAATATATGGTCAATGCTTAAAAATCAGAAAACAGACAATATAGAACTACTGAAATGCATGGTTTGCAAAATTCCCCGAAGTTCTCCGAATTAATTAGGTTTTTTGAAGCGCCGAATTAAGAATTAGATGCAAACGAAATTATACAAATCTTCCGTCGAAGTTAGAGAAAAATGATAACATTTGTAAGCTTTAACGCTTTTTTGTAAGAAAAGTGAAATAAAGTTGGTGCCAGTTTTTGTGAGAAGATACTCTAAAGAATGATAATATGTTAGAAGACACTAAACCACAACTCAATCCCAATTATTTGCTAATAAATTAGAAAGAAATAATACCAAAATGATCGATCCCATCAAAACTGAAGTTCTAAAAACTTAAGATGAACTATAGAAAGAGAAAATGCATGAAATATTAGAAAAAACATACTTTTTAATGTCTTAGATTGACAGTTGGATGTTCTCTAGCACTTAGATGAAGTTATTTATATTAATTTATAATGTAGAAGTTTTACCAAAATTCCCCACATCAAATTACACTTCCTCGAATTAATTCTAATTTTAAGTGAGGGAAATCATAAGTGGAGTCGAAGTTTCGATCCTTGCTGAAATGGTCGTGATTCACTACAATTAGATGAGCATGAAAACTTCATAACCACGCTCCCTAGATACGAGAGATAATATCATAAGCATGTACTTGCTATCTAGCATAATCTTCAAACAAAAATTTATAAGTAGAAAATGAGATTACCACCAAATAAATTGGATCCTGTCTCACAAAACATGGGCTCTGATGGTGAATACTAAACTTAGTTTTGGCTTTGAGGTTCTCAACTTTAATGCAGGCCTTATATTACCATGGTTAGGCTTTTATACCTAGAGAAGTTGTGCCAAATAAAGGTGCCGGAATATCATAGTCATGTTAGAGGCCTATTTGTAGTTTATATATGACCAATGAAGATGAAATGTATAAAGTAAGCAAAGAACCAGAGCCTCTAGGAATACACTAGAATCTAGAGAATAACAACAACAACATAGCCTCAGTCCCAAATTAATTGGGGTCGGCTAAAATATACCTGCTTATCTTTGTTTCCAACAGGGGCGAGACCAAGGAAGCGGGTCACATGTGGAACATTATCATTTGAATAAGGTTCGCGTGCATAAAAAATTCCTTTAGTACCTGCAATGTGATACCTATATGCACAAGACATTATAAAATCAATCCCTGTATTACTTCCATCAATTGTAACAAATTTTACAATGTAGACAGCATATCAATTATAGGTAGTCGACAAAGACTTGGACCATGGTTTAACCAATTACACTAGTAAGTACTTACCGAGGCTTGATCTCGGCAACCAGTTTTGAAACAACAGGATCACAGCCTGATGAATCTTTAACTTCAGATGGAGCCTCAGCAATATCAGCTCTGTTGGAAACCCCACTTGGCCATTCATTAGTGTTGAAATGTCAAGGAATCAAAATAATTACAGTACAGAATCAGTTAAAACAAGTTCACTAATTTTATTGGCATTCCATAAGATCCTTATAACAAATAGAGCTTAGGATTTAGGGTTAAGGATATGTAAGGAATAAGTCAACTACTCCAGGTTCTTCAGCCCAAGCGCGCAATGCATCGATATCATCTTCAGTATAGACTCCAAATTTATGAGCTTCCGAAGAACGCCTTCCAGACAAGTACGCCACGCATAGCCCTACAATCAGGAACACAGCAAAATAACAATGCAAACCAAATATTTGAATAAAAGCTTCATTAACAACCAAATAAGTGAACCCCTAAATTCATCCTAACTAATAAAAATCCCAACTTTACTGAAAAACAAACTAACTAGAACTACTCAAAATGCAGCTCAAACTGCACTTGTTCAAAAAATCCAAACTTCAAATGCCCTAATTAATAAAAACTTCAACTCTAATCAAAATCACCCAAATCAACAACAACAAAGCCTGAATCCGAAATTAGTTGGGGTCGGCTGCATGGATCAAACTCTTCCATTGCGCTCAATTTACTGCAATTGTTAGTGTATTTTTCAAATTCTTCCTAATCAAAGCGGCCGAATTGAATTTCTTCAGTTTCGAGTTTTCTAGTAGGGGCATTTACAATCCGCCTTTACAGGTGCCCAAACCACCGCAATCGCACTTCCCTAATCTTTGTCATGCACTACTCCTAACAAAAGTTTGAATAAAACCCCAACAACAACAAACCCTAAAAATCAAAACAACAAAACTCGACGAATCGGACCACAAAACTGAACAATACCATTATCAAGATTGAACTTTCCACTGCCATTCAGCCAGTAGAGATTCTCGCAAACCCTAAGCCCCCCAATCTTGAACCCGCGATTCCCTTCATCGCCGCTCAGCGCATCGGCCAGGACCTTGGCGGCGCCGACGCCGTAATCGCCGACGAAGTAGGTGGGGATGGGGATGGGGGTTCGGCCGTCGATGTAGTCCATGAAGTCTTGGAGGCGGTCGGGGGAGTCGGGGAAGAACTGGCCGACGCAGAAGAGGAGGTCGAACGGTCCGGCCGATTTGGTGACTGCGGCGACGCGCTTGTAGAGATGGCCGAGGCGGCCGAGGGGGTCGCCGCAGAGGAGGATTCGCGGAGGAGCCATGGCGGAGGAGACTCTGACAGTGACAGTTACAGTGACAGTGAGAGTCTGAGAGAGAAGATCAAATAAGGGAACCTGCTTTGGACCGAGATGTGTTGTCGCGTATCTCGAGGTGAGATGCACGTTTCCGATCGGATCGGTGCTCATAGTGATGTTCCGTGAAATAATATGGGCCTTCTCGGGTCGTGGGTTTTGGGGATGGGAGTCGACTGTCATTGGGTCTTTAAGCCCGTTAACAACAGCATATCACACCACAAAACACATTGGGTTAAAAAAATCACTCATACACGCACGCCTCGAGATGCATGTATACACATATCCCGATGTATAACACGCAGGACGAAGTCGCAAGAAAGCTTTTATGAGCCAATGTGAGACGAGGTCGCAATATTTTCCATAAAGCTTTTTTCATGAGCACCCAATGTAACTTATAGTATTTACCCCATTGTTGTCATTCTAAGATTTTTCCATAGAAAAAAATGTTTGACAACCATATGAACATGTTTGTATGTGGAAGAACAAATTGTCTAATTCATCCCAAATTTTATTTAGAGTATGAGATCTATCGTAAACTTCACTTTTTTATCTCAATTTTATCTTTACCCAAAATTGTAAAAACTTGTGCTTATGTGAAAGAATAAAGTGATAAAATGAACCTAATTAAACATCAAGTCATCAACATATGGAGGTGTTTCTAAATAATTTTAACAAAATTTATTAAACTCTATATAAAACATCAAAATTTGAATTTCATAAGCACAAATTCCTTGTAAAATCGCATTGTGACGATCCTAAATTTTCATGTAACAAGTGTACCATAATTGTGTGTGTAAATGTTGTGTTAAAATTGGGTAGAAACCCTAAGATTCAAATAATTATATGTGTGGGCCCACGTGGGACCCAACTTTAATTAGAGACCAAAATTAAGGGAGTGAGAATGGCGAGTTGACCGATTCCTACATAGATTCTCACCCAAAATAAGGAAAGAGAGAATATTGAGAAAATTTGGTAAACTTGATAAAATGAATGATTTAAAGGGTTGTTAATCTTTCTAAGAACGTGAGAGAAAGAAAAGAGAGGAGATCACCCTAAACTCAAACGCGCAGGAAAGTAAAAGGAGTTCACAACAGATCGAGAGCCTGTCACTTTTAGAGTTTTCAAACAATAGGTAATCCTCTCTTATTTGATTTTAACCTCTTGCTATTTTGTTTGGGATTAAATCGTGTTCTATCGATTTACTCGCAATAGGCTAAATCAATATTTTAATGAGATCTTAAGACGAGTCTTCTTGTTGATCAAAATGGAGTCCCAACTAAGAAAGATTGGATTAAGAGATGAAAAAAAACGGAAAAGATGGCTGACTGCGCACTGCGCAGTCCGCACAAACAAAAAACGGAATAGGAGGGGAGCGTACACAATGCTCCCCCCTTAACCCATTATGGGCCTGGTACACCAGGCCCATATGGGTCGGTTGGGCCAAGTGCCAACCACACTTAAGAAAAAATGAAACATGGCCCATATAAGTTGGTATATATGGGTTGGCCCATAATGGGTTGGTACATCAAGGGAATATGGGCCTGGTAAACCAGGCCCATATGAAACACGGACTGCCTTGAGGCAATCCGTGAGGTATGAAACATGGGAGGGAGCGCAGTGATGTGCGCTCCCCTCCTCTTGTTACTACTCAATTTTAAAATAAATAAATATAAATATAAATATATATAATATTAAAGCAGAATTTAAAATAATTAGAATAAATTAATTGAAATGAGTTTTGAGTTTTCAAATAGCAATAAAGAAACAATATTTAAATTGTTGTGAACAAACATAAAAATATTTTTCGAAAAGAATTTCGAAATTAGATTGCTTTCAAGTTAACTTGTGTAATTAATCAACAATTGACCTATTTAGGTTGACTGAACTTTGGAGTACGCTCGTGAGTGCCAATTAGAGATTTTTGTAAATTAGCGTACCAAGTAAGTTGGGATTTAAGTTATTGGTTTTATGATTATTTACCTTTCTACTAGACTATGTGATATGGATCATGTAAGTAGGACATACGGGTAGATTAAGGTGCATTGTTAGACATTGTATGTAGATAACTTAGTGGAGCTCGCTAGGAGTCCTTGCACCAAATACTACAAGTTCGACCAGAAGTTCGGGACAGTTGGACCGTACAAAGAAGAATAACAAAAAGGGCAGTCGCCCAGAATTAATATTTATCAATTGAGAATACGATTAATTCCAATGTTCTCAATAAATGTTTGGTAGTAGGTGTTAAGTCCAGTTGGACTAGTTTGTGGACTTGGTGATAGGTAAATCATTCACAGTGTAAGGGAATAGAGTGTTGATACCGCTATGGCCATGGTAGGGTCAATCTTCACGAACTTCAGCGTGGTTGAGGAGTCTATCACAGTAGCTCATACATGTCTAGCATTTGTACATTTTGATGCATTGATTATGATTTTGTTTATATATTTTCTTGTTTATTCCCTTCGTCATATTAAATATTTGCAAGCCATGCATTTTATTTATTGTTGCATTTATTATATGGAATGTTCATAACGCCAGTAACTTAACCTAAACTTACTGAGCACCGTTGCCCTATTGTGCTCACCCAACAATTTTCCCCCACAGGTTCTTCGTCGAGAGTAGATAAGGGGAAAGAAGTAGCTCCAGCTGTCTAGAGGATTTTCTGACTGTTGATTGGTATGGTTCGAGATCGAACCAATACTTTTTTTTTTATATTATTTATCATGGGATTGAGATTTGAAATAAACCGAACTAGATGAGAATTTATTCTAGTTGGCAACTCTTGATTTCCAGTATTAGCATTATGTGGAAACATTGAAATTAGTTTTAAATTTATGATATTCCACTGCATTTATGATTACTTAATTTGAATTCCAATTCGCTGATGAAAGATAATGAGTTGTTTTTGAAAAGAGACTTACTAGTTAGGTTCATAACTCAGTGACCGAGTTGGTTAGTGAGTTATGGATCGAGCTAGGCCGGTCGGGATTCATTTAGGAAATCGGGTCCTAACAATGGGGATAAAATTGAGTCTAAGAAGTAAAGTTTGGGATAGATATGACAAAAAAAATTTGGGGATAGATTTGAGACTTGAGGCAAGGTTTATGACCCGCTTTAGGCTCCTAATTAGATGCACCTAGGTTAGTGCACTGTTCAATACACCTCGAACGTGGATATCAAGGTGTATCGAACGGTGCACCACTAGACACCCAAGTTGATGTGTCTAACTAAGTGTCCAAAGTGGGTACGTTTAGCACGTTCCTATAAAAACTGAAGGAAAAATGATTTTCTAACTTACTTTGAGCACCAAGAATCGATAGCCAACTATGTGGCACTGATATGGGGACCCACATGCAAATAGCTATTATTGTTGGAGAGTTCCTACTTTGACCCACTTTGGACGCCCATTAAGTACATCTATCCGGTGGAGACCTCACGATATACCTTGAGTGTGAGTCGCGCTCGCATCAAACGACACTCATAGGTGAGTGGGCTTAAGTCGATGCCCAAAGTGAGCCAACTAGTCATTTTTCTTATTGTTGTTCTTGTCATTGACTTAAAGCACACCCTCTTCCCACCATGTATCATACTATAAGTTGCGTAATCCCTGCATATCAAGGTGCCAATTGGGAATGTTATTCTAGCACTTCCTTTTTTATTTGTGACTGAAAAATGGAGCAGCATTTGTGGTCCTCATGTTGTGTTCGGTTGGGTTGATAGGGTTGTCTTAATAGGGTCGGATTAGCAAGCATTGAATTACATGACTATGGATTAGAGTTAATCGGAAGTTGGAGACTTGTTCGGTTGACATGATATGGTTTTAAGTGATTAAAAGAAAATGTCATTTTTACCCCTCCCCATATAAAAACCCTCAAGAATCAGTGGTTTTGTTTGGAGTAAATGAAGAGCATTTTTGTCCTTACTCATATTGGAAGAGATTGGATTAGCTAATGATAGGGTGAGAGTCCACTTTGTTTAGTCCAAAGTTTGTATGATAACTAAATTCGATGGTATTATCTAATCATGCGAAGTGAACAACGGATTACATCTAATCCAACGGATTACTTAAGCGGTCATGTGAACCGAACACACCATCAATGCTACATCACCTCGATGCTCACTCTAAGTGTCAAATGCACGTGTAAAAAAAGTTCAGCCAATCGTTTTTTTTTTTTTTTTTTCCCTACCATTTTTTTGCGGTACATTTTATTTTTCTTACCATTTTGAGAAGGGAAATTAATCTTTTTTTGTCTTTCACTTTTTTGTTGTTTTCTTAATTGATGGGATTAAATGAGACAGGTGAGTTGACTAGTAAGAGTGGAAAAAGATTTGGACGAAACAAGTCAGACTAGTCCAAACTTACCTATAATTAATTTTCTTTACTAATGAATTAAAATGGTGTATGGACTTGACTCGTTTTGAAACCAGACACATTTTCATGTACAATCTCAAGTTAGTTTTTGTGAAACAGGAAGGTGTAAAGAATGACATTTCTAGAAGTCACAACCCACCGCACCCCTTTACCCAACCATCCATATCCACTTCGAGATGCGATTTCGTATGTCGAGATTCAAAACATGGTTGGATGGGAGGTGTATATATATCGGGTTGTGACTTCTAAAGGCGTGGTTCTTGTTTTAAATTGAGTTGAAACTTGCTAAGAACTAGTGAGGAAAAATAGAAGACTAAGAACTTCTACTACTACAAACTACTACGAAGAAAAAGAAGAGAAAAATGAGATAGTTGGAATGAAAATTTTTCATTCAACTTGATGTCATATTACAATGAGGTTGACACTCTTTATATATGTCATTTGGTAATAATGACAAATGTACTTAGACAATATTTACAAGTAACACATGCATCACATGTCACACAACTCTTCACAAGCAACATTGACAATACATAGAATAGTGAGTACATTGGATATGAATACAAGTAAGTGCAATGTTTAATATTACAACTCAATGACAAAGTCGTGCTTGACAATGTGGTTATTCAAAATTTTGGTCAATTGTTCATCCATATCCATATCGTAACAGTTCTAGTAGTTTTTTTACTTTTATTTTATTTTGCTGGGTCTGCGTGCATATATAGAGGCCGTTGGATGTCTAACATGTTGAGGTCACAACTTTATGTTTCGCTGACGTTATACAGTACGTACCAGCAGATTATAATTTATAACCTACATACCTCTACCTGTATTTATAATATAGAAAAACTTTGACAAGATTGATAAGTAAACGACAAGTCTAGCTAGCTATTTAAACACCATTAATAATTATCGCACCTCTAAAGTTGTAGTTAAGTAGTTAGGAATTGAACAAAATTTTAATACTCTAATTAAGCAGAGGTGATGATCAAGTTCGAATCGTCGTAGCAGCACAATTTTCCTAGCTCGATCATGAGTCATGCACCTCGGAGGGGTTAAGACCACCAATGAGACCATGAATTAGAGCAAAAATTGATCCACCTAAGACATAATTCACATTTAACTCAAAAAATGCTCTCAAATGAAACTATAGATTGTGAATGCTAGCTGATGTGGCAACGAATCAAAGTTATGAGTGTTTACCACAATGTCTACTTTTAGACATTGTAGTCTATTGCTACATCATCATTGTTTGTTGTAGAAAGTCATGCAAAAAAGTCATAATTCATAATCTAAATCACATTACCATCGAATATCATTTTGAAATTTAAATGTCGTCTATCTAATACCATATAAAATAGACATCATCACTGCATCTAACGCTATCTAAACACTACAATTTAAATAAAAAAATGAAAAAAAAAACTCCATGGTCCATGAAGAACGAATTATTTATGTCAAGTCTTTTAAGAATGAGTTGAAAAGTACATGAACTGTTTGCTAAAAAAATAAATTAAAAAGAACGATAAGAAAATATCCAAGGCCTACTTTCAAAAGAAATCACGTGGCCAATTTTGTCACGACTCGCGTTGTTATTGTCAAGCGTGTGAATAGGCAATACTCACATGCACCAACGACCATAGTAAATATGTAGTGGATAATGATGACAAAATAAGGGTAATATATACACAATCGATTTGACTTCACTATTTATCGAATCTAAATTCAGCTTCAGTAGCTCTGGGGTATTTGTATTTTCACATTAATTTCAATGCATAACCCCTCTGGTTTACATACTTTCAAGCCAATACAACTTTCAGACAAAGGCGGATCGAGCCACATACATGGCTGCCCTTAGGACGTAGCGCATGGTGACTTGTATGTGGCTCCCTTTACATACGTAGAGATCAATAGAAATATATATATATATATATATATATATATTTATATATATATATATATATATATATATATTTATATATAAGCTAGCCCATTTCTTAAAGTAATGCTTTGGTTGCCCTTAGTTTATCTTAGGTACTTAAAATTTTGGTTCCACCTCTTTATGAAGTTTTGTCCCTCTTCTAAAAAATAAAAAACATAAACAAAACAAAAAAAAAAATTAATTTCAATGCACATCTAAAATTAATCACATAAAATTGTTTCATAATTGTCCCTCGATTTCAATGTATATATATAGGCCTTGTTTGGTATGAGGTGGAGATGTCTCCAAGGAGATAACTCACATGAAGTTGAAAACTAATCTTGTTTGGCTGCCCACCATGTTAGTTATCTTCCAACTTAGAGAGAAGAGTGTGAGATATCTCCCAACCACCCCCATAAGGAGATAATTCTCGAGAGTTATATGGACACGATTACCCCTCACAAATTTACATTTTCTCATGTTTGTTATAATCCATAATAAAAGATTAAATAAATCATCCATTCATAAAAAAAAAGTATTTTTCAAGTGAGATAAATATTTTTAAGAATTATCATTAGTTGTATTTTATAGTATTATTATTAATAATTATTTCAAATAAATATAAACATACTTATAATTATTTAATGTTTTTAAATATTTTTGTAAATAATATTTTTATGTTTTTAATTATGAATAAATAAATAATAGTTCATATGCTGAAAATAATATATAACGCTTTCTTTTTTTATCTTAAAATATATTTGAAAGGTATTTATATATGTCAATTCTCACATTTTACAAGTTTTAAAAATTTGCAATTTCCTGCAAGTTCAAAGTTCAACCAAATATGAAATATGAACTTACACTGTGAGTTAATTACAATGAATTATCTCCGCTCGCACTGTAAGTTGGCAAAAACGAACCAAACGAGGTCATATATATATATATGAAGTTTACAATGTTAGTGATCACAATGAAAAACTAAGGCCTTGTTTGGTATGAGGTGGAGATATATCCAATGAGATAACTTACAGAGAGTTGAGAACTAATATTGTTTGGTTGCCCAACTTACTCGCAAGTTATCTTCCAACTTACACTTTAGGGTGAGAGATAAATCCCCACCACCCCCATATATATATAGTAAGTTATCTCTCATGAGTTGTGGACACAATTACCCCTCATTAATTACCATTTATTACACATCTCTCTCTTATTTGAAGGCTATTTATGTCAATTCATATTTTTTATTGTTAAAAAATTTAAAACTTTCATGCAAGTTTAAAGTTGAACCAAACATAAAAGTATTAACTTCAAAAAATAACTCCGAACTGACACTGTAAGTTAGAAAAAAACGAACCAAACGAAGCCTAATTTAGCATTTACTTACAAGTATGTCATCTCACCGCTTTTATAGTTTTAATATTTTTTTTCTATAAGAGAGAAAATTGCATGCTCTTGTTGGGAATCGAACCCCTGACCCGTTACACTTACAATCTCATCCTTATTAATATGCATGATATAAGCACTTTTTGGTATATATTGGTGAGTACAATATATAAGCCCTCAAAAAATATGATACTATATATAATATATGTATAAATGCTAACATTAATCAAACCTGGTGAATGACCTTTCAGTATATATCAGTTCTTCATATCTTCGAAAGGCTAAATTGTCCTTTTTGTCCATGACATAGCCCCACCTTAATTTGTCACCTTCATACATACATGATGTGAGTGCGCGCGACCATAAAGTGACGTACATGGGAGATGATCCTGCTTTCGTGTTATTATATATATGCACATACTGAATAAAATTTTATGTCTGAATTTAAATATAAGAGTTTTTTTTTTTTTTTTGGTTTCATGAGATTGATTCGCTCTTGTAAGAATGAATGGTCGAGCTAAACAAGGAATAGCGAAAAAAAAGAAGATTTAATTCAGACGCTCATAATTAAAAAAACATGTATAATAACAATAGTAATAATAAAAAATTAATATAATGAACTGTCTAATTTGTAATTAAAATATTGTTTATTTTGTAATCTAAACAAATTATATATTGTTTATTTTCAGACTAAACATTACTCCAATATCTAACACGCCAGAGTCAAAAAAAAAAAAAAAAGAGAAGAAGTTATAGTATCTACCACTATGCTAATATATACTCCATATAAGAAATAAATGAAGTTGACTATGTGATATTTGGTAGTTGAGAATTAGGTGTGGATTAGTTTCATTAGATATTAATCAAAAGCTTATATCACATCTAAACACAATATTATTTAGCTCATTTTAATATGATGAGATATCTATCAAGTAGACGCACATTTATTTTTTTATTACTGGGCCAACTATCTAATGGTTCTGATTAATAAGTTTCACATAAAAAAAACGTTGTTTAATATAATGTGGTTTCGGTCACATATCAAATCATTAATTCGATCCTGGAAAAAAATCATTAATTTGATATATATATATACTTGGAAAAAAATGGTGCGTACATCGACGCGAAGTTCTGATAGCTTAGGACTTGCTGTGTGTATGTAAGTAAACTGATTTGAGACATTTATTTACATTTCATTCCATTTATTTATTTCTTCTCAGTTATTCGAACTGAATTGCCTTTGAAATCCATATGCTATGACTTGTTCAGTTACTCATTTTAATGATATTCATAGCATATTCTGTTTTTGTATATCATTGATTCTAATTCCTATACTTTGTCATATTGATTGTTGTGTATGAAAGTCAGTGATATAGCATGCTATTAGGTTAGTGTGTTTATTTGACTCTAATCCTTTGGGCATTAGTATGCTGTTACATTTCTTGGATTCCAATGCTGTGTCATTTTTGAATACGAAAGTGGTTCTTGTGGTTAGGGTCATGTGATGATAGAAATTCAGCTTTCATACGGGGGTCACTAGACTTTCCGGGATGTCAGGGGATTTCTCCACTACCTTGCATGACACACGGGGTAACGTGCCTCGAACTGGGCATATAACTTGGACCTCTGGGTTTGTTGGCGCAAGAATAACTTGGGTGACATGACGAGTTTTAAAACTCGGGTATGTTGGCAAGTATACATTCCTGACGATTAATTCACTTGGAATAGAAAAGGCGTAATCGTAAGTACGACCTTTTGAGATTATGATATAGAGCTCAATTTAAAATGAAATGATATAGAAGCGAGCTCAAATCGTAGTGGACGGTGATGTGATGAAGATCACGGTACCGACCGACCCTAATCCATTACTACGTAGCCTTGAGTCGGTTTCATATTTGTTTAACTCAAGTATCTCTTTGCATGATGTTTCTTTCAAAGATAGTTGCTATTTAAATTATGCCATTTGATGCTTGTTGCTGTTTGGGAATGTGGATCAATGTCTCTCGATATTACTTAAATAATTTCATGTACTCACCGTCTAGTTTGTGACGGTGGGTGCAGATCAAAGTAGCGAGACACAGCAAATAGAAGATTGGTGACTATCTCTCGAGCTGAGAAGGACTGCTACGACTATTTTTGTACGTTTTTGCATTCTTTTGTATTACGTTTTTATGTACATGTTATTTTTACTTTTGGGTTGAGCGATAGGAACATCTGACTAGACACATGTTGTATATATCACCATTTTTGTTTATATATGCATGTGATCACTATTTCCTGGTTTTTCCACAATAGGTTAGGCCTTAGGATTTCATTTCCACTAGTAACTAAATAAGACTTCCGCTGAATAATTTGTTAGAAATTTTTTTTTAAGTAACTCTGATTCATAGACAACCATAGGTTAGTCACTAGAACAAGTAAGTTAACTGTAGGTGGTATCATAAATGGTAAGTGTGTAGGTGTTTAAATAAGGCTGACTAATTCCTTGTTAGGTCCTATAGGGGAGATTAGGGCTTAATTAAGGGATTAGGCCGGGCGGTGCCCTTATTTGTAGTTGGGGCCGTCACAGTTGGTATCAGAGCCTAGTTGTGATAATCTCATGGCTTAAGACTTTGTGATACCAACGTCACAGTTGGTATCAGAGCCAAGGTTTATAAAGCTTGGCTTACTTATATGGTTTTAGGCTATATGATACTAACACGGTTAGTATCGGCGCCATGGTTTGAGAAAACATTGCTCTCGATCGTAGAATATGGAGTTTCTACAATACGATACCACAACTACAATATGTAGTGAACGACCTACCTTGTTCAAATAGAAACAACTAAAAAATATAAAAAGCTGTAGAAGTTAGAAAACCTTAGTTAGATGTGGAAAACCAGATGAACCTCGCCTAGAAACTATTAGTTGGGAAGTGAGTGAAGTGAGTTGGGGATGTAATATATTTACTACATGTTACTTTTGTTATGTGTATATATGCGTTATCCACGTAGTAGGCGATTCACGCTCGTTCTCCATTTGCGGTTGGAGATGGCGGATTCACGCGATAGAGATGATGCCGATGCGAGAGGTAGCCCGCCTCGATACCATCGCAGAGGATTTCCATAGGCTTTCGGATCGAGTAGGCGCTCAGGGTCGGCAATTGGCGGACCTCATCGCATTGTTGACTTCTCGATTTGCTCCATCACCACAAAGACACGACACCTAGCCCTACTCGCGCTACGGTCTTGACCGTAGTGTGTCGGTCGTACCGCGACAACGATGATTGCGACCCCAGCGGTGGAGACAAGAGTGTCTACACCATCTTCCACACCCCCATCAGCTAGTTCAACATCGGTAGTTCAGCTGGTGAAAGATTTCATCAGACTGAAACCAGTATACTTTGACGGCCAGAGGGATTTTGAGAAGATAGAGAAATGGGTACTGTCGCAGGAGAAGCTCCATAGAATTTTGCAGATTGAGGATAGACTCCGAGCTGAGATATCGTCGTACACTTTGCAGCGAGATGCAGATGTATGGTGGCGTACGACGATAGCAGCCGAAGGAGAGTTTGAGTCGTGGGATGCATTTAAGACTAAGTTCTATCGGCAGTACTTCCCACCTCCAGTGATGAAGAGGTTGCGGAAGGAATTCATGACTTTGAGACAGGGAGCTGATGAGACGGTGATGAACTATCGAGACAGATACGGCTATTTGAGACAGTTTGCTGGAGATCTTGTGAAGGAGGATGCTGATGATGTATATCATTTTGGCGACGGACTGAGGCGGATATTGATTTTTACGTGGTCAGTTCAGGTGCCAGGACACTTGGGGAGAGATTTTCGAGCGTGCACTTGCTCACGAGACTTATTATATGAGCCGAGTGGTGACGGGACACCCTTAGTACCCGCGCTGACACCTGATCAGATGGCGGAGTATGAGCGGAGGAGACAGAAGGGCAAATGACCGAGGAGATGGGATAGAGGTGCTCAGGGGGCAATTGTGCCTTATGTAGCATCTCCTACACCTTGCGACGATTGTGGGTAGACCTCCCGTACCACCACCAACAGTCGGACTCGCATTGCCGGCCTCCTCGCTACGTCTACTTTACCGCTTTTTACCGGACCACCACCTCCACGTCGGCGACAGATGGTGGTAGAGGCGAGGTAGAGGTAGAGGACGAGGACGAGATAGTTCCGCACCGGGCGAGAGACAAGCATCTACACAGCCCCGAGGGATCGGACGCGGGGTCAATCTAGAACAATCACGTGTTTTCGATGTGGCCGGGTTGGACATGTGATTCGAGATCGTCCACACCAACGACAAGTGATACCTCCACACAGCCGCCGAGAGGTCGTCCATACGATTGCACACGACGCAGACGCTTCACTTTAAACTTATTGAGGGTATGGTTTCTATTTGTGGTCACCAAGCTTATGTTCTATTTGATTCGGGTTCGACAGTTTCTTTCATTTCTGGTCGCATGGTCAGCATGTTAGGGTTGAAACCAGTTAGTGTCGGAGTCCATTTGATTTTGAGTACGGCAGCCGGAGATAGAGTGTACCCTAATTCTCTGGTGGAGAAATGTCCAGTAGAGATTGACGGGGTAGAGTTACCTGCAGACTTCAGGGTACTAGAATTCCTGAATTCGATGCGTTGCTAGGGATGGATTGGCTAGCATCATATCATGCTCATATCGACTGTTTTGCGAAAACATGTGATATTTGAGATCCCAGGGCGTCCAGTATTCATGTATAGCGGTAATACTCCGAGAGCCGAGAGCATTCGAGGTCGGCTTGCAACTAGTGGAGAGATGGAGACTTTGGTATCAGTATATACCATTGCTGAGAGTCATGGACCTAAACTTGAAGAGATTCCGGTTGTTTGCGAGTTTCCGGACGTGTTTCCTGAAGACTTACCTGGATTACCACCACCGAGGGAGATTGATTTCATTATTGAGTTGGTGCCGGGGACGAAACCGATATCTATACCACCATACCGCATGGCTCCACGAGAGTTAGAAGAATTGAGGAAACAATTGCAAAGAATTGAGCGAGAAGGGATTCATTACACCTTCGATATCACCATGGGGAGCACCTGTCTGTTTGTGAAGAAGAAGACGGTACCTTGAGACGTGTATTGATTACGAGACAATTGAACAAGGTCACAAGATCAAGAACAAGTATCCATTACCACGTATCGACGATTTATTCGATCACAGAGAGGAGCGCAGCTTTTCTCTAAGATAGATCTACGATCGGGATATCATCGGTTGAGGGTCGGGGAGGATGATAGATACATAACAGGCGTTTAGTACGAGGTATGGACACTATCGGTTCACGATCATGCCGTTTGGTTTGACTAATGCTCTGCCATGTTTATGGATTTGATGCATCGAGTGATGAGACCATATCTTGACCGCTTTGTGATCGTGTTTATTGATGATATATTGGTGTACTCCAAGACTCGAGAAGATCACGAGCGGACTCGGGGAGACGTTGCAGACTTTGAGGGAGCACGGACTATATGCCAAATTCAAGAAGTGTGAATTTTGGTTGTCCGAGGTCAAATTTTTGGGTCATGTAGTTGGAGCAACGGGTATTGCTTTGTAGATCCAAGAAAGATTCAAAGCGATTTTGGAGTGGCTGCGCCACGACGTCGTGGATCGAGATTAGGAGTTTTCGGGGTTAAGAGGCTATTACCGAAGGTTCGTGAATGATTTTTCAAAAATCGCTTCGCCGATGACCAAGTTAACCCGTAATGATGTGAAGTTTCGGTGGTATGAGGAATGCGAGGCGACATTTGCGCAATCGAAGAAATTGTTGACTACCGCACCAAATGTGTTGATATTGCCGAGAGGCCGGAAAGGGTTTCATGGTGTACACAGATGCTTCTCGTATGAGTTTAGGTTGTGTGTTGATGCAAGAGAAAGGTACGGTGTCCTACGCATCAAGACAGCTTGAAAATACATGAGAAGAACTACCCAACTCATGACTTAGAGTTAGCGGCGGTAGTGTTTGCTCAAGATATGGAGACATTATCTCGTATGGAGAGAAGTTCACACTCTACACCGACAATAAGAGTTTGAAGCATCTCTTCACACGAAAGAGTTTGAATATGAGACAATGCATGAGATGGTTGGAGTTTTTGAAAGACTATGACTTTTCTTTGGAATATCATCCGGGAAAAGCTTATGTCGTTGCGAGATGCGCTCGAGTAGGATTCCGACCGAGATGTTGAGAGACTATTCGATGTCATATGACGCACGAGTATGGTTTACTCGAGGCGGCGGAGAGGCTGAGTCAGTCAGATATTGCTAACGACACAGAGGTACTGATTTGTGCTCATGTGAGACTTCAAACAAGGTCGACTCGTAGGTGTCGAGGCTCGAAAGTTCGACATTTTGTATCCGAGATTCATGAGTTAGCCCGAGTTCCGAGTGTCTTGATCGGACCGAGACAACATATCGGTGTCTCGATTTCGTAGCGAGATTGTGGATACCGGCAGTGGCAGAGCTGAGAGATGAAATTCTTCAGGATTCACATCGTTCCCGGTTCACTATTCATCCAGGAAGAACCAAAATGTATCATGATATGAAAAGACATTTTTGGTGGCCTGGGATGAAAGCGGACATAACCGAATATATTAGGAACTGTGGAATCGCCAAGGTGAAAGCGCAGCATCGTAGACTGGAGGATTACTACGGCCACTTCCCATTCCACGATGGAAGTGGGAAGACATAGCTATGGATTTCGTTCGAGGACTCGCCGAGGATCGTTTCATAGACATGATTCCATCTCGGGTGATTGTGGACGATTGACGAAATCGCCCATTTCATACCGATTGCAACTTATTACACATTTGACCAAATTGAGTGTATTGTTCGAGAGAGAGATTATCGAGTCGCATGGAGTACCTTTAACTATTACGTCGAGACGAGAGATGCTATGTATACGTCCAGGATGTGGCGGAGTATGCGGGAGCAATATGGTACACGTTCTGCTTTTAGCACATGACTTTTCACCTCGTATCGATGGGGATACGAGAGGTTAATACAAACTCTCGAAGATATGCTCGGGCGTGTGTACTTGAGTTTGGCGGATCGTGGGAAGAGTATTTACCGTTGTGTGAATTTGCATACAACAACGGTTATCGAGAGCATTGAAATGGCGCCATTTGAGGCGTTATATGGTAGCACGTGTCGCTCACCATCTTGTTAGGGTGAGCCGAAGACCGAAATTTATTAGGGCTGAAATTGTTGTCGATCACACGAGAAAAGGTAAGACAGTATTCGCCGAAACTTAAAGGAGCCCAGGAAAGGCAAAAGAAGTATGCGGACATGTATCGCAGCGATCTCACGTACGATGAGGGAGCTTTAGTGTATCTAAAGGTTTCTCCTCGTAAGGGTCATTATCGATTTGGTTTGAAAGGCAAATTAGCACCGAAATTCATTGGGCCTTTCAAGATCAAGAAACGGGTTGGAAAGGTTGCTTATGAGTTAGAGTTACCTCCACAAATGTCGGAATTCATCCGGTGTTTCATATATCGATGCTTCGACTAGCTAAGTCAAAGGCAAAGAGATACCGACAAGTGGATTTGAGTCGATTGATTTGAGTGAGGATATCTCATATGAAGAACAACCGATTCGATTCTTGACCGAAGTGGTACAAAGACTTAAGAAGCAAGTATATCCCGAAGGTGTTAGTCAAGTGGCGTTTCATGGAGATTCGAACTCACTGGGAACGGGAAGACTATATGCGAGACGATTTCCGTACCTCTTCGAGTCGCATATATCTTAAATTTCGTTTAGTTTAAGTTTGAGGACGAACTTCCTATTAGTTGGGAAGTATTGTCACGGCCCAAATAATTAATACACGTTTAATTCGGTAATTTGGACAAAATGACCCGTGACGTGGGACTTGCAGTACGATACGTGTCACTACCGAGGCACGGTGGCCGAGGTAAATGTTATATTTGTTGTGTTGTATGCCTAGTGTAATGTATTTGTGTAGACTACTAAGTCATTTACGGGTATGCAGATACCGAGACGAGCGGGGACGCGCCTCGTGTTGCGTGCCGACGTGGGCCCGAGGCAGCAGCTCGTGGGGTAAGATTAATTAATTTACATTAAAAGTAATTTAATGGTTTGTTTAATAAGTGGCTATAGTAGTGGTAATGTGGTCACATTAAATCAATATGCAATGGCCTATAGTTTGCAAAATAAAATCATAGCCGTTGGATTCGCCTCGAGATACGCATTTCGCGGGACTCGAAAAAAAAATATTAAAATCTGGCCAAACAGTAAGGCGGTGGGGACAAAGTAGATATTTTTTTGTTTCGCCTCGAGATTCGTGCAACACGAATCTCGAGACATCAAATACTTAACCCCCATCTTATCCATTCGTTGAAACAAAAAAAAAAAAAAAATCGCACACACACAACGCGAGAGGATCTGGGAAGAAGGAGAGAAACCGGGAGAAAGAGAGAGATCAACCAAGCTCGAAGTAAGGTGACTCGTTGATCTCGTTGTTGATTTCTACTGTTGTGTTGTTGGTCGTTGTTGTGGTTGTCGTTGTTGGCGCCATGTTCGGCCATGGAAGGCTTGGCCTCCATGGCCGAGAGGCGTAAGGAAGAAGATGGCGGGGGTGTCTCCTTGCCATCAACTTCGATGGTTTGGGGATGGACGCCAAAGTCCTAACGCCTCAAGAAATAAAAAAAAAAAAAAAAAAAAAATCAGAACTGAGCACGAGTGCTCGGTGAAGAAGAAGATGGGATCGGGTCGGGTCGCCGACCCGAACCCACGCTGGGACCGGCTCGGACCGACCACGACCGATGGAGACCGGTCGACCGACAGGTCCGGTCGGCTGGATCGGGCGGGTTGACCCGGATCCACTTCAAAAAAAAATAAAAATAAAAAATAAAAATAAAAATATATTTAATTATTTAATTAAATTAAACTGTTTTATATATATAATAAATTCATGAAAATAGAGAAAATTATAGAAAATTCAGGAAAATTCCGAGAAAAAATGGGAAATAATATATTTTTGATCCAAATCAATAAAACTTCACAATTTCTATAAAAAGTGAAGAATTCGGGAGTCTTCGAGGCGTTATATCGTGGTTTTACCACGAAAAACGCGAAATCGGCAAATAGGTCTCGAACTTAATTGTGACCGATATCGACCAATTTCGAATGTTAAATCATTAAACTTGAATCTAAATTGGGAAACTTTCTAATGTTAGGACCGTGAAAAGAGCTATTACGGGGTTTGGGTGCGTACATCGACGCGACTTGCTCCTGGATAGCTTAGGACTTCTTTGTGTGTATGTAAGTAAACCGATTTGAGACATTTATTTACATTTCATTCCATTTATTTATTTCTTCTCGCTTATTCGAACTGAATTGCCTTTGAAATCCATATGCTATGACTTGTTCAGTTACTCATTTTAATGATATTCATAGCATATTCTGTTTTTGTATATCATTGATTCTAATTCCTATACTTTGTCATATTGATTGTTGTGTATGAAAGTTAGTGATATAGCATGCTATTAGGTTAGTGTGTTTATTTGACTCTAATCCTTTGGGCATTAGTATGCTGTTACATTTCTTGGATTCCAATGCTTTGTCATTTTTGAATACGAAAGTGGTTCTTGTGGTTATGGTCATGTGATGATAGAAATTCAAATTTCATACGGGGGTCACTAGACTTTCCGGGATGTCGTGGATTTCTCCACTACCTTGCATGACACACGGGGTAACGTGCCTCGAACGGGTAACCGACCTCTGGGTTTGTTGGCGCAAGAATAACTTGGGTGACATGACGAGTTTTAAAACTCGGGTATGTTGGCAAGTATACATTCCGTGACGATTAATTCACTTGGAATAGAAAAGGCGTAATCGTAAGTACGACCTTTTGAGATTATGATATAGAGCTCAATTTAAAATGAAATGATATAGAGCGAGCTCAAATCGTAGTGGACGGGTGATGTGATGAAGATCACGGCCGACCGACCCTAATCCATTACTACGTAGCCTTGAGTCGCTTTCATATTTGTTTAACTCAAGTATCTCTTTGCATGATGTTTCTTTCAAAGATAGTTGCTATTTAAATTATGCCATTTGATGCTTGTTGCTGTTTGGGAATGTGGATCAATGTCTCTCAAGATTACTTAAATAATTTCATGTACTCACCGTCTAGTTTGTGACGGTGGGTGCAGATCACCGAGTAGCGACTGTGCAAATAGAAGATTGGTGACTATCTCTCGAGCCGAGAGAAGGACCGCTACGACTATTTTTGTACGTTTTTGCATTCTTTTGTATTACGTTTTTATGTACATGTTATTTTTACTTTTGGGTTGAGTGATAGGAACATCCGACTAGACACATGTTGTATATATCACCATTTTTGTTTATATATGCATGTGATCACTATTTCCTGGTTTTTCCACAATAGGTTAGGCCTTAGGATTTCATTTCCACTAGTAACTAAATAAGACTTCCGCTGAATAATTTGTTAGAAAAATTTTTTTTAAGTAACTCTGATTCATAGACAACCATAGGTTAGTCACTAGAACAAGTAAGTTAACTGTAGGTGGTATCATAAATGGTAAGTGTGTAGGTGTTTAAATAAGGCTGACTAATTCCTTGTTAGGTCTTATATGGGAGATTATGGCTTAATTAAGGGATTAGGCCGGGCGGTGCCCTTATTTGTAGTTGGGGCCGTCACACGGGGCATACTCAAACTGGTAGTTTCGACACCAGCTTTGGGGCACCATCGACTCTTCAACCAACATTTTCGCACTGTGAGCCCCTTCCTGATGCCCACTTCCTCCTCAGCATCTTCAATGCTAACCCCAAGTAGTTTTGACACCAACTTTATAGCATCCGAGCGAGATTCCTCTGTGTACCTCGCAAAGTTCTCAATTGCAACCATTTTGCCCGTCACATGAATCTTCAGGAGAATGCTCACATCCTCTAAGGAGATCGACATTTCACCGAGACCGACCGAGTGTATTATTTCACCGAGGGTCTATTACTTACGATCGGTGGTTCTCGTAGTCACTACACAAATGAGACTTTACAGATTGCATACGAGCGGAGTTTAGCTCGAGAGGTTACCTACTTACTCATCCTAAGGAGACTAGATCGGCCAGACCAGAGTCCCGATTGGAGGAGCACCATCAGGACAAGAAGAGGAAGAAGAATAGGTGGAATTTCCGTGATCGCAGGACTCATAGCGTAGGGTCCGTTGCACGATCCGACTATTCGTCCGACCCATACTAATCCGCCAAGACCTAGCTTTGCCGATCATCCACCACAACCTAGTCGATCGGGACAACGATCACGAGAGACAGACTCATCGAGAGTAGGGGTACCGATCAAGGAGACAAGCGAGATGAGGACACAGGGGGCCGGTCGGACTCGGACACAAAGTTCCGCACAAGGACGAGGCCGAGCGGACTCAAGGATCGCAGGATACCCGTACTGCTACAGTGCGGAAAGGTCGATCACATACGAGAGGAGTGCCCTCAACCACCAAAAGTACGCCACGGCATTATCGGCCTCGTAAAGAACGCGTTCAGCAGGTACATGCTGAGCTCCACTGGGGGCATCCCGAAACCTTGTCGAGGGTATGATTTCTATTTGTGGTACTTTCATGCACACCATGTTCGATTCAGTTCCACTGTCTCATTTATTGCTTTGGTCGAATGGTAGATAAGCTAGGTTTGAAACCTAGGTTAGGCTTAGTAAACCCTCATCCTCAAAGACCGCTTGGAGATAAGATTTACCCGAATTTGTTGTGCCTCGATATTTCGGTAGAGATAGGGGTTATGAGTTACCGGTGGATATGAGAGTGCTCGAGTTTTTGGAGTTTGATGCTTTGTTGGGCATGGATTGGCCGGGATCGTTTCATGCTCACATTAGTTGTTATGAGAAGAGAATCACGATTCCGTTAGAAGGTGGTTCGTAGCTCAACATTCGGGGCACGACATCGCTACTACCTATCACCAGAGGCGGGAAGCCACGAGTGACGAGATTGAGATTGTTGCGAGCGTCATGAGCACCGGAGCGAAGCGGAGATTTGCTTTTCGAAGTACCGGTTGTGTGTAACTTCCCGGATGTGTTTCCTGAGGATTTGCCGGGATTACCACCACCGAGGGAGATTGACTTTATTATCGACCTTGTTCCGGGACTAAGCCGATCTCGATACCACCCTACCGTATGGCACCCCGAGAGCTTGAAGAGTTGAGGAGTCGGCTAGATGACTTGTTAGAGCCGGGCTTCATCACCCGAGTATGTCGCCTTGGGGAGCACCGCTTCTATTTGTGAAGAAGAAGGATGGAAGTTTGAGGCTATGCATAGATTATCGTCAATGACCGAACCGAATTACAGTGAAGAACAAATATCCGTTGCCGCGCATTGATGATTTGTTTGATCGGTTGTGAGAGCGCAGTGGTTCTCGAAAATAGATCTGCGATCGTGGCTATCACCAAATTTCGGGATTAGGGATGAAGATCGAGAAAAGACGGCGTTCAAGACGAGATACGGTCATTTTCGGTTTACGATCATGCCGTTCGGTTTGACTAATGCACCGAAGCAATGTTCATGGATCTCATGAATCGTGTGATGAGGGAATACCTTGATCGGTTCATGATTGTGTTCATAGACGACATCCTCATCTATTCCAGGGACTCGTGAGGAGCACGAGGGGCATCTACGAACAAAGTGTTGCGACTTTAAGAGATCATCGATCGTTTGCCAAGTTCGGAAGTGCGAGTTTTGGTTGTCGGAAGTCCGATTTCTTGGGCATGTTGTTGGAGCTACCTGTTGCTTGTTGACCCGAGAGAAGGTTAGAGCAGTGATTGAGTGGCCTACGCCGACTACCGTTACGCAAATTCGCGAGTTTTACGGGATTGGCGGGATACTATCGCCGATTTGTGCAAGACTTCTCCAAGATTGCTTTGCTCCGATGACAAAATTGACTAAGAAGAATGCAAAGTTTGATTGGGATGAGGAGTGTGAACATGCATTCAACACTTTGAAGCGTAAATTGACTACCGCGCTTTGTGTTAGCGTTGCCGAGACCGGGAAAGACTTAGTGGTGTACACCGACGCGTCGAAGGTTGGCTTGGGTTGTGTATTGATGCAAGAGGGCAAAGTTATCGCCTATGCATCTCGACAAACCGAAAGTGCACGAGAGGAACTACCCGACACACGACTTAGAGTTGGTCGCAATAGTGTTCGCATTAAAAATATGGAGGCACCACTTGTATGGCGTACGTTTCGAGTTATTCACAGACCACAAGAGCTTGAAGTACTTATTCACTCGAGAGAACCGAACCCGAGACAGAGACGTTGGCTAGAGTTCTTGAAGGACTATGATTTCTCGTTAGAGTATCATCCGGGGAAAGCTAACGTGGTTGCTTGATGCTTTGAGCCGTAGGGGATCTGATGCTGAGGTGGTCGTATGTCGATGACTCACGAGTATGGTCTTCTCGAGGCGGCCGAGTTGAGGAGTTCGGCGGACGTGCGGGGACTACCAGGATACGATTTGTGGTCGATGAGGTTGCAGACCGTTTCACTCTACCGATCGTTCTCGAGGGACAACAAGGCGATGAGTCGTACCAACAATTCGAGAAGATGGTCGACGATTCGGAGAACATCCAGATTGGAGTCGGTCGACGACTCTTGTTTGAGGTATCGTGGGCGATCGTGGATTCCATTGGCGGCCGACTTACGCACCGAGATACTCCAGGGAGGCTCACCGTTCTCGATTTTCTCGTGCATCCGGGTCGAACCAAGATGTATGCTTGACATGCGACGTCTCTTTTGGTGGTCGGGGATGAAATCGATGTGTCGAATTCATTAGAGCGTGCGAGATATGCCGGCGTGTGAAAGGCGAGCATCGACGGCCTGGAGGATTGCTGCAGCCCCTACCTATTCCTCAATGGAAGTGGGAGCACATTGCTATGGATTTTGTCAGTGGCTTGCCCCGATCTCCTCGTGGCCATGATAGCATCTGGGTAATTGTGGATCGATTGACGAAATCTGCTCATTTCATACCCGTATCCACTACACACCGAGTTGACAGACTGAGCATTCTTTACGAGCGTGAGATTGTCAGACTACACGGAGTTCCGTTGTCAATCGTGTCAGATCGAGGAGCGCAGTTTACTTCGTTATTGTGGCAGCATGCGGGCTCGATTCGGCACCGCACTAGAGTTGAGTACGGCGTTCCATCCACGAGACACGACGGACGGTCAGAGAGGTTGATACGAGGTGTTGGAAGACATGCTCGGGATGTGTGTTTTGGAATACGGCGGGTCGTGGGAAGAGTATCTTCATTTGTGCGAGTTTGCTTACAACAACAGCTTATCGAGCAAGTATCGGTATGTCACCGTTTGAGGCGCTCTATGGCGGGCCTTGTAGATCACCTTCTTCTTGGCCGAGCCGAGAGGATGTTGTGACCGTTGGTCCCGAGACCGTTGTTGATCACACCGAGAAGGTACGGCATCCGTCGAGGCTTAAGAGTGCTCAAGAGCGGCAAAAGAAATACTATGATCGATATCACGATGAGCTTCAATACGACGTGGGGGACTATGTATACGGAAAGTCTCGCCTCTGAAGGGTCACAAACGATTCGGAATCAAAGGGAAGCTTGCTCCTAGATTTATCGGTCCCTTCATGTAACATCTCTCGATTTCTAACACGACTTATGTGACACGTGTCGGGATCGTGACCGACCGCGATCTTGGACGGTATTTCGAACCTTGGGAGTCGACAGGAGTAATTTTACGATTTTTTATATGTGTAATAGCATTATGGATTAAATGCGTGTCACGAGCCACTCGAGCGATTTCCTTTTTGTTTATGCGTGAGTTCTCGCCTAGGTAACCGCAGGGAGGAAATACGGTAAAAGTGTGCACGTGACGGAGAAAAATACGGGTCGATGAGGTAAGGTGAGTCAGGAACCCGGGGGTTAAGGTTGGGGACTTGTGGGTGGGTAAGGCACACCTAGGACACACCTCACCATATTGGTTTGAATTTCAAACAAAAAACCAACCACCCCACCCACTCCCATCACTCACACCTCACACTCCCACTCATTCACGTCACACTCTCATCACTCTCTCTCTCTCTCTCCCCGATCTTTCTTCTCACTCACTCACGGTTTCAATCACTCTCACACATCCCTCTCGGTCGACTCTCTCCCACTCATCTCGGTCTTCAAACCACACTCCCACCTCCTCTCGGCTTCAAACCTCTCTCACTCACGGCCTCTCTCTCCCTCGGCTCACCGCCGCCTCTGCTCTCGCCGGTGGCCGGACCGGGGACGCCGGAGGAGGCCGCCAGCCGGAGGTAACACTCTCTCCCTCGGTTTTCTCTCTCTCTCTCGCGTTTCACTTCTCTCACGGGCTCTCTCTCTCTAGGTTCGCTCACCATTCGGTTGGCGAGACCAAGCCGTCGTCGGAGGTCCGTGGTGGCGAGGAAGGTCGCCGGAGGTCTCGCACACTCTCTCTCTCCCGTGAGCACTCGACCACTCTCCCTCTCCTCGCGGTTTGCTCTCCCTCTCGGCTCACGTTTCTCTTCATTTCTCTTTGTTTTTGTTGTTGTTCGTCACACTTGTTACGTGTGCATGTGGTTGCGTGACGAGGGGCCGGCCGTGGGCGACCTCAGGAGACCCACCGGAGTCCAGACGTCCGGAACCACCCCCGCATGGCCCATGCAAAGTACTTGTTGTATACATACAACAAACTCGGTTTGCTAGGTGTTGACCCTCTCGCCGGAAAAGGCCCTCATTGGCGGCGCCACCGCCGGACCACCGGGGCCGGAACGTGTCGGGGACCCCACCAAAACTCGTATGTGGGTCCCACAACCCTAAAAGTGGCCAAAAACAGTTTTATAGGTGCAAAGGAATCGATATTTCATGTGATGTGTACGTTGGAGGCTCGCCGGAAACCACCATCGCCGGCGGTCCTACGGTCGAACCACGATCATTAAAGGTTGTCGAGGTCTCACTTAATATTAGTTGACGTCTAGCAATCCTCGGCTAAGTCCGAAACAAACGTACGTAAGGCTTTTGGAATTAGTTCGTGTGATGCCATCGTCGAGTCGAAAAAATATATAGTTGCTATTCAAACGTCGCGTGGCGATGAATGGCTATGACGTCGTGATCATGTTGCCGGTCCGCGAGACCATGACGTGACCCGCATACGACGAGCCGAGCCTATGACTCGCGATGAAACGAATACGTAGTTTGTCTTCAAAACCCGAGAGAGAGTGTCTTCTTTTATTTATTAAAATGTATGACCGTCAGAGCCATTCAAAACATTGGAAATAATGATAAGTTTAAACCTAAGTGTTAGTGAATGACTCGACCTAATAACACGAGTTTCCGACCTTGTCGGGTAACGGGAAACTTGAGGATACGCGTTAGGAGTCGCGGGAGTTTTACGTGGATTACGATAATCTCGGGTAAGTACACTTGCCTTAAAAAGCATTTGTACGTTAGTAAGCCGACTAAGAAGATATCATGAGATTCATTTTCACTTTTCTTGTGTTCGTTATTATCCCATCATTGGCATTCCATTCTATGTTCTTGTATGTGTGTTCTTGGCATAAGTACGTCTCGAAGGTACATGCGGCTGCACTAGAAGGGATAAAACGCGGGCACTCGAGCGCACGAGTGTTTGACCACCCCTAGTGATTGTGTGATACCATGTCTTGGATTGTTGTGGATGGTTGTGGATTGTTGTGGTATTGTTGTGGAATATGGACTACTTATTGCCTCTCTTGACTCGTAGAACACGCATGTTTCGATTGCTATCATTTCCGATCTGTCTATCATGCATTCTTGCTTATTTATATTCTGCATTTCGGTACCGCATGATATTTAGGCTGTCTTGTTTGTCGTTTCATGAATTCTTGTTATATTCTTACGGCTTTACTTTCAATTTCTCTCGATTGCTCATAGTCTAGTTTGTGACGGTGGGTGCGATAAGACGGAGAGCGATAGGGGCAAGGGACCGTGTCTAGGAGACTTTTTGTGAGCAGGTGGACGTGAGGTACTGCAGAGATGTAGGCTCGTACCTATCCTTTTTGTATGACGTTTATGTATATACGTATATGGTTGTTTTGGAGCAGGAACTAGGTTTGAGGTGATTTCCATAATTTCATTTTGTTGACTTGGATATGGTTTGTCTTGGGGGTTTCCACATTTATATAGATTCCTAATTTCCCTTGATTGAGTTATTTCCCATTATTTGATTAGAATATGATTTTTGCTTCCATTTGTATTATAAGCTGTAATAACTCTTTCATAAACCTTAAAAACCTTAAAATTTTGATAAGTTGAGGTGACTAGGCTCGTCCGGTTATTGAGAAAGCGACTCGGGACTGCACGGGTCTAGGCGGGCGTACCCAAATGCATTGGGAATTTGGGGCGTCACGATTGGTATCAAAGCTACGGGTTTGGTTATATAGACTGACTCATGTTGAAAATTCATAAAACACAAGCCATTGAAACCGGCGGAAGTTAGGAACGGTCAAAGAAAAGTGGAAACCACTAGGATCCGTAGAAACTTAGTCGGGGGAAGTAATTGGGCGAGTCAAATTATTTTAATACATATTATGATTGCTATGTATATTATTGTAGTATACGGTAGCTATAGGCGATTCGAGAAGTTCGTTTTCTTGATTCGAGACGACGATGACGGATCGAGCCGGTCGGGCGACGATAGCGGCACATCGGCACACGATATGCCGGTGCGGACGATGTGCATGCCTTGACTCGAGAGAGTTGCGACGCGGGATTCGCGGCTACGGGAAACGTTACGGCTTGTTGAGGACACTCGTACCGGCTACTGCTACACCATCGACTCAGACTACACCATTGCCACATACTACTACTCGAGGCGAGACCCCGTTCTTTGCGGCATCCACGGCTCAGAAACTCGTTAGAGCGATACACGAGGAGTGTTGTTGCGCCGGACACGCGAAACGAGCGAGAGGCACATCCTTTAGTGACGGTGATAGCTCGAGCGACGAGAGGCACCAGTGCGCCGATAACTAATGCGAGAGGTCACTCCGATTACGACTCCATCGAAGAGTCAGGAGCCAACTGCAGAGCGAAGCGATGGAGGGAATTTAAGAGACATGATCCCATGAAGTTTTATGGCGGCACGAGATGTTAAGGCGACGAGTTGTTTACGAAGAATCATGAGAAGATTCACTCGACCATCGCCACGGAGGACCACATGCGACGACTATCTCTTCGTCGATGTTACATGGAGAGCGGATGATTGGTGGACGACGATCATTACTACCGGGGGTGTTAGAGAGCTGGATCGACTTCAAGACCAGTTTAATCGAAATACTTTCCACCGCATGTACTTGAGCAAAGAGGAACGAGTTCATGGCGTTGAGCGGGGCGCTAATGAGTCGGTTATGGAGTATATGGGTAGATTCTCATCATTGTTGCCTTATCTTTGGAGGATCGGCGACAGGAGCGGCCAGAGTGTATTATTTCAGAGGGTCTATTACTTACGATCGGTGGTTACGTAGTCACTACACGGTAGGAGACTTTACAGATTGCATACGAGCGGAGTTTAGCTCGAGAGGGTTACCTACTTACTCATCTAAGGAGACTAGATCGGCGGACCGAGTCCGATTGGAGGAGCACCATCGAGACAAGAAGAGGAAGAAGAATAGGTGGAATTTCGTGATCGCGGGACTCGGAGCGTAGGGTCGTTGCACGATCGACTATTCGTCAGGCCCATACTAATCCTTGGTACCTAGCTTTGCCGGTCATCCACCACGGCTGATCGATCGGGACGGCGATCGCGAGAGAGGACTGCGAGAGTAGGGTGCCGATCAAGGAGACAAGCGAGAGGAGGACACGGGGGCCGGTCGGACTCGGACACAAAGTTCGCACAGGACGACGAGGCGAGCGGACTCGAGGATCGCGGGATACCGTGCACATTACGGGTGCGGAAAGGTCGATCACATACGAGAGGGAGTGCCCTCGACCACCAAAAAATACGCCACGGCATTATCGGCCTCGAAAGAACGCGTTCGAGCGGTGATTGAGCACGACCGGGGGCATCCGAAACCTTGTCGAGGGTATGATTTCTATTTGTGGTACTTTCATGCACACCATGTTCGATTCGGGTTCCACTTTGTCTCATTTATTCTTTGGTCGAATGGTAGATAAGCTAGGTTTGAAACTTTGTTAGGCTTAGTAAACCCCTCATCCTCGGCACCATTCTTTGGAGATAAGATTTACCGAATTTGTTGTGCCTCGATATTTCGGTAGAGATAGGGGTTATGAGTTACCGGTGGATATGAGAGTGCTCGAGTTTTGGAGTTTGATGCTTTGTTGGGCATGGATTGGGTGGGATCGTTTCATGCTCACATTAGTTGTTATGAGAAGAGAATCACGATTAGTTAGAAGGTGGTTCGGAGCTCGACATTCGGGGCACGGCATCGCTACTACCTATCACCGAGAGCGGGGGAAGCCACGAGTGACGAGATTGAGATTGTTGCGGCGTCATGAGCAGCTTTGGAGCGAAGCGGGAGATTTGCTTTTCGAAGTACCGGTTGTGTGTAACTTCCCGGATGTGTTTCGGAGGATTTGCTTAGGGATTACCACCAGGGAGATTGACTTTATTATTGACCTTGTTCGGGGACTAAGCCGATCTCGATACCACCTACTGTATGGCACCCCGAGAGCTTGAAGAGTTGAGGAGTCGGCTAGATGACTTGTTAGAGTGGGCTTCATCGATCCAGAGTATGTCGCCTTAGGGAGCACCGGTTCTATTTGTGAAGAAGAAGGATGGAAGTTTGAGGCTATGCATAGATTATCGTCGGTGAACAGAATTACGATGAAGAACAAATATCCGTTGCCGCGCATTGATGATTTGTTTGATCGGTTGACGAGAGAGCGCGATGGTTCTCGAAAATAGATCTGCGATCGAGGCTATCACCAGCTCGGGATTAGGGATGAAGATCGAGAAAAGACGGCGTTCGGCACGAGATACGGTCATTTTCGGTTCTGATCATGCGTTCGGTTTGACTAATGCACCGAAACAATGTTCATGGATCTCATGCATCGTGTGATGAGGGAATACCTTGATCGGTTCGTGATTGTGTTCATAGACGACATCCTCATCTATTCCGGGACTCGTGAGGAGCACGAGGGCATCTACGAACGGTGTTGCGGACTTTAAGAGATCATCGTTGTTTGCCAAGTTCGACAAGTGCGAGTTTTGGTTGTCGGAAGTCGATTTCTTGGGCATGTTGTTGGAGCTACGGTGTTCTTTGTTGACCCGAGAGAAGGTTAGAGCGGTGATTGAGTGGCCTACGCGGAGCTACGGATTACGCAAATTCGCGATTTTACGGGATTGGCGGGATACTATCGCCGATTTGTGCAAGACTTCTCCAAGATTTTTGCTCAGATGACAAAATTGACTAAGAAGAATGCAAAGTTTGATTGGGATGAGGAGTGTGAACATGCATTCAACACTTTGAAGCGAAATTGACTACGCGCTTTGTGTTAGCGTTGCCGAGGCCCAGGAAAGACTTAGTGGTGTACAACGACGCGTCGAAGGTTGGCTTGGGTTGTGTATTGATGCAAGAGGGCAAAGTTATCGCCTATGCATCTCGGCAGTGAAAGTGCACGAGAGGAACTACCGACACACGACTTAGAGTTGGGCACAATAGTGTTCGCATTAAAAATATGGAGGCACCACTTGTATGGCGTACGTTTCGAGTTATTCACGGACCACAAGAGCTTGAAGTACTTATTCACTCGAGAGAGGCGAACACAGAGACGAGACGTTGGCTAGAGTTCTTGAAGGACTATGATTTCTCGTTAGAGTATCATCGGGGAAAGCTAACGTGGTTCTTGATGCTTTGAGCCGTAGGGGATCGATCTTTGAGGTGGTCGTATGTCGGATGACTCACGAGTATGGTCTTCTTGAGGCGTAGAGTTGAGGAGTTCGGCGGACGTGCGGGGACTACCGGGATACGATTTGTGGTCGGATGAGGTTGCGGAGCCGTTTCACTTCTTGAAAGCATTCTCGAGGACGACAAGGCGATGAGTCGTACCAACAATTCGACAAGATGGGCGACGATTCGAAACATCCAGTTGGAGTCGGTCGACGGACTCTTGTTTGAGGTATCGTGGGCGTGTGGATTCCATTGGCGGGCGACTTACGCAGAGATACTCGGGAGGCTCACCGTTCTCGATTTTACGTGCATCGGGTCGAACCAAGATGTATCTTGACATGCGACGTCTCTTTTGGTGGCCGGGGATGAAATCGATGTGTCGAATTCATTAGAGCGTGCGAGATATGCCGGCGTGTGAAAGGCGAGCATCGACGGCTGGAGGATTGCTGCGGCCCTACCTATTCCTCGATGGAAGTGGGAGCACATTGCTATGGATTTTGTCGGTGGCTTGCCCCGTCTCCTCGTGGCCATGATAGCATCGGGTAATTGTGGATCGATTGACGAAATCTGCTCATTTCATACCCGTATCCACTACACAGAGTTGACGATGAGCATTCTTTACGAGCGTGAGATTGTCGGACTACACGGAGTTCGTTGTCAATCGTGTCGGATCGAGGAGCGCGATTTACTTCGTTATTGTGGCGAGCATGCGAGGCTCGATTCGGCACCGGACTAGAGTTGAGTACGGCGTTCCATCCACGAGACAGACGGACGATCAGAGAGGTTGATACGGGTGTTGGAAGACATGCTCGGGATGTGTGTTTTGGAATACGGCGGGTCGTGGGAAGAGTATCTTCATTTGTGCGAGTTTGCTTACAACAACGATTATCGAGCAAGTATCGGTATGGCACCGTTTGAGCGCTCTATGGCGAGGCCTTGTAGATCACCTTCTTCTTTGGTGAGGTGAGCGAGAGGATGTTGTGACCGTTGGTCTGAGGCTTGTTGATCACAACGAGAAGGTACGGCGGATCCGTCGAGGCTTAAGAGTGCTCAGAAGCGGCAAAAGAAATACTATGATCGGTATCACGATGAGCTTCAATACGACGTGGGGGACTATGTATACACAGAAAGTCTCGCCTCGAAGGGTCACAAACGATTCGGAATCAAAGGGAAGCTTGCTCCTAGATTTATCGGTCCCTTGAAAGTTGTGAAGAGGGTCGGTAAGCTTGCTTACAGGTTAGAGTTACCGCCGGCGCTCGTCGGTGTTCACCCGATATTTCACATTTCCATGCTTCGACTAGATAAGTCGGGCGGAGGGCGACGACCTACGTGGACTGAGTCGGATCGAATTGCAAGACGATGCCACGTACGAGGAACGACCAATTCAAATTGTCGGCCAGTAAAGTCAAGATATTGAGGAACAAGGAAATCCCTTAGTTCTCGTGAAATGGCAATTCCACGGGGACGAGGAGTTAACTTGGGAACTAGAGTCATACATGCGAGAGCACTTCCCTATCTATTTGATTAGGTGAGTCGAAGTTTAGTTTACTTATTAGTAAATTTCGGGGTCGAAATTCTAATAAGTGGGGAGAGCTGTAACATCTCTCGATTTCTAACACGACTTATGTGACACGTGTCGGGATCGTGACCGACCACGCGATCTTGGACGGTATTTCGAACCTTGGGAGTCGACAGGGGTAATTTTACGATTTTTTATATGTGTAATAGCATTATGGATTAAATGCGTGTCACGAGCCACTCGAGCGATTTCCTTTTTGTTTATGCGTGAGTTCTCGCCTAGGTAACCGGGGAGGAAATACGGTAAAAGTGTGCACGTGACGGAGAAAAATACGGGTCGATGAGGTAAGGTGAGTCAGGAACCCGGGGGTTAAGGTTGGGGACTTGTGGGTGGGTAAGGCACACCTAGGACACACCTCACCATATTGGTTTGAATTTCAAACAAAAAACCAACCACCCCACCCACTCCCATCACTCACACCTCACACTCCCACTCATTCACGTCACACTCTCATCACTCTCTCTCTCTCTCTCCCCGATCTTTCTTCTCACTCACTCACGGTTTCAATCACTCTCACACATCCTCTCGGTCAACTCTCTCCCACTCATCTCGGTCTTCAAACCACACTCCCACCTCCTCTCGGCTTCAAACCTCTCTCACTCACGGCCTCTCTCTCCCTCGGCTCACCGCCGCCTCTGCTCTCGCCGGTGGCCGGACCGAGGGCCGGAGGAGGCCCCCCAGCCGGAGGTAACACTCTCGCCTCGGTTTTCTCTCTCTCTCTCTCGCGTTTCACTTCTCTCGCGGGCTCTCTCTCTCTCTGGTTCGCTCACCATTCGGTTGGCGAGACCAAGCCGTCGTCGGAGGTCCGTGGTGGCGAGGAAGGTCGCCGGAGGTCTCGCACACTCTCTCTCTCCCGTGAGCACTCGACCACTCTCCCTCTCCTCGCGGTTTGCTCTCCTCTCGGCTCACGTTTCTCTTCATTTCTCTTTGTTTTTGTTGTTGTTCGTCACACTTGTTACGTGTGCATGTGGTTGCGTGACGAGGGGCCGGCCGTGGGCGACCTCAGGAGACCCACCGAGTCCAAGACGTCCGGAACCACCCCCCCATGGCCCATGCAAAGTACTTGTTGTATACATACAACAAACTCGGTTTGCTAGGTGTTGACCCTCTCGCCGGAAAAGGCCCTCACTTGGCGGCGCCACCGCCGGACCACCGGGCCGGAACGTGTCGGGGACCCCACCAAAACTCGTATGTGGGTCCCACAACCCTAAAAGTGGCCAAAAACAGTTTTATAGGTGCAAAGGAATCGATATTTCATGTGATGTGTACGTTGGAGGCTCGCCGGAAACCACCATCGCCGGCGGTCCTACGGTCGAACCACGATCATTAAAGGTTGTCGAGGTCTCACTTAATATTAGTTGACGTCTAGCAATCCTCGGCTAAGTCCGAAACAAACGTACGTAAGGCTTTTGGAATTAGTTCGTGTGATGCCATCGTCGAGTCGAAAAAATATATAGTTGCTATTCAAACGTCGCGTGGCGATGAATGGCTATGACGTCGTGATCATGTTGCGGTCCGCGAGACCATGACGTGACCCGCATACGACGCGGCCGAGCCTATGACTCGCGATGAAACGAATACGTAGTTTGTCTTCAAAACCCGAGAGAGAGTGTCTTCTTTTATTTATTAAAATGTATGACCGTCAGAGCCATTCAAAACATTGGAAATAATGATAAGTTTAAACCTAAGTGTTAGTGAATGACTCGACCTAATAACACGAGTTTCAGGACCTTGTCGGGTAACGGGAAACTTGAGGATACGCGTTAGGAGTCGCGGGAGTTTTACGTGGATTACGATAATCTCGGGTAAGTACACTTGCCTTAAAAAGCATTTGTACGTTAGTAAGCCGACTAAGAAGATATCATGAGATTCATTTTCACTTTTCTTGTGTTCGTTATTATCCCATCATTGGCATTCCATTCTATGTTCTTGTATGTGTGTTCTTGGCATAAGTACGTCTCGAAGGTACATGCGGCTGCTAGAAGGGATAAAACGCGGCACTCGAGCGCACGAGTGTTTGACCACCCCTAGTGATTGTGTGATACCATGTCTTGGATTGTTGTGGATGGTTGTGGATTGTTGTGGTATTGTTGTGGAATATGGACTACTTATTGCCTCTCTTGACTCGTAGAACACGCATGTTTCGATTGCTATCATTTCCGGTCTGTCTATCATGCATTCTTGCTTATTTATATTCTGCATTTCGGTACCGCATGATATTTAGGCTTGTCTTGTTTGTCGTTTCATGAATTACTTGTTATATTCTTACACTTTACTTTCAATTTCTCTCGATTGCTCACCGTCTAGTTTGTGACGGTGGGTGCGAATAAGACGGAGAGCGATAGGGGCAAGGGGCCGTGTCTAGGAGACTTTTTGTGAGCGGTGGACGTGAGTGCGAGATGTAGGCTCGTACCTATCCTTTTTGTATGACGTTTATGTATATACGTATATGGTTGTTTTGGAGCAGGAACTAGGTTTGAGGTGATTTCCATAATTTCATTTTGTTGACTTGGATATGATTTGTCTTGGGGGGGTTTCCACATTTATATAGATTCCTAATTTCCACTTGATTGAGTTATTTCCCATTATTTGATTAGAATATGATTTTTGCTTCCCATTTGTATTATAAGCGTAATAACTCTTTCATAAACCTTAAAAACCTTAAAATTTTGATAAGTTGAGGCGACTAGGCTCGTCCGATTCGGACTTGACGACCCAAATGCATTGGGAATTTGACTCGGGACTGCACGGGTCTAGGCGGGCGTACCCCAAAATGCATTGGGAATTTGGGGATATTTATTAATGCCTTAAGTGGGAAGTAATTGAAGTCCTTTAGCATTGTACAAATCACATAAAACAAAGGCATATAGTACAACGGAGACGGGTGTGGCCTAGTGGTAAGGGTGAGGATATGGTTGTGTGGGTTAGGCGCATGACCTTAGTTTTAATTTTCTACGACAGTTATCGGGTCACTGGTGGTCTCTTTCCGCAATTCTAGGGCCCGTGGGATTAATCAGTTCAAACATCCCTCAACTTTCAAGCTTACATTGATTTGGTCATATCAAACTTTCATCAGTTCACTTTTGATCTTTAAACTTTCATTTCTGTCTACTTTTGGTCATTTTGTTAAGTTTGGATAATAACAGTTGTTAATAATGTGTTTCGCGAGCAATTCAAGGGTGGCTCACAATTGATTCATTAACCAAAAAAATTGATTGTGAACTGATTAAAATGAAAGTTTGATAACCAAATCAATAAAAACTTAAAAGTTCATCTTATCCCTAAAACAAATGTTTAATGATCGATCCAAAAGAAAATTACTAATCAATTTAAGGCCTTATTTGGTTAGGAGTGAAGTTAACTCTCGAGAGATAATTTGAAGAGGAGTTTGAAACTAATCTTGTTTGGTTATCTAACTTCTCTGTAAGTTATCTCCCAACTCACACTAAAAAATAAAAGATATTTTTCCATCTCCTTAGTGGAATTATCTCTCAAGAGTTTGTAGACACATTTACTCATTATTAATTATCTTTTATTACCTACACCTATTTCTTTTATTTGAAAAGTATTTATGTCAATTCATATCTTTAATTGTTTAAAAATTTAAAACCCCTTAGCCAGTTTAAAGTTAAAGAAAAATTAATCTTTCACTAAAACTAACCCAATGAGGCCTAACTGGTAATTTTCATTTACTGTCGCTCGTGGAACACGTGTGTAAGGGCGGCCTCTTTCGTCAAATATTTTAATACTATAATATTGACTACTTTGACTTGACTCCAATAGCTTTCACACACATCAACGGCTTAGAAAACCAACAAACATCAAACGCACCCACTCCCTCCCAACACCGAAAACAACCCCTCCTTTCGCTGTATCCTCACGTTCACATATAAATACACACACTTCCGCTCACCACTGAAGCTAATAACAACCTCTCATTCACCTCCATTGCCGTTTCTAGGGTTTCTGCAAAATGCTCGAAGAATCGATTTGGGCGTCGATGAACAGCTGGTTCACTCCGGCGGTCCTGTTCGTTCTCCTAAACATCGTAATCGGCACCATCGCCATATCATCAAAGAGACACAAAGCTGATCAGCATCTACCACAAAACGAGCCGCTCAATCGCGCTCCTTCGCTCCTCTACCGCCTCAAATCCATCGATTTCTACCGCTACAGATCAGATCCACCACCACCACAACAACAACAACAACAACAACAACAACAACAACAACATGTTGAAGAAGAACAACAACAACACGTTGAAGAAGAAGAAGAGAGTGGATCTGAATCTGAATCAGAAAGTCACGATGAGTATCACGATGAGCACCAGCAGCAGCATCAGGTGACGAGGAGCGTGTCGGACACGAAGCCGGCGAGCGTAGAGTCGGCGGTGAAGCTGGCGAAGAAAATGAGGAAGTCGGCGAGCGTGAAATCGGCGTTCGCGCACTTCGAGGAGGATCGGGAGGTGGAGGAGCGGAGGAGGCCTGCGACTGCGCGGGAGGCGAAGCAGAAGAAGAAGAACATGAGTGAGGATTTGGTGATTGATGAAGGAGTGGACGCGAGGGCTGACGATTTCATCAACAGGTTCAAGCAGCAGCTGAAGCTGCAGAGGCTCGACTCCTTGATTCAGTACAAGGAGATGCTCTCTAGAGGTGCGAGGCAGTAGTCGTAGTCGTTATCGTTAAATTACGTTTTTACCCTTGTAAGATTTGCGGATTCTAGGGTTAGCGGGATGGGGGTTTATGTGTTTTGGGAATTGTCAAGGGTATTTTTGGTATATTCTCTCGGTTTGGGTACCCGGGAACGAAATGGGACCTCTGTCCTTATTTTCTAAAAGAAAAAGCACGCTTTAGGGACTAACATAATGGTGTAGATTTGATCGGGATACGTAACACACATTTTCGATAAAATTTACACCATTTTGTATGCTATGTATGTATTCAAAATAAAGTAGATGACAAATGGTATTGCCCAAAAAAAAATATTAGAATGACAAAGATTTCACACCAAAAAGATGCCTCAACTCATTTTATGTAGTATTGACTCGTGTTATGTATCACGAGATAGATATATACATATCTCGAGGCATAGTTGAATTGCTTGAAGGCTCGTTATAACTTTCAAAGAGGCTCGATATAACTTTCAAAGCGACATACTATTGTCATTTAAGCACTTTGTGTCAAATTTGTTGTGGAGTATAGATGATCATGCATGTACACCAACATATTATGTAGTCATGTAACTTGTATTTTTCATTTAATAGTACTTTCACTTATTTATGTATTGTCATGTTACTTGTAACTATTTTCAATGTACACTAACTCTTTAATGTGTTGTTAAATTATTTGTAATGTGTTGTATGATATGGGGTGTATGTGTTATTTGTACACATTGTATAAAGTATATTTATCATCATCACCAAATGATTTATATAAAGGGTGCTAACGTTAAAAAATACATCAAGTTGAACGAAAACATTTCATTTCAACTATCTTATTTATTTTTTTCTCTTTTGTAGTAATAATTTATAGCAGTAAAAAATTTTAGTCTTACGTTTCCTTTTCTCCTTCATAGTAAGTTTCAAATCAATTTATAAGGTTCTTAGTAGTAAAATTAGCTTTTTAACTATTCTACACTAAATGTAGCTAAGATGGAAAACGGAAGGGCATTTTGGTACTTTGGGAAGGGTATTTTTGGTAGTAGAAGGTGACAAGGTCTGTTCTTATATTGTTAAAATACGCTTTTACCCTTTCTACGCTAAATGTACATAAGTATTGCTGATATAAGAAAAAAATGAATGGGCATTTTGGTAATTTGCGGAGCTTGGAGTGTGTTTGGCAGCTTGATTAAGCTGGATTATAGTGATGCTTATTTTGTAGTGAATTGAGGTCAAGTGGGGGAGTGGAAATCGAGAGGGCCCGCCGACGCGCACGTGCCACGTGGTCGTCGGATTAAAAGTACGTTAAGAAGAGTAATGATGATTATATTTGCTTATTATTACATCTAATAAGTACTACTATCTCCTATTTAACGAGGCACGGCTGTCATGAATTGTCGTATCTGATTCATCGTCTCATCTCTATCTACTAAGCTGACATTAACATTTGTTAAACAATTGATTTGATTTAGGAAGGTTCGTATATAATTTGTTGAATTCAAACACTTTAATTAAATTATACTTATAGCTATAGCCACGAAACAACTTAGGTGAGATTTCAGTTTCGAGTCTTGCGGAGATGAAGCAACTTGAGTTGGGAGGGATACCCTCGAGTCTTGACTAAGGCGTGATAGTATTTGAATATGATTAGTTGACACATGTCGATGACACTTAAAAAATAAAAAATAAATATCAATTTAACTTAGAAATACATTGGACTAACTTTTTTTTTTATTATGTTTTATATGATAAAGCGTAATGAAAGAGTTTGATCTATATAGTTGACTTTAATTAGTTTGAGACTAAGGCTATGTGTTGTTATATGATAAATTATAGATGATAGATTCCTTCAACTCAATCTTATCAAATTAGGCTAACAATGCGGACAAGCTAAATGAAAATGCATAATCTATTATAAGCATTTCTAGTTATCTTGAATCGTAATCATGGATTTAAGTATGGATTTTGTTGGTTGACATTTAATAAGTTATTAGTATAGTTATATATAGTTTAAGGGTTCACAAATTATTATTACTTTTTTCTCATCAAAAGAATCAAAACCCATGGCAGGGGAGGGTTGGCCGTGATTTATGTCTCATAAATGAGATGTAAGTACCAATTGAATATTTTATTTGTCGTATTTGGTGGGATGGAATTCCATGCATGAATGGTTGCTTATCATGTGTGTATTGAAGGCAAGCATGTGATTTTAAATGCTTACCGCACCTAGAAACATGGCTAGGTAAACAGTTCTTTATGGTACAACTTTTTTTTTTTTTTTTTTTTGTAAGGAGAAATCACAACTTGCTTTTAAGAGATTTGAATCAATGGCGTCCTGGATAAATTTATACTAAGCTAATGAGTCATCCACTTTGTTGGTTCGATATGGTACGATATAACTCTCAAATTCAGCATCAATATTATCCTCAACTTAATCATATTCAAATTCTTAAGTGTAGAGTTTTATCTCAAAAGGTTTCGATGCTAGTTAAGGGAGATCATCGCTTATATATTTCATTACGAAGTTTACATTTAATCGATGTATGACTATTATTTTGATCCACACATGTCAACAGTTCATAGACTTGAGATGGAAAAATTATACTTTTGTTATGAAATGGATGGACACTTGTGCATGTAGGTGACCACATTGTGAAGCATGGTTTTCACATTGAATTGTAACATCAAGCATGACTCTCACACTTCATGTAACTTGTAATCCTCTCCAATGTACACAAACTCTTTCATGTATTGTCTATGTTGTTTGTGATGTGTTGTATGACTTGTGGTGTATGTATAACTTGTACACATTGTATAAGTATAATTATCATCATCACCAAATGACATATATAAAGGGTGTCAACTCCATTGTAATTCACACACCAATGTATGAATGAAATCTCTACATTTTCATCTCTAGCTCTCTTCTCTCTTGTCTCCTCTTCTCTATTTGTTCTAGTAATTTTTAGTTTATGCCTTCTATGCTTAAGTCTCTAGCAAGTCCAACTTAAGTTATAGTTGGCTTACAACTTAGTTTACAACAACTTTCTCTGTTTTTAAACATTTGTCACATTTTAGGAACTTTATTTTTTCAACAAATGTGTCATATTAAAAAATCAATGAAGTATTTATTGCTTCATTTTCAATTCTAACACCATTTTATTTTTTAATAAGTGATATCAATACAAGTCGAACTTGAGACGTCCTCCCCTAACCTTGCGTTTTTAGTAATTGATGCCTCATCTATCTCACCAAAGATGTTTTGGCTAAACTATTTTATTTAATTAGTTAATGACAACATTAAATAAATTCATTTATGTGAGAGTAACTTAAATTTTTTTTTTTTTTTTTTTGGAACACAAATATAGTCTTATTACTTGTTATGAAATTTTAATAGTGAATCAATTATTTGTTTTTTAATTTTGTGCAAAAGTAAAATTGTGTCTAAATGGGAAATATACGTTTAAAGGCTATCACCAAATGTTGTGTCATGAATTGTGACACAACATCCGTGCTTGTTTATCAGCAAAGGTCACTTACATTGCCAAACAAGATTAAAGCTAGATTATCAGCTGTCAATTTTTTCAATACTTAATTTTTTTTTTTTTATCAAAAGAGTTAAAAACCTATTATTACTTGATTAAAAAAATGCTTAATATTATTATATTAAACAAAGACGAGTGAATGTTTCATTAAAAACAAAAAAGCCGAGTGATGTGACCACCATTACATCATTCACTAAGATGGTAGGAACCCCAATGGGCATATGAAGAATATAATGCCAGCGAATTTCAAAATTTCTTGCATGACTCGCCATTCAATCTGTAGCTCTGTGTCCTTTCCTATAAATCTCAATTTCTACTAGGTTCGAGAATTTCTTTTGTTTTTTTTGTTTGATAATAAGAAAGATGTTGTAAACTAAGTTGGAACTTGCTAAGAACTAGAGAAGGAAATTAGAAGACCAAGAACTTATACTACTACAAAAGAGAAGAGAAGAAATAAGATAGTTGGAATGAGAAGTTTTCATTTAACTTGGTGTGCTCTTACAATGAAGTTAGTATCCTTTACATAGGCCATTTGGTATGATGACAAATGTGCCTTAGCAATGTGGGACTAAAACATACACCCCATGTACATTGAAATGGTTACAAAGAACATGACAATACACAAACCAGTGGAAGTACATAACTACACAATATGTTGGTGTACATGCATTGTCATCCACACTTCACAACACTCCCCTCGGATGACACTTGCTTAGAGATTGTGCCTCGTTAAAACTTCTACTAAGAAAAACCCATGGGAAAAAATATAGTAAAAGAAAAAGAGTACACTATTCTCATAAATATTAAGACGGGTATAATATCGTTAAGATTGCCTCATTAAAAACCTTGCTAGGAAAACCCAATGGGATAAAACCATAGCTAAGGGAAAAAGAGTGCAATACACTAATCAATAACTCCCCGTCATTTGAACATGGGTGAAACTTGTTCAGTTTCTTTGCTTGCAATGTCTTTAAGTTTACGCAAGCCAATACCATATGTAAGCCTTTTAAATGTCGTAGTTGGTAAGGCTTTTGTGAATAGATCAGCAAGATTATCACTCGATCGGATTTGCTTGACATCAATTTCACCATTCTTCTGAAGCTCATGCGCATAAAAGAATTTTGGTGAAATATGTTTTGTTATGTCCCCTTTTATGAATCCTTCACTTAATTGTGCAATACATGCTACGTTATCTTCATATAATATGGTTGGAGAATCTTTTATTGAAGGCAATCCACATGATTCTTGAATATGTTCAATCATATTTCTCAACCATACACATTCACGACTTGCTTCATGAATTGCAAGTACTTTCGAATGGTTGGAAGAAGTAGCAACCATAGTTTGCTTTACTTGACTTCCATGATACAAAGAAGATATTACCACATGTGAATACATATCCCGTTTGAGAACGGGCCTTGTGGGATCGATAAAAATCCAAAGATCGATAACCTTGGAGATTCAATTTTACCCTCTCGAGTAGAATAAACTCATGTCACTTGTTCCTCGAAGATATCGAAAAATATGTTTAACACCATTCCAATGTCTTCGAGTTGGTGATTAGTTTGTATCTTGCAAGTAGGTTGACAAAGAAAAAGCAATGTCAGTCTTGTACAATTTGCAAGATACATAAGTGCATCAATTGCACTTAAATATGGTACCTCCGGACCAAGTAGCTCTTCACCACTTTCATGAGGTCGAAATGGATCCTTATCCACTTCAAGTGATCCGACAACCATTGGAGAGCTCAATGGATGCGCCTTGTCCATATAAAATCTTTTTAATATTTTTTCAATATAATTTGATTGATGGACAAGTACTCCACTTGAAAAATGTTCGGTTTGCAAACCAAGACAAAGTCTTGTTTTTCCAAGTTCTTTCATCTCGAATTCTTTTTCAAGTATTCGATGTTCTAACGATGTCGTCGTGGTTTCTCACTATATTTAAATCATCAACATATACAACAATAATCACAAATCATGTTGATGATCTTTTAATGAAGACACATGGGCAAAGCAGATTATTTACATATCCTTCTTTCAAGAAATAATCACTAAGGCGTTTGTACCACATTCGTCCTGATTGTTTCAATCCGTACAAAGACCTTTGTAATTTTATAGAATGCATGTTATGAGGTTTTGATTTTATTTCTTCGGATATTATAAATCCTTCGTGGATTTTCATATATATCTCACTTTGTCTAGGGATCCGTACGAGATATGTCTTTGTAACGACATCCATTAAATGCATATCAAGCCCTTCGAAAACCGAAGGCTTATCAAGAACCGAAATGTGATTGCATCTATAACAGGAGAATATGTTTCCTCATAATCGATGTCGTCTTTGTGAGAAACCTTGAGCTACAAGTCTTGCTTTGTACCTTGTAACTTCATTTTTTTCGTTTCTCTTTCGTACAAATACCCATTTATATCCAACAGGTTTTACGCCATCTCATGCGTTTGGACAATTGGTCCAAAACCTCTCGTTTCCTTAACGAGTTTAGCTCTCAACTTGGATAGCATCTTGCCATTTTTGCCAATCGGTCTTTTTTCGACATTCGTCCACTGATCGTGGTTCTGGATCATCATCATTTTCACATATTTCAAAGGACACATTGAAAGCAAATATATCATCGTGAACAATTTCATTTCGATCCCAAATCTTACCGAGTTTAAATAATTTATTGAGATCTCATTATTTTCATCTTTTTCCTCTTTTTCTAGAGGAAGTTGTTCCTCATCGTAATCAACTTGTTCTGACAAACCCTATTCAAAGGATTCTTGTGCTTTCTCAGGAGTATTTTGGTTTGCAATTATTTTTACTCCCGTTTTTCTCTTTCGAGGAATTGTATCCTTTGAACCAACTGGTCTTCCACGCTTTAAGCGTTTAGTTGGTTCTTGTGCATTTTGTTGCACAGAGACATCAATTCTTGCAGGAGCATTGACAGCTGGAATATATGATTTTGTCACTTGTTTTGCATCATTAAATGCATCAGGTAATTGATTTGCGATTTGTTGCAAATGAATGATCTTTTGAACTTCAAGTTCACACTGATTTATGCGTGGATCATAATGTGATAAAGTTGATGCATTCCAAGCAATTTCACGCCATTCCTTTTGAATTGGCTTCTTATCTCCCCCTAATGGTGGGAAAATTGCTTCATCAAAGTGACAATCAAGAAAACGTGCAAGAAATAAATCCCCTGTTAAGGGCTCAATGTATCTTATAATTGACGATGAGTTAAATCCAACATAAATCCCAAGTTTTCGTTGTGGACCCATCTTAGTTCTATTGGGAGGTGGTATAAGAACATACACTCGCACAACCAAAAATTCTCAAGTGTGAAATATTCGGTTGTTGACCTAAAATGAGTTGCATGGGGGAATGTTCATGATATGCAGTAGGCCTATAACGAATGATAAATGCTGCATGAAGGACTGCATGTCCCCAAACTGAAGTTGATAACTTAGTTCTCATGATTAAAGGTCTGGCAATTAATTGAATGTGTTTGATAAGAGATTCTCGCCAAACCATTCTCGGGTATGCACTTGTGGAACATAATGTTCAATGGTAATTCCTATAGACATGCAATAATTTCTAAATGCTTGAGATTGAAATTCCCAGAGCATTATCAAGACGGATGGTCTTGATTGGGTTGTCGAGAAATTGTGCTCTTAACTTAATGATTTGTGTTAAAAGTCTAGCAAATGCAACATTGCGGGTTGAAAGCAAACAAACATGTGACCACCTAGTTGATGCATCTATCAAAACCATGAAATATCCGAATGGTCCACAGTGAGGATGAATAGGACCACATATGTCTCCCTCGAATGCGTTCTAAGAAAACTGGGGATTCCACAACAATTTTACTTGGGGATGGTTTAACTATCAATTTACCTTGAGAACAACTAACACAATTATAATCACCAAATGAAAAAATTTTGTGACTCTTTAAAGGATGTCCATGCGAATTATTAATTATTCTTCGCATCATTGATGATCCTGGATGACCAAGCCTAGGTCATGCCATAAAATGAATGTCTTTGGATCATTAATTTTCTTATTCAAGACGACATTCGTTTCGACATGCCTTATATGAGTAAAATATAATCCGATGATAAAGTGATAATTTTTCTAACACTTATTTTTTTCCATTTGAAACCAATGTGACATAGAGAAATTCTCTATTATTTTCGTTCACGCTTTCAATGTGATATCCATTTTGTCGAATATCTTTAAAGCTCAAGAAATTTCTTCCGAATTTTTCGAGTATAAGGCATTGTCAACATGAATTGTTATTCCCCCAGTGCAACATAATATTTGCTCTTCCAGAGCCATTAATCAAATTGGAGATGCCGAGATATTGTTTGAACATTAGCCTCAAATAAGTTCAAATTGGAGAAATATTCTCTGCTTTTTAAGGATTGTATGCGTTGTAGCACAATCGAAAGGCATATATCGCTCTTATTTGATTCATGACTTGAACACATGATTTGTTGATCCATCTCGGACAAATAATGTTTGGCAAATCGAAAAAAAGTCATATTTCAATGATAAAATTCATAATATTTTGCCTTTGATTTTGAAGGCATGGTAAAGGTCACAAAAATATTCGGGCATATATATGACAATATTTAGGCAAAATAGCCTTTCATATATGACTAAAAAATGTCACAATTATGAGCGCTCATTGTCAATAATTATTTGCCCTTTGTAGTGGTGCACCACTTTTATTCCAATTTTTGGTGGAATTGTCACTACGACCTTTACCCGATATTTTCACCTTTTCCACGTCCGTAAATTTATTATTGCGATCATGATCATTATATGCAACATATGCTTCTTAATTTGAAGTCAACTAATTGACTAGGGAGCGATATTATATTTATAATATCTCATTATTTTACTCAAATATCATGAGACAAGAAATCAATCCTTAATATTTATTGGATTGACGTGCGCACTCGATATTTGTTGCAGCAAGAATAAATCGAGGCGGGCCACGTGACCCTTTTATTGTCTCATCGCTTATATTTCCACATAGCGTCAACATAGAGGTAATTGAAATTGTGGAATTATAATTAATATTTGATCGATTAAATTTTGTAGCATGAGACCCAAATTAGCTCATTTTGAGCTTTTTGGAGCATTACCCTTTTGGTATGTATATATATAACTCCGTAAGGTGAAAATATATATAAAGTGAAATATTCACTTTTCAAATCTCTAAAGAGAAATTTGTGAATGATTGTGTACAACATACAACCTCGCATGGATATAAGCTTTATTCATAATTTGTAATATCTAATTATCATGACAAGAATTATAATAAGATAACAAATTCAACTATGGTTGATTAATATTTTGAAAGTAAATATAATATAAAATAATTTTCTCTTTTCTTTTATGTAAAAAAAAACATAACATATGATTAAGTATATGTTCACAACTTGATTTATTAATAATCAAATGTACTATTCATATGAGTTGGTGGGACAACCTCCAGGTTGGGTGGCGAGACAAAGTCTGCTTAATGTCATGCCTCCTCGAACGGGATAATTCGTCTCCCTTTCAATGTTTAGCTTTACCGGGGACAAGGCTTACCCACTATCAACTCAAACTTATAGCATGATTTGTATTATAAAATCAAGAATAGAACAATAACTAATCGTTTGTAGTTTTAAGAGAAAACTAGTTGTCACATATTGACTTTTGATTTCTGATGTAGAAGATCGTACAAGACGCAACTACAGAGCATACTTTCGCAATCGGTGACGCTATAATGCATAATATATGAATAAAGTATGCATAGATAAAAGGAAGCAACCATGATAATATAGAAGTAAATTGAACTTATTTAAATAACAAAAGTTATACCTTCCTAGCTTTCTCTCCTTAACAAGCCTTCTTGAACTTCAAGATCTCCTTAATGCTGAGCAAGCTCGTGCTTGATAACGTGTTGTAAACTAAGTTGGAACTTGCTAAGAACTAGAGAAGGAAATTAGAAGACTAAGAACTTATACTACTACAAAAGAGAAGAGAAGAAATAAGATAGTTGGAATGAGAAATTTTCATTTAACTTGGTGTGCTCTTACAATGAAGTTAGTATCCTTTACATATGCCATTTGGTATGATGACAAATGTGCCTTAGCAATGTGGGACTAAAACATACACCCCATGTACATTGAAATGGTTACAAAGAACATGACAATACACAAACCAGTGGAAGTACATAACTACACAATATGTTGGTGTACATGCATGGTCATCCACACTTCACAGCAAAAGAGATATTATTAGCAGTGAACCGGAAGAGTAGAGTTGGGATTTTGTTTTTCGCATCCCTGTATGCAAGTAAGTAAATATGTACAAAATGACACTCTCTCTTTCCGTTAAAAAACAGAGCACCGCTATGTGCACCTCACTTGTTTATGATGGCATCCTAAAATGTATGTAAATCGATACATTTTTGGGGTGCCCTCATAAATAATTGAGGTGCACATAGCGCCCCTATAAAAAAATTTATACCGAAATTTGAATCTCCCATTAAAATGCAGCCATCGCATATGTACTCCAGAGCTTCTCTCCCTCCCCTTTTAAGGCCTCAGTCACCGGAGTCGAAAGTCCCGTTGGACGCACTACCCAGTCGCGAGCAACTCAGGCCTAGGTTCAAGAATTGTAACATAGACAATTATGCCGAGAGACTATATCCCTTGTTGCGAGTCACGTAGCGGTCATATTTTACTGTGGAAGCCATAGCCATTGGCTCCAAATAATTATAGGAAAATGTTTGGTTGACACAAAGGGGGCGCACACATGATCCCGACCCGCGTGTTATGCATCAAAATCTGTGTATGCCCGCATCCCGAGGCACGCAGGCTCTTGTGAGCCAATATGTCTTGTGGTGTGACATGCTTTTGTCATTCTAGCACTTCTCATATACGAAACTTGAGGTTTGTATCTTTTAAGAGATCTTGAAAAATAATAAAATCTCAAAATGTGTCAATCTCTTGACCAGCATAAGATTCCCAATTCCTTTTCTCCCCAAGCCTTTCTTTTTCTTTCCCTTTCCTAAAATTTCCTCTTTTGATCTTTCCACTTTTTTTTTTTTTGTTATTATTTTCTCTTAGCTTTATTTGTGTCATTTTGTCATTGCAACAAAAGCTTCACTCCTTTGGCCACTTTTTTTTGTTCACACAAAATGGCTTCTACATGCAACAAAACCAATAGCTTTCTTTCTTTCTTTTTGTCAAAAGAAAGGTTTTTTCATTTGGACCCTGCTACCATAACCCAGCATGGACATCCAAAAACGACAAGCACTTATTATCATCCCTACGATGCATACCGTCACACCCCCAATAATGAGACCCGAGTAGGTCGGGCCGTGGCAAATACAACCTAGCGATGACCGAGTTCGGAGGATTCGGTTGATTCCATGAAGGTTAGATCTTGGACTTCGGAGGGTTGCGGCATGGCCTACGGTGATGCGCGCGTGTAGTTGGGAAATTGCATGTGGCATAGTGATGGGCGGCGTGTGGTGCGCGCCTAGGCGCGGGCCTAGGCGTGGCGCGCAAAGGCACTTAGGCGCGGGGCTAAGTGTGGAGCACGATGGCGCAAAAGGCGCCTAGGCGCGGGCCCTAGGCGCGAGCATAGCGGCGCCTTAGCGGAGTGCGGGGCGCCTAGCGCGGGCCTGCGCAACGCCAAAGAGAGAGCACGGCACGTCTAGGCGCGGGCCTGGCGCGGCGCCCGAAGCGGTGCACGAGACGTGTAATAGCGTCGTGCCTTAGCGCGAGAGCGCATTGGCGCGGAGCGCGGCACGAGCGCGAGATGCGGGAATGCGGCGTGGAGCGCGGGCACGCAGAGCGTGTGATGCGGGCGAGCACTTGGCGTTTGATGCGGTCACGACGGGCGTATGGGCACGCGCGGACGACACGCGCGCGCTTGCTGACGAGCGCGCGTGGACGCATAGACGAGCGCGCATGGGCGTGCGTACTTGGATGAGCGCAAGGCGTGGTTTTCCTTGGCACGGCGCCTTGGCACGACTTGGCACATCTAGGCACGAGGCTCGGGCGGACTTAGGCGCGAGGCACGGGCGGACTTAGGTACATTCCTTGGCACGAACCTTGGCACGGGCACGGCAAGGTTCGGGCACATTTCCTCGGGCACGGTTGTGCCTTAGGCACGAGCAAGGCTTGGGCAAGGCATGCCTTAGCCAAAGTTGACAAATCTTGACACAGGCGTTGACCCTGGTCAAAGTACGCTTGGTCTCACTTTGGGATGTTTTCTATTGGAACGGAAGGAACGGCTTAACATCTACTATAAGGGGAGGTGGTCTCTCCTGGGGTGGTGTGTGCACGGTAGCGGGATGGACCCTCGAGCATGCCTTGGGCACCATGCCAAGGTAAGTCCCTCGAGCCCATGCTCCGACCACCCCGAGCCGGCGGGACTCGACCGAGCCACCGGCTTAGCACCCGATGCGTCTGGGCGGACCCAGATGGTTAAGCAGTCCCTGTCCCTTCGAGAAACATGGACCACGAGGCGTGGGGAGACCAAGTGGGTAGCGGTTACAAAGGAGTAGCGGTTACAAGTGGGGAGCGGTTACGGAACGGCTCATTAAGCACCTTGATCATGGGCATGATCAAGGCCGTCCCGAAAATTGTGGGCGGTTAAGGCTAGGTGGCGGCATTGAAGCAAGGCAGTTACGGAATTGCCTTGGTCATTAAGGAGGTGGCGGTTTAATTAGTCTTTATTGAGTTTTTGTAATCTGCTTGATTGGCGAGGCTATAAAGCCATAGGTAGGGATGCTTGAGAGGAGGATCGGGGAGAGATCAAAAATACGGTGAGGAAGCTAGATCGGGTATCTGTGTACATCCGAGAGAGGCTTGTAATTCCATAGAGAGCTAATAAACATTTCCTTGCTGCCATTGTGTTGTTGCTAGTGCTTGTTGTGTGTTTATCTTCCGCATTGTGTATTGGTTGTGCTGAACTAGGGCGGTCCCTAGGCACCACAGGGTTGGGTTGAGTGCGAAAAATTCCTAGTGAAAAACCCTCTTCAATCGGCCCCGTGACAGTTGGTATCAAAGCTTCGTTCGGAGACGATGGCGACAAGAGCAGCAAGCGATCTAAGTGAGAGGGTAGCTCACTTGGAACAGATGATGGCGAGCATGTCGGTCACGGTGGACACGGCAGGGTCTTCAAGGTTGGAACAACGCCTTGAAGGCTTGGAAATGTTGGTGGCGTCCTTGGTGGCTAGAGAAGAGTCACAAGAAGCCACGATAGCTATGTGGGAAACGAGATTTGAGGAGCTTGAAGCAGATGTGCGTTCTATGGGAGAACACACCACCGAAACTGTCGAGGAGATGGCGATGGAGGTGAAGCTGTTAAAGCGAGCCGTGGGCGGATCCTCGGAGGTTGCCGTTGCGGTGAAATCTCGAACCAAGATACCGGAGCCTAAGAAATTCTCAGGTAAGCGGAGCGCTAAGGAGCTTGAGAATTTTCTTTGGGACATGGAGCAATATTTTGCTACTACCGGCACAGAGGAGTGCCAAAAGGTCACCTTGACCTCTATGTATCTTGAGGGAGATGCAAAGCTTTGGTGGCGAACCAGAGTTGACAACGACGTAGCTGCTGGTCGACCAAAGATTGTGAAGTGGGAGGTGCTGAAACGGGAATTGAAGGATCAATTCCTACCCATGAATGCGGCATGGCAAGCGCGGGAGGCGTTGCGCCAGTTGAAGCAGAAGGGAACGGTCAGAGAATACGTGAAGGAATTCTCTTCCTTACTGCTTGATATTAAAAACATGTCCGAGGAGGACAAATTGTTCAATTTCACTGCAGGTTTGCAAGGATGGGCGCAGTCGGAGTTGCGAAGGCAAGGCGTGAAGGACTTGCAGAATGCAATCGCAGTGGCGGATAGTCTTGTGGATTACAAGATTAGTGGTGCTTCTTTTGAATCGAAAGAAAAGAAGTACAAGGAGAAGGATCGAGCGGATAGATCCAAGAAGGAGGAGGAGTCTTCTTCAAAAGTTGATGCTAGTGCCAAAGCGTCAAAGGGGAAACGGGTCATTTTCATATGTGACGGTCCTCACTTGGCAAAGGATTGCCCAAAAGGGAGAAGGCTGAATGCGATTGTAGCGGACGAACAAGAGGTTCGAATGAATCCGTTGCAACTCCTCAACACGGTCCAGTGCAAAAGGTCGTGGGATCGCGGGGGCGATGTTCGTGGAGGCTCAAGTCAACAACCGGACGGTGAAGGTGTTGATCGACTCGGGGCCACACACTCGATGATATCGATAAACCTGGCTCGAAAGCTTGGTTTGAAGCTTGCGGAGAGTGCAAGCATGGTGAAGGCGATCAATTCCGAACCAAAGAAGGCCGCGGGGGTAGCTTTGGACGTCGACATTCGGATTGATAGTTGGGATGGCAAGGTAAACTTGATTGCTTTGTTCGTTGGATGATTTTGAGATCATTGCAGGAAATGATTTCTTGGTGGTCGGGAGAGTCGCCGTGATTCCATCACTTCATGGCTTGTTGATCATGGATGAGAAGAAGCCGTGCTTTGTTCCAACGATGCGAGCGAAGGGGGCAAAGGCAATGCACCAAGGCCGGTGGCATTGCAAGTACGTGATCGAGATGGAGGTATGTTGCTCGGTGGGCAACGATCAGTGGACACGACGACGGAGTGTTCGATGAGGGCATCGAACAATTCGGCGGGGGATGTTTGTCACACCCGATAATGAGACCCGAGTAGGTTTGGTTGGCGTGCCAGTAACCTAGCGAGATGACCGAGTTCGGAGGATTCGGTTGATTCCATGAAGGTTAGATCTTTGGACTTCGGAGGGTTGCAAAGCATGGCCTACGGTGATGCGCGCGTGTAGTTGGGAAATTGCATGTGGCATAGTGATGGGCGGCGTGTGGTGCGCGCCTGGCGCGGGCCTAGGCGTGGCGCGCAAAGGCACACTAGGCGCGGGGCCTAAGTGTGGAGCACGATGGCGCAGAAGGTGCGCCTAGGCGCGGGGCCTAGGCGCGAGCATAGCGGCGCCTTAGCGGAGTGCGGGGCGCCTAGGCGCGGGCCTGGCGCAACGCCAAAGAGGAGCACGGGCACGTCTAGGCGCGGGCTTAGGCGCAGCGCCCGAAGCGGTGCCGAGACGTGATAGCGTCGTGCCTTAGCGCGAGCGCATTGGCGCGGAGCGCGGCACACGAGCGCGAGATGCGGGAATGCGGCGTGGAGCGCGGGCACGCAGAGCGTGTGATGCGGGCGAGCACTTGGCGTTTGATGCGGTCACGACGGGCGTATGGGCACGCGCGGACAGACGCGCGCGCGCTTGGACGAGCGCGCGTGGACGCATAGACGAGCGCGCGCGTGGGCGTGCGTACTTGGATGAGCGCAAGGCGTGGTTTTCCTTGGCACGGCGCCTTGGCACGACTTGGCACATCTAGGCACGAGGCTCGGGCAGACTTAGGCGCGAGGCACGGGCGGACTTAGGTACATTCCTTGGCACGAACCTTGGCACGGGCACGGGCAAGGTTCGGGCACATTTCCTCGGGCACGGTTGTGCCTTAGGCACGAGCAAGGCTTGGGCAAGGCATGCCTTAGCCAAAGTTGACAAATCTTGACTGGGCGTTGACCCTGGTCAAAGTACGCTGGTCTCACTTTGGGATGTTTTCTATTGGAACGGAAGGAACGGCTTAACATCTACTATAAGGGGAGGTGGTCTCTCCTAGGGGTGGTGTGTGCACGGTAGCAGGATGGACCCTCGAGCATGCCTTGGGCACCATGCCAAGGTAAGTCCCTCGAGCCCATGCTCCGACCACCCCGAGCCGGCGGGACTCGACCGAGCCACCGGTTAGCACCCGATGCGTCTGGGCGGACCCAGATGGTTAAGCAGTCCCTGTCCCTTCGAGAAACATGGACCACGAGGCGTGGGGAGACCAAGTGGGTAGCGGTTACAAAGGAGTAGCGGTTACAAGTGGGGAGCGGTTACGGAATGGCTCATTAAGCACCTTGATCATGGGCATGATCAAGGCCGTCCCGAAATTATGGGCGGTTAAGGCTAGGTGGCGGCATTGAAGCAAGGCAGTTACGGAATTGCCTTGGCCATTAAGGAGGTGGCGGTTTAATTAGTCTTTATTGAGTTTTTGTAACTGCCGATTGGCGAGGCTATAAAGCCATAGGTAGGGATGCTTGAGAGGAGGATCTGGGAAGAGATCAAAAATCTGGTGAGGAAGCTAGATCAGGTATCTGTGTACATCCGGGAGAGGCTTGTAATTCCATAGAGAGCTAATAAACATTTCCTTGCTGCCATTGTGTTGTTGCTAGTGCTTGTTGTGTGTTTATCTTCCGCATTGTGTATTGGTTGTGCTGAACTAGGGCGGTCCCTAGGCACCACAGGGTTGGGTTGAGTGCGAAAAATTCCTAGTGAAAAACCCCTCTTCAATCGGCCCCGTGACACATACCAAGATGCGTGCGTGCACATTGCAATACAAAACTCAAAGAACACCAACAAGCGTGTGTCAATGTTGTGTTACAATTTTATTTTATTTTTATTTTTATTTTTATTTTTTCATTTAGAATACCATGATGCATTTTGCAAATTAGTTTAGTGCCAAAAACCCAACTCTCAACTTCACGTAAAGGTAAACACATGTCACAACAGTGGAGTTGCCTTTTTTTGTCGATATTCAACGGTTGTCACTTGCCAGCTATGACCAATGCCTGCCTTGCTAGTAAGGTTGGTTCTGCACAACTTTAATTAGGAACCACATCTGTTCATGCAAGCCAATGAAAGCCCATACCAACTGTTACATCTGTTCTTGACAACTTTAAATTAAAGCTCTTACTTGCAAATACATCTTCCCTTTCATGGTTTATCCACTGCATCCATCTGTACCCAGCTAGGCAGTCATGCCATCAACAGCTTGAACTTTATTCATCTTTGAATATACAGTGATGTTCCAACATGTACAACTTTGGCTTTAACAAATGCCCTTGTGAAAGTTTGTAACAGCTTCTACGGACTTTGCATTTAAGCAATATATACAGGAGAAAAAAGAGGGCAGCTACAACATACAAGAAAAGAATGACCAAGTGTTCTGCGTAGTTTGCGCCTTTCGCGATACAAAAACTGGCTGCAGCTCAAGCCTCGCTATCATGTACTGGATATATGTGGTCATGAACATGGTATGAGTTGAGATATTAGTACTTACTAATGGCTTTCACGTCCAACGACTTTTGCATCCTCCTCGAGATTAATGTCTTCATTATCTGTGAAATATTCGTCATCATCCAATTCGTCCAGGATAGATTGGTTGATCCGCTTCCTGGACTGCCTCCTGTGTTTCTTAAATTCAAGTCGAGGCTCTGCTTGCTTGACGCCCATATCTCCAACCTTGTACCTGAAAGTTGGATAATTGTGAGAATAGACATAGAAATGATCACTACTAACTCGTAACTGCATAAAATAATGGGCATAAGCAACATATTAGGCACTGGTACAAATGAACGTTCGGTCGGCGAATCAGATGTGTTCATTTCCAGTATTTCAAGTCGTAATACAGGAATCCAGATCGAGCTTAACTCTTTTACTTCCATGACCATCCAAGCTAAAGAGGGAAAAACAAGTACATCATTTCTTTAAATAATCCAAAGCCAAATTAGAGGCATAAAAGTGGTTAGACTCGAGTGCCAATCTCGCAGATGAGGTAAACACACACTCAACTTCTTGGTAACATATGATGAGGCTTCGAAAGTATGCCCAAATTAAATTTGTGGTAACACAGCTGAAGAAACAAATATTCGATCCACTTTGAAAACTCAAGATTTCATCAGAAAACCATAAGATTTAGCCGAATGCCATTACTCAAAATCAATATCAAACATACCTCACATCGCCTTCTCTTTTGGTTCCTATGGTTCTCAGTTGAAATTCTTCCCTAATTTTGATCTCGTCAAACAGTTGAAGATAGTAAGGATATCTTTCCCAGTCCGCTTTCACCACACATCCTGGTTCACCCAGGTGCATGCAATCGTTGAATGCGCATTTTGAAGGCTCACTCTCACTAAGCATTTTCCTGATCTGTTACAAGAAAAGGAAATAGTAATCACAATCAGTCAAAAAAGAAAAAAAAAGTCAAAGGGAGTGAGCAAGTTAAGGTAGAAAAATAAATAATACTATGCAACGGATTGCACAAACCTCAGGAAACATTTGTGGAAGAGTTTTCTTCGTCACCTTCAACAGACTAGGCTGGTTAAAACCTGGTGTATCAGCAAGATACCCTCCACCAGTGAGCGGAAGCAATGAGACATGGCGAGTAGTATGCTTTCCTCTGCCACTTTTTGATGACACTTCACCAACACGCTGATCTTCACACCACCGGGTGCCTTCAACCTGAAAAATATGAACAAGAACACAACTTAAAGTGCAATATAATAATGACCCGAAAGTCACACTTCCTAAATGCTCGTTCATCCATGTACAAAAGGGAAAAAAAACATAATATTAAAATAATACGTGTATAGACATGAAGAAAATTACGGGAATACAACATACACGGGTAAACCAGTTATCCTCATATGCAACAGCAGAAATATCTTGAGCACTTCTCAAGGCATTGATTAGACTCGACTTCCCAACCCCGCTAGGACCCACGATCACGCTTGTTTGCCCTTTCAAGATGTAAGCAAGAGAATCCAATCCGTTTCCCGTCTCAACACTACAAAAAAGTGGTTGATAACCCCATTTGCGAAGCTTTATCTTCCATGCTTTTCGAGTCTGTAACATGAAAATTTACTGTCACAAAAAATGTGACGAGTAAAAGAATTACTTTCACAATAAAAATGGCTAGATAAATTTGGCCTCGGATAGTCAACATAGTCATTCAACTAAATAGAACTAGTTCCATTAAGTTTTCTTTGTATTCTGACTTCACTTTAATTTATTACTTATTGGTGCTTTTATGCTATAACTTAATGTTAATACTTAATATTAAATTATTCAATGACATGATGAAAACTACTAATATTTTTAATTTTATTCTATTTTTTTTCACTTTAAATGATTTTTGACACAATGATAATCATATCGCTTTCATTTGCTTGGTGTGCCAAACTTAGTGACTGAACAGATGAGTACCACTTATAGCAATTTTCTAGTTCTGGTTCCACTTATAGCAATTTGCATCAGATGAGTAATCACAGAATTCCAGCAAAGAATGACAAGGTATTTTGAGCACCACGATCTAAGCAAATCATAGGCACACACACGCGCACCATCTTGAATCAAATATTAGATGGCAAATCAGCCCTTACAGACAAAAGGGAACCAAAGCTCGTGGATATTGTGTCAAAGCAAGATTTTTTTTTCTTTGAGGTCTGTCTAAACAAGGTTTACTTATCAATATCTTTGGTTGAAGTATATATATATAAAGATAAGAACAAAACCGGAAAGTAAAAAGTACTGAAGTACATAAAGCAACCTGAGAAGAAAGCACATTTATATCTCAAGAGGAAAGTAAAAAAGAAGAGGAATTTAATTAAAAAAAACACAAAAAATTAAAATTGGATAATGCGAACAAGAGAACAAAGATCATTATGATAGGAGATACTTCAGACTAGGACAGAAGAAAAAGATTCTTTTGAATTAATTGAAGAAATAATTAGAAACTGCATAACATAGAGCCAAATGAAAGCGTAGGATCCATGCATCCAACCCAACTAGATCAGAACTGAGGCTTGGTAGTTGTTATCAGAGAATTAATTATAATTAGAAAATGAAACAGCAAATTCAATAGCACATTATTTAAACAAATTTTTGGATGAAATTTTTTTTAAATATAATAATTGCAGAAGATGGAATATGTGAATACAATACAGTACAATAAATAAACACATATACAACATGAATAAAATATAGTACTTGTTTGGTGCTTTAACAGAGCTTTTTAAGGAGAATCTGATGTTATGTTATAAACATCATCACAGACAATTCATTTTGACCTAAAGTAACTATTTAGACAATTCATAGGTGGTTAGGCACTCGAGACGCTTGGACAGACTATTGTAGAAGTTCATCATTGAAGAAGAGTTGGAATGTCAAAAAAAGTAAAAACGACAAAGAACAAAGACACTCTAACATAAAAAATGAAAACAAGAAGATAAAAGAAGAAAATAAAATAAATAAAACAAGACAAGATAAAAATGATAATAAGATTTTCTCAAAAAAAAAAATGATAATTAGAAATAATTTAGGATTGATAAAACAAACACACGCATGCCATGCCTCGTTTCAAAGTACTTTTCCCAAATATTTTGACACATTTAGCGAAGTTTGATCCATCAAAAGTAGATAATAGACAAATCGGGCATTTAGAATGTGTCTCGCTTAAGACATGTATTCGAGTCCATTGTAATGTTCGACATGAATACGCTCATATTGAAATGTTCATTTGATGGTGTATAACTTATTCATTTAATCCGCCAGCAATAAAGCTTTGTAGTTTTAAGCTTAATGATAATCAAAGTAGATTAATAGCCCTAAGATATAAGGCAAAAGGTTAGCTTTCAATAACGTTCACATTTCCTAAGAACCACTCTGAAGGTACAAGAGTGTGATGCACAATATATTCAATGAACAAATGGAGAAAACCTAAGAACCTATCAACTCCACACCTACACTTTTTTTTGGAAGGGAGGGGAAGCCTCAACGATTGAGAACCTATAACGAATGCTGGCACTGTTGACAATTTCGTCTTATTGGCCCAGGACAAACTAACCGGAGGGTAAAAGTGGATTAGTTTTTTTGTTTTGAGAGACCAATGTAGAATGAGTTTAACTCTAAAAGCGTGTGAATTGTGATTCTAACGTTGACCGTTGAAAGTTCCGATACATAATTTTAACCAAGTGGGTAGCTCACTGGTCTGGGAGGTATTTATGTAAGAGGTTGGGGCCTCTACTCCCAAATGACGCAATATGGTTTCTTTCTTATCAAATCACTAACTGCATTAGCTATATGATGCTAAATAGCACTCGAACAAATAACTCAAAACTTGCATCTACAGTCATAATCATCATCACGAACAATGAACCGACAATAATTCAGACCACAATAACACAAATCCTAAATCACCATACCAAAACCTGCCCAATATTTCTCCTCTCTTCCTTCACAATCAATTCTTCCATTACAACAAAACAACAACATAGCCTCAGTCCCAAATTAATTGAGTTCGCTACATTGATCATACTCTTCCATTGTGCTCGATTTAGTGCAACAATCAATTCTTCCATTAAATCACCAAAATATCATCATAATCACCAAATTTCAAAAACTAAACCAAATAACAAGAAGCTTCCTCACCTCGTCATCGACGAGCTCCGCCTTATTCAACGCGAGAGTGAGCGGCATCCCGGCGGACTCCGCCTCCACCAAAAACCTAGTAAGCGTAAAGGCCTCAACTTTAGGCTGATCCATGGAGAACAAAACCAGCAAATGATCGACATTCGCCACCGGCGGGTCGGCGACCTCCGAACTCCTCTCAAACACGTTCTCAATCATCCCCCTCCCGTCCACCCAATCCACCGCACCCACCATAACCCTATCCCCCACCAAAACCCTCCTCTTAATCTTTTTCAACACCGCCTTCACCACGCACAGCAACTCCACCCCTGCCCTAGCCCTAGCGTCATCGTCGCGGTCGTCGCGGACCGCGGCGGGGGCGGACTCGACGACGACGCGCATGAAATTGGCCTGGGCGGCGGCGACCGTGCCGACGGCTTGGTCGGGGCGGGTGAGGGGAGGGGGTTTGATGGGAGAGAGAAATGGCGCGAGTGACGAGAGGTGTTTCACGGATTGGCGCGCTTTCAGGAGGTTTTTGTTGGTTTGGTTTAAATGGTGGTGCTTTTTGTTGGGATTGGTGAGGTTTTGGCGATGAGCGGCGGAGATGGAGATGGAATTGAGAAGGATTGGAGGTGCTGTGCGGTGGCGGAAGATTGAAGAGATTATGGAGTTCGCCATTGTTGGGTTTGGGACAGAATTTGGGGTTTTCAGGGTTTCGGTGTGAAGACTGAACAGTGAAGGTGAAGAGTGAAGAGTGTTGAGTGTTAAAATGACATAAAAAAACACTATAATGACAAAAAAACGCACAATGCCAAGTGTGCACCGTGTTATGCAGCTCGTGATACGTAAGATCTCATTTCGAGGCAGATATGTTAAATCTAACGGTTTTTGTAGGCCATTGTGCGTTTTCTTGAATGTTGTGATTGTGAGTTGCCTGTAATTTGTAGACCGACCCCATGTACCATGTTCGATTTTTTTTTTTTTTTATTTTTTTTGGAAAATGTTTTGGGTATCCACTTTAAACATTCACTTCAAGCACCTAGCGATCGTGCGCCGTCGAATACATGAAGTCGATATTTTTAAAGCAGGGTATTGATAGCAAGTTCCTTTTTTTTTTTGCAAGATAAATAATTTTCAAGTAAAAAACTAAAAGAAAATTGGGGATCCCATGGAGGGAGTCGGGGACTAGCGAAGGGGGAGGCGAGGAATTACAACAGGGATTGCAATGGGGTAGGGGAAATCCAACGAGGCGAGGATAACCCTCATCCCGCCCCATAGGTCGGGATACAATTTTGCCCCTATTCATCTCCATGGGGAGTAAAAAGCGAGGAATGTTCATCTATCGAGCAGGGTCTTGCAACGAACGAAAATTTCTCGCCCCGCTTGCGACCTTATTGTCAAGTTATTTTTGAGAGACATCAATCTTCTCTCTCTTGCGTAGTAGAAAAAGGATTTTTTTAAAGGTATTATGCTTTTGAAGTATTTTTCAAGCTGCTTATTTTTGTTGCGAAGTTGAGAAGGTGTTGCCAAGAAATTCGGTGCATGAACATGATAGGATCCAATGAATTGAAGAACCAAAAATCAGAATGAAACCTTGGAGATGAGTTTTCATTCAATAGCAAAAAGAAGAATACAAAAGAGGGCAGGCACTTCGAGCTGCACTCCCTGAACTAACTGTTCATACAAAACATGCCTCTCTTATTCTCATAACTCCTATTTATACTTACTCCTCTCACTAATTACAATCACCCCTCACAACTTTCTTGCTGTCCGGTCCCCATTGTGGTCGCGCCACGTGTCTTACCAGCCTTTCTATGCTTCCTTGAGCCCTTCAAGTATATTGGGGTCTATCAGAACAATTAATGTAAATGTCGCAAGATGCCATGCCTGGTTTCATAATAGTAAAGTTTCAAGCGTTACAATGAAATGTAATATCTATTGTATATAGTTTGATGATAGTAAAGTTTCAAGCATTACAAAAGGGCATTGAATTGGATAAAAAATATTACGATAACCATATGGCTATAGTATGATGATAAGAACGCTCTATACTCAATTAGTAGTTTCAAGTTCGAGCGCTACGTATAAAGATGCCTTAAAACATGTGTCAAAGACGATGCTGCCATCTAATGGTCTTACTCGTTTTGAGCTGAAAGTAGTGGGGCCTCGGTCAATAATAACTGTCTAAAAAGATAGTAAAAAATAAAATAAAAATTGGGTGGAGATTCATTGAAGAAGAGAAAATTTGGGAGAAAGGCTGGAAATCGTGACCCGAGCTCACGATTTCCTTATCAAGTTGAAATAAGGAAATCGTGAGCTCGGGTCACGATTTCACGATTTCCATTAAAGTGAAATCGTGACCCGAGGTCACGACTTCACTTGAACAAACCAAAGAACCGCATCTCGATCTGGTTTTTCTTACTTGCCTCCTTCTTCCTTCAACTCCCCCAACGATCCGTTCCTTCAACTCCCAGCCTCCACTTTTCATTCCCTCAACTCCACTAGATTGGCTCCATTGGTGCATAGCTTATCTCCATCGTCAACTTCAAATCCGAACATGCAACCCACCCGAACGCAACAACGCTCAGTAAGATCAGTTTTTTGGAGATTTTGTGTGTTTATGCTTCATGTGGTTCATGTTATGTTGTATGTTAAATGTGTTGTTACTATTTTTGTCTCCTGGTCGTTTTTGTTTGTTTTTTTTTTTTTGATCCGAGAAATCGTTTTTTTGTTTATATCCTTTATATATATATTTTTTTGCCAATTAGTTGATGTGAGTTATATCAGAAATTTTAGTTTTTTTTCCAATTACTTGATGTTAATTCTATACACAATGTGGGCGCCAATAAGTTCAATTTTTTAATTAAATAGATAGAATGTTTGATTTTAATATAGTACAATGTATACATTAATTAGTGTCGATATATGTCATTGACCCATATTGAGATGTAAAACATGTGGGGAACCCAGGGGGAGTATAAATTGTTTGATTTGAGGTGTAGGGGGTATGGTATTAATTAAGCAAAAATCCCATATACATGTCAATACTTTAGTAGAAAAATTTGGAAGAACATTAGGCGTGCGCTTAAGAGATGAGACATTGGTGGTGGTAACTATGTAAGGTTGCTTTAGGGGCTGTTATATTATAAGCTAGCTAGGGAAGTTGTTTATAATATATAATAGTTATATGCATATTATAGTTTCTTTGTTGCAGAATAAGGTACTTAATTTCATCACTAGGCTTTTTAGTTACATATATATATAAAATGTAAGTATACCACTACACCAATTCTATTAGGGTGCCTAAGCAATTCTATTAAGGTCATATTTATTTGAATTATTTCTATAATGATTAATTGTATATGAGTGATTGGATGATTGCGAGATTTATATCGCATAGTCGTAACTTTAATTAGAAGGTCTTTATCATCACTTAGTAACAATTATATTCTACATATATAGATTGAAGAATGGTTGATCGAAGAGTATCATTGTTGTGTTATATGAATGGAGACATTGTTGATGGACCATCAGGGATTTCGTACACTAAACCGCCCATTCGACATCTTAGATCGAAGATGGGTTTAGGGTACGATGAACTTGTGCGTTATATATGTAATTCGCACAAGTGGAAGTGCAACGCTATGCGAGAGCATACATCCTGCAGCTTCTAGGGGGAACACTATTTGCGAGACAAGTCGAACAACCTCGTTCACATCACATATTTGCAATTTATGGAAGATTTCGAGGCAAATTGGACAACGATTGGGGTAGTGCAACTCTCGGCTCACTTATACGTAGACAATTATGTCTTGCACGTTCGACATTGATGGAGCCGAGATAGCAGTCCTGGTCATCTTATTGCAATTATGGGCATGGGATAGGTTGCCGTTTCTTGCACCAATAATGGGTAACGTTCTTCAAGACGACATATTACAAAACGAAGAATTATTTCCACTTCCTCCATTTGGTCATAGGTAATTACTATTTTCTCACATTATAATTTCAATTTCTTCATATCTATGTACATGTGCCGACATACATGCATTGCGTGATTTTTTTTCATTTGTGAAGGTGGAAACATGCTTTGGAGACAACGGGAACATCAATGCACGTCGACGAAGTACGAGAAATGATTGACATGCAAGCACCCGATGAAGTAAGAGATATACATAATTACTTCTCCACGTAGTGCTTTTGGAAACATCATCTAAAATGCGTTTCTAATTCATTTCAAAATGTTTTGTTGACTACGGGTAATATGAGAACCGTATCCCGAGGCGAGGTGATAATGGCCCTACACTGCGCATCTTGTAGCGGTGGTCGTGCTATTTGGCGAACGAGGGCACCTTTGATTTTCTTCGTGTAGTCGAAATGTATCATCCCGATAGAGTCATGAGCCAATTCGGTCTCGGACAAATGATACCACCTTTACGAGAGCACAAACATTCAGCTACATAAGATTGACTTGAGAGGAAGACGGATAAGGATTGGAGCGTAGAACATAATGCTTATGTCCGCATGTGGAACGAACGTGCCTCCAATATTGCAACCGATGAAAGCTTAGAGGAGCCAATAGACTTTTACAACCCGTATATGCTATGGTATCGTCGCATTACACGACGATTCATGTCTCCCCGTGGAGCTATTGCTTTGAGGCCTTGGTAAGTACAATTTGATTTTTTCGATCATGAATCTTTGCCAAATAGTTGTTTTCCTTGTACTTTCGCATAAAACTTCATCAATATTTCATATGTAGGCACATGACATTACTTCAATTCATCGCTGACACTTGGGTGATGATGTATCTATTGCACGTATTAGAGATGTAGTGCATCGACTTTGACTCAGCAAGACACGCAGATTATCGGATGCATAATATGCCCAGAGTTCATTTCAAGCTTCTCATCATTCTTCCCATGCCGATACACCTTCGAGGCATGACACTCCATCAGTATACTCCATCAGTGCCTCTCAACGAGTTTGGGACTCCACATACTCCTTCAGTTCCTCCCAACATGACATTCGAGGCTATGGAAGCCTTTCCATTTGACACGGCACCTACATCTTCGCGCCATTTTCATGCAAGTCCAATAATGATGAATTTATCTGGGAGTACAAGTACTCAGGATGGCGGAATGCGGGACAACGATGATATTCAACCAGAAGATGCTCAAAATCCGGCTGATGTGGGTCATACGGATATTCCAGTTGCGTTAAACCGTAATGTCCGAGTCGTCAAGAGAACACGGTGTGGGACTGGAAGTCATAGAAAACTCTCCTTAAACCCTAGTTGATGTGCTCTGTATAGAAGCTAAAACCCCTGCAAACGAAACCAACCCAACAAACCCCCTTCGCCATGTACAGAGTAGCCAGAGCAATCGCTTCCTCAATCAGGTCTGTAATTCTCAAAACCCTCCAAACTCATCTCAATTTTAATCACTCCACTCTCTTCTAACCAAAAAAAAAAAAATCTCTTCTTTATGCAGTTCTTCAGCTTCAAGAAAACTGGTAACTTCGATTTTAACAACTACCCATCATTTCTCTTCGTGTTCAATCGTCAAAAGTTTTGATTTTTCGATACATTTTGATTGTTTTACGATGTGGGTGTTGTTTGATTTTGTGTTTTGAGAAGGTGGGCAGTAGGGTTATTTTTGGGAGGAACTATGTGGCAAAGGATATCGGTTTCGGAGCGAGTGCTCGGGCGGCGTTGTTACAAGGTGTTAATGAGGTTGCGAATGCGGTGAGGGTTACTATGGGTCCAAAGGTAACTTGGATTCTCTCGTTAATGGGTTCATGGATGTACATTTTGATTAGTGTGACAAAAATGGTGTTTTCTTATGTTTAAACACTACATAATGGTAAATGTGATTTTCTTCGGCTTGTGATGGTATTAAATTGAAGGAATAAGCGATTTAGAAAACCCGAATATAAGCGAACCAGAGGAATGTGAGGGTGGCTTTTCCAGGTTTACTTGTCCAATTACGTAATTGATTCGACTCTTGAAAAGCTATTCAGGAGTCGAATGACTGGTAATAATATTGTGGTTCTGCTACTTCAAATGGTGGTTGAAATGTTAAACCAATTGTTTGGAGATGAGGACATTGTTCTTATGTAATCCCCAGATGCTTAGCTATAGTCGTCAGCCTTTTTTAGATTTGAAGTTTGTTATGGTTTCCCATAGATTATATGTACTTGTAATGTTTTTCAATCATACAATCATACAATCATATCTCACAGACCCGTTACGCATACAGGTACTACGATTTTTTTTACTTACCCTTATTTATTTATTTATTTATTATGACGTTGTTTGTATATTATCATTTTTTTTTCTAGTAAATTGTTGAAGCTTTATTCTATTTATTTATTTTGTATAGTTTATAATGTATATATGTATTAATTGCATAATGTTGTGATGGTTTCTTGTGCATGTTCGACTAGTGGTTGCTTTTATTTTTGATTTATTTGTTTTTATAGTTGTTCAAATTTGCAAGAGATCTTGATTAGTGTAAAAACTAATGTAACAGTGACAGTTACTCTTTAGAGGGACATGTACCATTTAACTTATAACTTGCTCATTGATTGGGGCGATCGATGTGTCAGTCCATCTTGCTTGTTAGCATTTTTGAATCTTAGTTTCCTTTTTCTCCTGCTTCAGGGCCAGTGCAAATGTTTTAATTTCCTATACAAAAAACTAATATTGCCAAACCTTGATATGTAGGGCCGCAATGTTATCATTGAAAAAACGCGAGGGGGTCCTCAGGTCACCAAAGATGGAGTAACTGTTGCAAAAAGCATCAAATTTAAGAACAGAGCTAAAAATGTCGGTGCAGACCTTGTCAAGCAGGTTGCCAATGCTACAAATACTGCTGCAGGAGATGGTAATTTTTGATACTATCAGAATTCGATTACTAATGCATCGTTGTGTATATTTCATCCTGCTTTACCATCCTATAATTCACATTACTTTCTTATAGCTATTCTTCGTCAATAAGTTTACAGGTCTGATTAGTAGTTCTATTGTTTATATGAATAATAAAGAAGTTTTTGTCCTGCCATGAGACAAGGTTCTGTTTGTAGTTCACCATTCTTGTACCGATTTCTAGTTCTTTAGTTTATGCATACAGTAGGAGAGCTGGTATGCATGAATGAATCATTACCGAAGGAGCTGGATTTCTAGTTTTCTACCTTCCAAAATCAATTTTATTTATTGTTGCCCATCAAATTTTTATATATTTGAGATGACGACGATGTCGAAAGACTTTAATGTTCCTTTTAGTAATATTAGTGATACGTCCTTACAAATGAACTTTATTGGTTCTTATTTGTTGTAAAATCTCTCTCTCTCTCTCTCTCAATTTGCTAATTGTAACTAATATGTTTACTAATAGGATGGAGAATTACTTGATGTAGGTACGACTTGTGCAACGGTACTGACTCAGGCAATACTCACTGAAGGCTGTAAATTAGTGGGTTCTGGTGTAAATGTTATGGATTTGCGTCAAGGTATCAACATGGCAGTAGATGCTGTTATCTCTCACTTAAAAAGCAAAGCAATGATGATATGCACACCTGAAGAGATTGTGCAGGTAATGGGTAGTTATTGATTGACAAAAGTAATCTTATTTGATATCAGAATAATTAGTGCATATTATGTGTAATTCTTTTTCCTGTTCTCTTGTACTGTTGTATTTTTTTATTTTCGATGAAGAAACCTTTGTGGTTTGTACCATATGTAAACTTGTTTACTTTCTTTAGTTTCTATTTGATCTGAAAAATCTATGCATGAAAGTATCGTCATCAGAAAAAGCCATATTTTAATTTATCTCTTTTCTTAATTTTTGTTAGGTTGCTACAATCTCTGCAAATGGTGAATATGAAATTGGGAAGTTAATTTCCCGGGCCATGGAGAAAGTTGGGAAAGAAGGAACCATAACTGTTGCTGTATGTTTGCTAGCACCATAAATTGTTTGCGCATAAAGAAGGTTGTACATTTTTCCGCATGTTTGAGTATATATTTGTATTAATACACAAATTTCACAGGAGGGAAACACTTTGGATAATGAATTGGATGTTGTTGAAGGAATGAAACTGGCAAGGGGATATATTTCCCCTTATTTCATCACTGATGAGAAGACTCAAAAATGTGTAAGTTAAAAGCACTTTCTAATATCCCTTATGAGAGTTGTTCAATCATTTGACTGGAATAATTTTGATGCTTTGTTGGCAATCTCTAATATCCCTTATGAGTTGTTCAACACATTGGATAATTAATTGGTTGTTGTTGAAGGAATGAAACTCGCAAGGGGATACATTTCCTTTTTATTTCATCAGTGACGAGAATATTTAACAATCGAGCATAGTCGAAAACTTTGATCCATATAGCTGAATTCAACTAATTTGAAATCGAGGCTTTGTTGTTGTTGTTGGAGGTGGTGGTAGCATATCAACTCTCACAGTTTTTCAATTTTTTTTTTTTCTCTCTCATTTAGATTTTTTCAAAATTTGTTCTGACCTTTTTGCAAATACGAAAATGTAGGATCGACTTACATAACAATTTATATATCCTTCGTCTTATCCGTTTTTCAACTGATTAGATCCATATGGTGTAAACCCTAAGTTGCTACATATATCAAGTTATCAACTAGCTTGAAAACAGTCTTAGTGTTTGGGTGAATTACTGCTCTTAGCCTTCCTTAGCAGCTATGATTCTTGTACTTAATTGTGTTGCATACCATCTTTATATTCAGTAAATGATATGATTTGGATATTGAGGATCTGATGTGTCATATGCGTACTTGCATTCCATGGTTATTGTTGGAAGCCGTTTTTCTTGTTCAGATACTTCTCTTCACTTAGTCTTTTTAGACGGATGGTATTCAAACTCTGTATTGCATGTAGGCAGGAACTGGACAATCCCTTGATCCTTATTCATGACAAGAAAATCTCAGATGTGCACTTACTTGTAAGAATATTGGAGCTGTCTGTAAAGGTGCTAGTTCGTTCTTGTGAAATTTTCCCCTTGTTTGGATGAGCCATTTGAGCTCCTATGCACCGATTCTCAATTTCTTGTTCTTATTTCAGGAGGAAAGGCCACTCTTGATTGTGGCTGAAGATGTTGAAAGTGATGCACTGTCAATGCTTGTTATCAACAAGCATCGTGCTGGACTGAAGGTGACTGATCCACTTGGATATGCAACACTAAGCCCCTTTACTAATCATTACTTTTCGTCTTAAATGACGCTGTTGCATGTTCTTATCCTTGTAAAACTTTGTAAAATATGATGTTTCTTTAAATCATACCTATGTGAGGGCTGAGATGTCTTTTTGCCTTAAGGTTTGTGCGATCAAGGCTCCTGGCTTTGGAGAAAATAGAAGAGCCAATTTGGAAGATCTTGCCATTCTTACAGGGGGAGAGGTGTGAACAATTTCTTTATTTAATGTCTTATTAGCTTTTAAACGGCTAAATGTGCTGAATTCTTTTGTGTATGTGCAGCTTATCAGTGAAGATCGTGGTTTGAACCTTGGAAAAGTCCAACTTGAAATGCTTGGTTCTTCAAAAAAGGTTTGTATATGAGATTGTTGCTGAATGAAGATTTAAAAATTCATGCGGCTTTAATAATTTTTGTTATAACAGGTTACCATTTCCCTTGATGACACCATTATTCTACATGGTGGAGGTGACAAGAAAATGATTGAAGAAAGATGTGAACAGGTGTAGTTACATTTTTATTTTTTTCCTCATAATTAATCTCTGATCTTGTTAATAAGATAATTGGTTGTTACGTGATTGACAATGTTCTTCTAGAGCAAGACCATAAAATATTATATTTATGTTAGTTTTTGTTTTGGACTTGGAAAGCACACCATTAAATGCACTAAATCGAGCGCAATGGAAGATCTTGATTCATGTAGCCGACCCCAACTAATTTGGGATTGAGGCCTTGTTGTTATGTTAGTTTCTGTTTAGGTAGTACTAGTAATCTGCATAGTGCAGGGTTCTTTATGTTTTTTCATGTATTTAGAAGTTTGGCCATCTTAGTATGGAAATGAAAATAATTCCTTGAATAGATAAATAAGTACGAAGTATGATCTTGATAAGTAACATAGGCAAAAGAATGTTTTCACAGCTTAGGACTGCAATTGAAAAGAGCACTGCCATGTTTGACAAAGAGAAAGCACAAGAACGCTTGTCAAAGTTATCAGGAGGTGTTGCAGTTTTCAAGGTTTTCTTCCCAACCCTTCTCCAGTAGTGGACAAAGCACTATACATCATGGACCATTCTTACTGCAATTAATTATTTGTTTTGCAGGTTGGAGGGGCTAGTGAAGCAGAAGTTGGGGAAAGAAAGGACCGTGTTACCGATGCTGTAAACGCTACCAAGGCAGCTGTCGAGGAGGGCATTGTTCCAGGTAAACTAATCTTTGATTATTGTTATGAAACCATTTTCTGACAATATTTAGACAATATTTACATATCTTGGAAAGATTACAAAACAAGTTCTTTGATTGTTCTGAATTTAACTAAATGTAGGAGGTGGTGTTGCGCTCTTGTATGCTACAAGAGTCTTGGAGAACCTCCCGACTTCAAATGAGGACCAGAGGATAGGCGTCCAAATCGTCCAGAATGCCTTGAAGGTTTTAAAATCCTTTTGTTTTCTGTTTTTAACTTTTCACTATGATTCATCATCATCAGTCATTCCAATTGTCTATAATGGCTAAATTTTCATCTTGTAGGCTCCTACTTTCACCATAGCAGCCAATGCTGGCGTTGATGGATCTTTGGTTCTTGGGAAACTATTGGAACAAGAGGATCCTAATCTTGGCTATGATGCTGCAAAAGGTTTCGTCTTTATATCCATTAATTCAATGATTGATAAGTTCAAAGGTTTACTAGAGGGGATTAATGCTTGCTCGGTTCTATTTATGGTATCTTTTCCTTTTTCAAGTGACCGAATGCCAGTTATATAAATCAACTTTCAAGTTATTAACTATAATCAAATTGGGAAAGCAAATCTGATCGATTGCCCTTGCAATTTGACTTGCAATCGGGCCATGTCAATTACAAGACCATGATGACCTTCATTTTCTTGGGAGTTTTTGTTTGGAAAAGCCTAAAGGAGGATATTGCCGCCACCAATGAGGAATAGTTGTTTCTTTGATTTGGAAGTTTGAACTTGTAAATAGCGCGTAATTTCTGTTTCTTTTGGTTTCTTCTTCCTCCATGTTAACTCACGACATAAGGTGCACGCCCAGTGTGTGCATACACACGCATTAGTTCTATTGGAGTTGGAAGCTGCATCCATGTTGAGGATGGTTGTAAACTTGTAATGCTCTTGGCATAATATATGTTCAGGGATCGTAATTCCATCTTCTTGGAGTTAACTGTTCTGCTAATGTTGATGTCGTGCTTCCCGCCATGTCAATTTTTTTTTTTTTTTTGGTTGTTTTAGAGAGAAGCAACTGATGTAGCAGTTGAATAATTTACTGCTAGACTAGATTTACTGTTCCATTTAGCAATAGATCAAATGTGCAGTTATCATGCTTCAAAGATTTTGTGCATCTGAGACTTTGCTCATGGTTTGCTGATCTAGGTGAATACGTCGACATGGTGAAGGCTGGAATCATCGATCCTCTCAAAGTCATTAGAACAGCTCTAGTAGATGCTGCCAGGTAAACCCGACTTGCTCGACACAACTCTTTATATGCTTAAACACTTCATCGCTTTCTAACGTTACATTTACTGATTTACAAGAACCTTCTGATGTTGGTTTTCAGCGTATCACTACTACTGGCCACAACGGAGGCAACAGTCACTGAACATGCCAACGAGAAAAATCCGATGCGCAGTCGCATGCCATCCATGGACGATATGGATTTCTGATAACATCATATGAACTCAATAAGTTAGAGTTGCTGTCATGGAGAGCTTGAAGGATGATGAAATTGGTGTTTCCATGTTCCAGTTTTGCGGCGTTTTCTTCTTTAAGATCGCATTGCAGAGTTCACCGGCTTTACATTATAGATTGCTAGATGGAGAATGTAGTGATGTATATTAGGGGACTCAAATGTTGATGCAACTTATTTTGTTATTGAGGGCTTTGAATGTTTTTGTTCTCAATGGGGTGCTGTGTCAGTTCATCTGATTCATTGATTGATATTGTTTACAGCATTCAAATTTTTTTTTTTTTTTTCTGGTTGAATTCAAAGATTAATTTATCAAAACAAGCACATAGATGGAATAATACATTTTCCAAGGATGTCTTTGATTCTAAATTAGTTAAAATTGGCTACGTGAATGGATCAAACTCATCATTTTTGCTCGATTTCATGCAGTTGATGATGTGATTTCATAATCCTTTAATTCCGAACAACTGATAAATCTTTCAAATAACTTATTGAAGGGCTAATATCAAAGTATGTCATCAATTTGCATTATATCATTAGAGATGCATAATGTAATAATCTTTTCAACAGCTGAGCACCAAACATGTCACCCAATCTTTTTTCCATATGGGTTTGGCCCCTGGAGTGTGTTATACATCAGAACATATTAAAAACACCAATTTAATTGTTAGCTAGGTACTCTAATGTTCAGCTCAAAAGACTTTCAAATAAAAGAGTTGAAGTTCTCTACATTACCATACAGTCTGAATTAAACACTACAGGTGTACCTTACAGTCTGAATCAAACACTACAGTTGTAATCTTTGAGAGAAGTAATTACAACAGATACAACATTGTTTTAACAAAGAAACTAAATTCTCATAATGCTGTATTGCTAGTTGAACAAAGTAAGGGAACAATTTCTTTTGACACTTCATTAAGCTTTTCAACATTGTCATTGGACTTGGCCTCCTTTTCTTCCACCTCTACCTTCTGCTTTTGATAATCATGTTCAGCAACTCTGTCACTGCCACATCAAATGCAAACATCAAACCTTATGCAGTGAATTTTTTTTTAAAAAAGTTCTGTAAATTAATCATCAGTTTAAGTGTTCTTCTATAAGGAAATTAAAAAGCTGTAAAAACATAATTTTAATTAACAAAGGAATCTTATACACATAGCAAAGCTTTTGATTTTTGTTAATAGTTAGTCTTTCTATATAAGTATAAGCCAAATGAATGCATATTTTTTTCGCGTGGAGTGCCCCTCGGTCGTGGTTTGTCGAAAGACATACAAGGCAGAGGTCAAGAATTCAATTCCCACGTGCAACTAATTATACCTATCGAAATAAACGAAGAAAAATAAAATCTCATCAAAATCTTTCATTGTTCAAAATTCAAAATCATTAGTACTATAGCTCTAATTGATTGTTATGACAACTATACTTCTCATTTGATTATACGTCCACTTTATGTAAATTAACTTGGTTAGGTAAGTTAATTACCTCATCAAAATCTTTCATGGATCCCCTGTTTGCCAAGAAACCTCTATGATCTTCTCATTTAAACAACTTACTATGTTGAAGGCTTGAAGCCATCATCATGATTAATATCATCCAAGAGGTACTAGCTACTATACCTACTTATCGCCGGCTGACCGAGGCATATGTACACTCCTAAAAGTAATTAAAGTTCGAGGAGATCCCTTTATTACCGTAATGAGTCGATTTTTATAATATCGTCTAGCCTCATAATTCTTTGCCAGTCCTCAAGACTTAATTGGTTCCATTTATCCCATTCTCTTTTCTTATTTCCATTTCTACTGCCAAAAATGTTCAAGAACTTCATCAATATTTATTATTTTTTTCCTTGCAAATAGGAGATTTTCTATTAGCTATACCTTGAAACTTCTCTTGGTTGCTCCTTATCCGATATTTGATGCCAATCGTCTCAACTAATTAATTTGACCTAGATCTATGAAGTGTATATCCCAATATTACTTTTATAAGACTCAGGGCTTGAACTCGAGGGCTCTTCGTGAGTTGAAGAACGTGTTCCAGTCTGTACTCTCAACTACTTAACTCAAACTCCATTGTTAATGTCTTGACTTTCTTGTTAGGATGCACTAGGTGCTATATATACATACACAAAGGTCAGGTCAAAGCAAGTCCTTAATTGATTAATTCCTTAATTCCCAAGATCCTTGGAACTCTTCTTATCATGTGACAACATGAAAATTGCATATTTTTAAAACCAAAGAAAACTTTTTATAAATTTTTGAATTTCTACATATTTATATATATATATATATATATATATATATGTAAATGAAAAACAATATAAATTTCTACAACTACCCTGTCCAATGGAATATTCAGGGCAAACTATCTCCACTAGCAAGCTATAGCCAAAATCAACCTTAATGTATATATGTAGGACCTAAACATAAGAGGAGAGAAGTCTCCAAACATAATTTTATTCATACATATATACGTATATATGGTTCAATCAAATTTGAGATCTTTGGTTAATTAATTAAGGTTAATTTAGTCAAACTTCATTTGATTGACGAACATATGCATACAAGTCCAGAACACTCATTCCAAAAACAAACATGTTTATTCAAAAAAGGGATTCTTTAGAATTTTTGGAAGGAGGTACAATATATGTTAACCATAGAAAACAAATTTTGTTACGCAAGAAGGAGATGTATACATGTATGGCTAAAAAACTATCTATATCTTTGTAATTTTGTCCATGTAGACATCCGATCAACATGGTACCAAAATAAGTTAACAATAATAAGTTTGATAGATAATTATATAATATTAATATATATATATATACATATATATATATATATATATATATATATATATATATATATATATATATATATATATATATATATATATACTATTTTATAATCCATAAAAACTTTTATTTTGTCAGAACGATATTTCTAGTATTATGATCCACCAATTTTTTATATTTCTTGGAACTGATTTGATATAAAAAGTAGATTTTTTGGACGATTCTTTACCTATTCTTATCGATAAGTGAATGATCATTAGTTGCTCAAGGTCTAAGAACTTCTAATCGCTTTATGCATACTAATTACTGAAAAAGTTTCTTAGTTTTAATTCAATAAATTAAAAAATATTATCCATCTAAAAAGGAAATAATTTTCGATACACTTAAAGTTACATACACATTATATCGTGCACCCCTTCAAAACACTTGAATTAACATGATTCGTACATATATTTCAATAGAATTCATCCTATTATGTTATCATACTTGTGATTTATCATTTTATTTTGAATAAATTATTGATCTCCATCGAAACTCAACTAGGTTGGCTCAAGGTACCCATATATAAATGTTTGGCTATGTTAACATGCTCTATAAATTGACAAATGAAAGCTATAAAGGTACGGGAGTCCCAACACGATTCTATTTATGTAAAAAAAGTGACCTAATCTCGTTTTAAAATTAATTAATATTTTGTCAAATCCTTTATTTTTTTTTTACAACCAAATGATATATGTTTAGTGTTATAAAAAACAATAAAAAAAAAATCAACTGTACCATGAAAGGGAACACAATAGAGTTTGCAGAGTGATTTAGCTAGGGCAAGAGATGTGTGCAGTTATATATGGAGCAAGAGAGAGTTTATAGAAAAGGAGATAAATAAGAATGCATTGAGATAGATATGAAGGATATATAGATTGAGAGAGTTAGAGTGAGATTTGAGCAACCACGAAAGAGAAGAGTTGTGCTAAGGGATGGGGTGTTTAGGGTTAAGAGAATTTATTAAAAAAAAAAATTCAATTTCTTATCCAGACTCAAACTCATTTTAATGATTTAATCAGTCTTTTTTTTTTCGTTTCGTCAGACATGTTTCGCTTGAAAAAAATTCAAGTACATTTATTCAGTATTAGTTCTTTTTAACAAAATCAATAGCAAGAAGGCAATATGAACATACTGTATCCAAAAAAAAATATTATTTGTTTCGTAAAGAATAATATGCTCCAGCCGATCTCTTCGATCACTTTTATGTTGTAAACTCGATGTCATTAATATCCATATATCTATGGGTTAATTTCATCGATAGTCACTCAAGATTACAGTTTGTAACACTTTGGTCACTAAACTTACATTTGTCCCAAATATATCACTCAACTTTACAAAACGTTTCAACAAAATAACTCCGACCACTCTCCGATCAAAAACCCACCTGCGCTGCTGACGTGGCGCCACGTGGGATTTTATGGGAGGTCACTTAAGTTTTTAAGTGATGACATGGCATGCAACACGAGACACCACCCACCCCTCTTAGTTCACCCCGCCGTGCTCCCCCCGGTCGTCTCCCTCCCGCCCCATCGGTCCCCCCCACCCACCCCCGGTCGTCTCTCCCCCCCCCCCGCCCCCACCGGTCCCCCCCCAACCGGTCGCCCCCCCCCCTCGCCCCCAAACCGGTCGTACCTGCGCCCGCCACGCCCCCTCCCCAACAATCGGTCGTACGCACCCCCACCGGTCGTCTTCTTCCTCGCGCTCGCTCTTTCTTTGTCGCGGCACCTCTCGCTCGCGGAGCTTCGATCCTGCGCGCAGCCAATTGGCCTCGACTTCACGGGGCAAGGTCTCGGTCGTGCTCCCCCGGCGGTCGTCTTCTTCTCGCTCTCTCGCTCGTCGCGGTACCTCTCACTCGCAGAGCTTCGATCCCGCGGGAGAGAGAGAGTGCCGCGACGAGAGAGAGCGCGAGGAAGAAGACGACCAGGTGGGGCGGGGAGACGACCAGGGGGCGGGGCGACCGCTTGGGGGGGGGGGGAGGACCACTGGGGGCGGGGAGACGACCGGGGGGGGGGCGGGGGGGCGACCGGTCAGGGGGGGGGGCGGGGGCGGAGCGACCGGTTGGGGGGGACCGGTGGGGCACAAGGCAGAGACTCCTTAGTAGGGTGACGCCTAAACCTCTATTGAGCAGATAGCTTCTAGGAAAGGGGGTGTATTTCAAACTATTTAGTAGTTATCCCTCGAGGATAATAAACCTCGTGTTCTTGGAAGCGCGGCGGTGGAGACTTTTCAACCATTTTTGCTTGTGCTAATGCCCCCAGAAATTCTTGGATTTCTTGCAATATGAGATTGAATGCCAGGGTGGGGGGGGACCAGTGGGGCCGGGAGGGAGACGACCAGTGGGGGGGTGCACGAGCTGGGGTGAACTAAGAGGGGGTGGGTGGGTGTCTGTATTGCATGCCATGTCATCACTTAAAAACTTAAGTGACCTCCCATGAAATCCCACGTGGCACCACGTCAGCAGCGCCGGTGGGTTTTTGATCGGAGAGTGGTCGGAGTTATTTTGTTGAAACATTTTGTAAAGTTGAGTGATATATTTGGGACAAATGTAAGTTTAGTGACCAAAGTGTTACAAACTGTAATCTTGAGTGACCATCGATGAAATTAACCCATATATCTATCATATATATAAAAGCACGAATCACAAATTTTTGAGTGGTAATGAAATTTACCAATTTGCCCGTATTTTTTTTTTCATCACCAAATCAACCTTTTCTTGTCTCCAAATCAAACTCTAACTCCTTATTAATCCACCACACGTTTTTTTTTTCTTATCTCCAAATCAATCCCGAACTCCTTCTCATCAATCCAATACACGGTTTTCTCTTTCTCTCAGTCTTCAATCGATCACTCGCTCATGTTCCGGACGAACTCCTTCTCATCAATCCAATACACAAACTCCTTCTCATCAATCCAATACACGGAGACGGAGAGGTTGATAAATTGAGGGAGACTTCTCAATTGGAGTGTGCACTTGTTTATGGGGCAAATCAGTTTTTATGAACATTGTATATGTTGAAAGCTTGAATTGCATGCTACCATTTGATACGTTTTAAGGGGGTGCATACCACTGGCCATCGTCTTCATCATTCCCACCCAAACCCTCAATGTTCTTCCTCATATATATATATATATATATATCTCGGTTGGAGATCAAATTCAAGGAGAGCCGTGAGTGTTGGTGGCGTTGTTGAAGAATAGTTGAAGGTGAGATAATATTTCAATTTTTGATTTTAGTGATTGTGGGACTGGTTTTGTCTATGAATTCGAAATTGGAATTGGGAGGGGCTGTTGTGGTTGGTTGTTGATTGTGTGATGAAGAGAGGAGGAGGTTCGATTTTTTATATATATATATAAACAGTGAAGAAGAGAGAATCCGAGAGGGAGAAGAAGGTGGGGGTTGAAGAAGAAGGTGGTTTGAAGAAGGTGTTGGGGGAGGGAACAAACCCAAAACCCAAAAGAAATTTGAATGAAAAAAATTCTGATTAATCATGTAAAAAAAAAGGTGTCTAAAGCTTTAATCCCAATTAATTCAATTATTTACATTCATAATTTCAAAGTTATCGTTTATATCTATAGAGTTTGAGGTAAAGATTGAACTTTATATACAATTCTACTGAATCTCCACAAGCAAGTGTTCACAAATTGATGGGTCAAACCACTTGTGTTTTTTTTTTTCCTTTTTCCTTTTTTTTTTTTTTTTTGAGGAAGTAATGTCCTAGCATGACTAGCTTGTTTTTTCATTCACATCTTATCTCAATCACATTAGAGAATATTGATAAGCTAAAAAATGTACTTGTATTTCTAATTTTTAAATTTTAATTACAATTTTGAATTTTATTAATAAATTTTTAAAAATTAATTCCCGCGAGCAAAGCGAGCGGATCAATCGTGCGTAGCACGTCCCGAAACTAGTATATATATATGACAAGAATATTTAACTCGAGATGATAACTTAATAGATAAATAATAAATATACTAATACTTAATCATGCTATTTAAATAACATATTATATTCAGATGGCTTAATATCTATTTGTACAATATTACTAGTACTCAGCAAGAACTTTCTCATATATAGCTCAAATTAAAGATCAATATCTAGAAAGAAATGATCATTCATAGCTCAAATTAAAGATCAATATTTAGAAAGAAATTAATTAGATATTTCGACACATTTAAACTCACACACTGTCCCGATTCAAAAACTGTAATATTCGCGCGTTTTTTAGACTCGCGCGTCGCTATAAGCATATTAAAGAAACATTACTCTATTACCCTATTAGAAAATGAAGATGCTTAATAAGCACATTCATCAATTAAACATGGAAATTATCTTAATTATATTGTTTATAAATGTTTCTTTTAATTTGGTAAAGAGATCATATATGTGGAAGAAAGGTTCTCTACACATGAATATTATAGCTATTTTCTATATATATATATATATATATATATATCATGCATGCTTATATACGTTAGGCATTAAATCAAGTCTTTGAACAAAATCATCAATGGCATACTATTAATTATATGATTATATATTGAAGGATAGTACATACCTTACCACTTCGATGGTTTCTTTAGAACCATGAAAAGCTAGGGTTTTGGGGTGGTCTTCATCCATCATCTGAACAACTGTTGCTTCTTCCGATCGCTTCCTTTTACATGGCTTCTCGTCGATCATCAAATCCCGGGTGATGATAATCTTTTGTTCTCGATGATCTTCTTCTTGGCCGTCCACGCTAACCCTAGTCGCCGAAGAATCATGCACGAGCCACTGTTCCAACCCTTGAAAATTACTATTAGGGCAACTGTTTTGCTCCAACTGTTCTTCCAACCCTAGCAGTTCTTGGGACTGATGATCATTTAGGGTTAGATTGTGAAACATCAGCTGTTGTTGATTTTGTTGATAAGAAAGAGGAGGAGGAAGCATAAGATCTTGCATGTAACTGCTATCACCATTATTATTATTACTATTATTATTATGATTATTATGATGATTACTGTTATTATAAGAAAACACATTATTCGCCGAAGAAGAAGACGGCGAAGAAGGCGTTTGCGACGGCGAAGAATGATGATGATGATCCATTATATGCTGCAGCGGCAGCGGCGGCGGCGGCAGCGGCAATACCACATTATCTAGATGATGATCATTAGTTTGGTGCTGCCGATGATGCGCCCGAAAGAAGGCTAATTGCCTCCGAATGAGGCTAAGCTCGGCGGCCTGCATCTCAATCTGACGCTGAAGGTCCCAAATAATCCGACAACATCCCCCGACGGGATCCGCGGCGCGAGCATTGGATTGATAGATCATCGTCTTCATCGCCTCGTCGACATCGGTAGGTGTCCTATTATGTTCTTGGATCAATTTGATTGTCTTGACAATGTTGCTAACACCGAATAGCTTGTGGGCGTTGAGGAACTCCTCTTGCCTGTCCGGCGGGAAGTACTTCGCCAACGGGCACTCTGGCGTGCATTTTCTGCGCTGGTACCGGCACGCCGCGCACGCCGGGTGGCTGCTCCTGATGCTAGGCCCTTGATGATCTGCTGCTGCTGCTGCTGCTGCTGGGTTTTGGTTTTGATTTTGGTTTTGGTTTTGGTTTTGGTTTTGGTTTTGGTTTTGTGTTTGATTTTGTGTCATTTTATGTTGAATTTTTATGTTGGGATATGAGGGATTGGGAGAGAGGTTCGGGGAGAAGTCGGCAGGGATTCCGGTTGGGGAATGAGAGAGAGAGAGAGAGGGGGGGGGGAAGGAAGAGATAGAGAGCGAAAGAGGGGGTGTGGGTGTGATTCTGTGTATCTATTTCAGGATCCATGTTTGGACATAGTTGGGCACACACATGTTGAGAAACCGTTGGATGCGGTTCGAGATATTGTGTGTGGAAGTGGTTGATGGTTTTTTTGGATAGTGTGTGAGATAGTAGTGTGGTGGATTCATGTCTCAGTGTAGCAAGTAACTAAATTTGGAATGAGAGGAGGGGGGGAGAGAGGGTGAGTTATATTTGGTAATTAAGTTGGGGAAATGAGATCTTGGTGTGGATTCAGTCTTATCGACCGGATCCCAAACGAGTATATTGTTTTTGATTTATTTGGTCAAATTTGTTTCATTTCTTTCTCAAAAATCTTACAAAACTTTTAAACGAAAAAAAAAAAAAAAACTTTTAAACATTTTTTTTTTTTTTTTTTTTTCTTGGTGGGCCAATTAACCTCTATTGGTTGTTGAGTCCTCGACATGTTATTTGATGCACATATGCAATAAATAAATGAGTTGTATGTATTTATTAGGTGTATCATGCATGTTCATGTATGTGTTTAGTGTTTCTTTTTATTAATCAAGCTCAAGCATTAATTGATTTTTTTTTCTGATAATTGTTTTATGTAAGTTTTTGACTAATTTTCACGTCCAATTAATTGTTGAGCAGGCCCCGCGGGGCAAGGGGGGACATGGATTGTTCTCGCCCCGCGGGGATTCCCCGTCGCGTGCCCCACGGGATCCTCGTGGGGACTCTTTCCCCTCCCGCCTCGCTCCCCGCATAAAATCCTCTATTTTTTATTTTTACTAAAAAATATGTAAATTTCACAAAAAAAAACATATTAAATTATGGAAAGGAACTCAAGATTTCTAATCATAAAACTCATTTTTACCATTAAACCAATCGTAATAAATATATTTAATCATAAAGATACGTACATATAAAACATCTTTAAATTATATTTGTCATACTGATTTTATATATTAATTAAGTATGATAATTCGCAACTCAATCAACATAAAAATATCAAAAATAAAATAAAATTGAATTAATCCCTCAATTTGAGAAAAAAAGTTTTCAATTTGAGAAAGTAGTTAAACAGCAAACGACCAAGGAGTGAAGATTAAAATAGACATTTTTACAAAATTGATGGGGCGTGGAGATTCCCCTTCTGACGGAGAATTTGCGGGAATAAATCTCCGTCTCGCGCCCTGTGGGGACGGTGATGATAACTTCAATCCCCGCCCGACCCTCGCCTCCCGCTTGCAACCCTAAACAGGGTAACTTCTTAAGAAGTTTTTTCTTCTAAAATAAATAAATGATATTAGAAAAAAATTATATCAAAAAAATGTTAGAAAAATTAAATAGTATACAATAAACTAATTAATAATCAAAATAGTTTAAAATATAAATTAAACATACAGCTGCTTTAAATGAAAATCAATATGAACAACTCAATTAATAAAGCCTTATCATCATATCTCTTGACCAGCCATATATTTTCTATTTTTTTTTTGTATTTTGTTTTAATTGTATTCCAAGGCTTCTTTTAATCATTGTTATTGTTGTTATTAATAGGAGCGCAGCTATGTGCATCCCACAATTTTGTAAGGGGAAGCCATTGAATTTGGGCACCAATTATTTTGATAAGGGCACACTAATGTAAATGTTGAAGCCCCAAATTATCTTTTTTGGTCGAGAAGGGCACCCCATCCTCTAAACCAAATGAACATAAGGTCCTATGTCTTTGATTATTTGTTCGACACCATTATCCCCTTTAACAAACCAAGCCCTAAGTCTTTGATTCCTTCATTCAACACCCTCATACCCCTTATGATTGGTGACCTTCGTTGTTCAAACTTATTTTCTGGGTTGTTGGTGACCCCTACACTCAAGTTCGATCATCGTTTTGGAAGAAAGAGATGTGGTAGTGGTTGTTTGTGTGTTGGAGTTCTTCTTCTCACTCGGATCCACTGTTGCAGGATCGACTGAGCCTATATGGTTCCATATAAGACTAATCGGCTCTGTACGACCAACCAAACTGGAGCTCATTTCCTTGTATTGGATCGGTCATCATGCAGGGTCGACTGAAGCTATATGGTTCGGTCATGCATGACCAAACCATACATGATTGGTCGGACTTGTATAACCGACCAAAATAAATCCCATTTATTTGTATTGGATCAGTCATACATCGTCGAATGAACACATATAGATTGGTCTTGCATGATCGAATCATAGATGATTGGTCGGCCATGTATGACCGACCCAAATGGATCACATGTCCAAGTATTGGGTCGGTCACACATGACCGACTAAACATATATAGTTCAGTCATGCATGACCGAACAGTATAAGATTTTTCGGCCATGTGTAACCGTCCTAAATAGATCTCATGTCCAAGTATTGGATCGGTCACACATGACCGACTAAACATATATATAGTTTGGTCATGTATGACCACCCCTGGGCACACCATCAACCGCAATAATTTAAGTGTTATGGAAGAGTTTGATCCATGCATGCCCCCAAACAATTGGGACTCCACCCTTGTAGATGTATGCCCTATATAGCGGTCCAAAGCTTGGATAAAAGAGAGGACTTCAAAGCCCATTTTCTATACCGAAAAATAAGGGAGGTCCTAAACATAATTTTCATACTCAAAAAATGAGGGAGCTAGGGAGGTCCCAAGAATGATTTTCCATACATGGAAAATGGGAGGGTTGCGATAGGTTGACAACCATCATAAAACTTTTGTCACTTTTTATAAATGTATCAAATAAATGAGTTTATAGCCAACACCAACTATTTTGGAATTGAGGCTATGTTGGGTATTTGTTATACCATAGAAATAATCAAATTGCAGGTGGGAGTATGGCTGTTAATGTCACATGCAGTGTGATGAAAACCACTTCTAATGGGTTTTTCCAAGGAAATAACCCTGTCCACTTCTCATTGCCACTGATTATCATGCCGATGTGCACGATCATCCTCGTATCACGTGTTCTAGCTCTTATGTTAAAATTATTGATACAACCTGGTGTGATTGCTTAGATAATAATAAGAGTGGTATGTTTACATTTAATTCATATTTCATACTGTTTGTAAATGTGATGTTAATTTTTTGTTTTGCTTTTGAGGGGGGAATTTTACTTGGTCCCTCCGCAGTGGGGCGCAATCAAGGCTTTTTGAAAACGGTGTCCCCCCTACAAAACACCTCACTGTCTTCGACACCATGACCAACATTTGTTTATTTTTCGGTTTTGTGTTTGTTTTAGTTGCCATATCTTTTGTCCGTCCTATTTTTTGTGGATATCTAACAATTGTAATTAATGAAGGGGAACCAGTGAACGAATCTTATGCTTGCCTTGCTTCATTCATGGTTCTCGTCTCGGGAATCGCAACTAACTTCATAGGTATATCCATTACATACCCTTTCTTCAGGGCATTCGTTATTGGTTCAATTTTACCTAAGAAGGGCCTCTCCCGGTGGCTTTGGTGGAGAAAGTTCATGATTTGGTGTCTTCTTTACTTCTACCTCTTTATTTTGTTTCTAATGGTATAAAACCAATGTTGCTACCTTCGAAGGTCATAAAACTTAGGGTATGTTACTAATGGCTTGTTCGGTTCTTAAACCCAACGATCCTAAGTTCATCCAGGCGTGGATCTAGCCCCAACGACCCTCTTAACAGACTCATACCCTAACTTTGTAAATGCTATTGTGGATGCGGCAAGGGTTTGGGATCCAAGCCTAGCTAGTTCAAAATGAGGTTAATGGGCTCTTGGGGAGGTAGTTGAGATTATTATGCCCCTGTATGAATCTTATGTTGTAGGAGAACGACTAGAAGAGAGCTTGACATTCTCGGACCCAATATTCTTAGCAACAGCGGAGGTGGTGGCTCGCAAATTTGATCAAGCTTCTCTACCATTGGCCAACCCAGCAGAATCTTCAGAACATATAAGAGAAAATAGGCTCTTGATGTCAGCCCCCTCGTCATTAAGATGACTGAATGGCCTAGATTACCTTAATCCTCTGATAATCTAGTCAGCCTAATTCGTTCTTTCAACTTTGACCTCAAACTAATAATTATTTCAATCCCTTACAAGCTCTAAAACTAAATTTTTATCCTCAATGAAACTCAATTCATGATTTGTTCAATTGGAGCAAATTAAAAGATCATATCCATATTTAAGTTCTATAAAATTTTGGTGGTACCTCCCCTACAAGTGACCTACTGAAAAAACTCACCTAATAGACAATAGAATTGGGGAGAGGCCTTAAAGGACTCATAACTCCCGTAGTTCATAATATATATCAAATTCAAATTTATGAATTAACTTAGAGTTTCCGATAGCTTAATCACAACTTCACAATCTCAAATAGACCAAAATTGAATCATAAACCTCTCAACGTACTTTAAACTAACTTAGAAGACTCTCATAACCATTTAACAAAATTCTACGTCCTACACTCACCTCAAGAATCTTAAAACAATATATATATATATATATATATATATATAATATATATATATATATATATAAACAATTCAAAATAAGAGTTTAATTTAACTTTTAAAAACAATTACCAAAGATCTTCGAGTCTTGTCCATTCGTCCATTGTCTTCATACAAATCTGACACCATAAAAAATAACTCGAAGATGTCAGGTAAGTAAATTCCTACATTGATCTGTACTCTGCAATTGTTAGTCTGATACATGGAGACATGTAATAGCATTTCTAAATAAACAATAAGTATATGCGTCAATATGACATACAATCCACTCTGGTCGCTGTCTCCTAACTATAATCAGACGTCGACTTCCAAAAATAATACAGAGAAAATATTAAGAGATTATGAAATGCAGAGATAACTTATTGACGTTAGACTATGCTAGTCTCACTACACGGCGTAAAGGCAGGATTGAAACCTAGTTTCGATCAAACCAGACTCCGAAACAATCTTATCCCCTTACTTACTCTATGTATGCATGTCCAATAATGATAAAAGGCAATGCAGACTATGTTACAATTACAGGTACAAAAATATTCAATCAATAGTAAAGATCACTGTAGGTTTACTTACAACTAAACCAATTTTGAGCTTTGGATCTCTTTGAAAATAGATCCAATAGCTTCCATGCATACCCAATTATATTATGGGTCAAGCTTTAAGTGAAACCAAATCACGAAACCCAATGAAAACCGCGACCAAAGTACGTTTGAGAACAATTTCCAAAACTATTAATTTACATAACTGTTTCAACTTGCTTTCAACTAGCCAATTTGGGGTAACTTTTTAACTTTTAAAACCTCAATATTTGTCAAGATGACCTACAAGGAACTTGTAGCACGCATGTCATGCTTTCCATAGACTCTAAGAACACTTAAATCGGATCACTGGCGGAGAAGTTATGAATTTTCTAATAGGGCATGCCAACTAGGCAAACTTTATTTATTTTGAACTGAAAAATGTCTCCAAATCAATATTTTTGCAACTAAATCCTCGAAACTCGACAACAAACACTACGAAACCACTCGATACTAACATCAAAATATTTCCACAGCTCGTGTAGTCAATTTGAACAAAAACCTATAATCCAATTCGTCTATAATCCAAATATAAATCAATATAAACTATAAAAACATCTCCAAAATAGTTATCAACTGAATCACATTAGTTCAATTAATCAAAACCCTAACTCATGTTAGTGGAATTTATTCCAAATCGGCGCACATCAATCCAAAACCTTAATTTTCAACACTTTCTACTAATTCCTATCAAAACCTCGCGAAACAAATATAAAAAATGCAAGAATTCAAATTGAATTTAGGAAAATGCCCAAGCATTGAGTATTTACCAAATTGCAAGTTGAATACCTTGTTTTCACCTTAGAAAGTTAGCTCGAACTGATTGTCTTGCGATGCTTTACGGTTTTACTGAAAGAAACCGAACGAAAATTGGATGTTGGGAGCTCGCGGAGCAAAAGGAGTGGAGAAGGTCTGGAGAACGAAAAAAATTGTTCTGTTTAAATGAAACTTCATTTCATTTGTTTTTTTAATCCTTATATATATAAACCTTCAGCTGTTTGTCATCAGCTTAATTTTTTTTTTATTTATTAATTCTTGAAATCCTTATTTTGACGTACTTTAACTTACGACACTTGTTTTCGATCAAATCTCTCACCAAATTCAACCAAACTCTCGACGAAACAATCCATTTTCATAAAATGTCTGTAACACTAGTTTTGGTCACGCCAAAATCCCAAAATTTTTAGCTTTGTCCACGACATACTAAAATTTTATGGACCAATTCTCTTACCATACTTAGCCAAACTTGCACAATTTTGACTCAATTTCAACCTCGACCACCGCCAATTAATACGAAACTCGAGGCAAAGTCTTGTACCAACTTCGTTCTCACATTACATTACTACTAATCCAGACTTGCAAGTAAATCGAGACAAAATCTTCTCATGAGGATTAACATTTGGTTAATTAATTTTCAAGCAACTAATGATTTATTTTCACTCGTGCCTTTTAGACACGCACTTGCAACCCCGAGTATGACAAATTGAGGTTACACCTCAACACATCCTAACTTCGTGACAAAATAACGTATATTACATCCACTAGGCATGCAACACGCAAAAATACTATTTAAACTTATGATCTCCGATCCGTAATACGTGGTCCCACCTCGGATACTTAAATCCTAAATTAAATTCGAAAATACTTAATTAGCCATCTAATCAAGTTTATAAAATTCTCGGATGTCACAATCGTCCCAACTAATTAAGAATTTCGTCCTCAAAATTTAAACTTACAGGTTACTGATCCAAAAGAGATATGATAAAATGATTCTTCATATAAAACTTTTTCAATCTAAACTTGTAAAACTATTTTCAAGGAGCAACCGTTAAGTGGACCCGATTAATTTCGTTGTATTCAACAACTCGGTGGTAGAGATCATAACCATTTTAACTTTTCATTTCCAACATCTTGGTTTAATGAAAATTTATCTCCATTACTTTGCCAACCATGACAATTTTTGAATTTCTGACGAGTTAAATAATCAACTTTGTGGAATATTCGATAACCTTACTTCATTTCACATTTCATACCATGAATCCTATCCAAGAATCAATACTTAGCAAGATTTAGCCTATCTTGCTTTTCATAAAATACCATTTTCATTCATAATTAAATGTTATTCCACAAACCGTTGATAATTCTTTCGTTATCCACCCAAATTCCAATATAATCATACCTGTTTGTTTCTCATCACTAATCATCCTTTATTAGAATTGTCGATCGACCAATTCTTAGACTATCATAAGTCTAAAATTACATAGTGATGTAAATAATACTTGGGCACGACATTAGATAGAAAGTAGAGTTGTGTATCAATTTGATCCATCCTCATTCCAACATTTCTCAACAGAAACCTCGAATTACATAAGTCATCCCATGACTATAGATCTCGAATAACATCTGTCATCCCATGATAAGAGATCTCAAATTATAATCCGATCAGAAAATGAAACATGACACATCGTGCAACTCTCAATCATACTCTAAATGTCTACTCACAATATTATTTATATTGTGGATTAGAAAACAATTACCAATTTCAAATTGTTAGCCAGTTCACTTAACTTTTCTTTTTTCATACTAATTATATATATAATTAAGTATGAAAATTCGTAACTCAATCAACATAACAATATGAAAAACAAAATTAAATTAATCCTTTAATTTGAGAAAAAAAGTTTTCAAAAAAATTGAGAAAGTAGTTAAGTAGCAAACGACCAAGGAGTGAAGATCAAAATATATATTTTTACAAAATTAATGGGGGTGCGGAGACTTTCCTCCCCGCGGGGAATTTGCAGGAATAAATCCTTGTCCCGCGCCTCTGGGGATGGTGACGATGACTTCAATCCCTACCTCACCCTGCCCTTGCAACCTTAGCAGGGTTTCTTCGGATTTTTTGCTTGATTAACACATCTGAAAAAAATATTTACCAATCTAACACACCCCCAAAAAATATTTACCAATCTAACTCATTTAATTCCATGTCACTGACACATTAGTGCCATGTGTGTGCCATTCACACAAGACGTGATTAACGATCACGTTTTCCCTTTTTGATTTTTTTTAGTTTACAGATTTGAAAAGAAGGAAAAAATAAAAAACACAAGTCGTGACCGTGAGTCACAAGTACTTCATTTCAAAGGATTTTTTTTTCAGTTTTTTTTCCAGTTTTTTTTCCTTTTTCTTTTTTTGCTTCTAGTAATAAACACAAATAGCTTCTAAGTTGATTTTGACTTCGATTTTTCTTAAATCTGATTTTTTCTTTTTTAATTTTTTTTCCAATTTTTGTTTCTTTTGCTTCTGGTAATAAACACAAATGACTTCTTAATTGATTTATACTTTAATTTTCTCAAATCTGGTTTTTTTACTAAAACAAAAGTAAACCTCACAAGCTTGTTGTAATGACCCTAAAAATCTAACTCGTGCCACGTGGCATTTCAGGGTCGTACGTGGGACCCACTGGTCGTGATACACATGTCCAAATCTCGGGAGTCGACACCGAGGTATGCTATTTTTGTTCGATGCTTATATTATTTATTAGACCAAAGATTGAACAAGTTAAATCAATTAAATTTGGTAATGTGCGGGTAGGGTACACGCGGGGCATATCGATGTCGAGACAAGCGGAGGTGTACCTCGAGTCGCGTGTCGACGTGAGACTGAAGTAGCGGCATATGGGGTAAGCTGAATTATTTTGGACTAATGTTGAATTTATGTTGGTTTAATAATTGGCTAATGTGGTCACATTAAATGTAAACATTAATGAGACTATAGTTAGTGAAAAATTAAAATGGCCACATGATGTGTCTCGAGACGCGCATTGACAAATCAAGAGGTCAATGGAGTTAACTTGTGAGTCATTTGTGCATGACTTGGTTAATAATTGAGTGAAGGTGGTCCCTTAGACATGCCTCGAGATACGTGTGCACAAAGGGATGTGTGGCAATGGTTCAATCTTTATCCAATACATAAACCTCTCACTCATTCACTCACTCACAACATTTGATAAAGGAAGGCTGACTAGGCTTGCGTGACTCAGCGAGACGGGCTCGGGGGTCCACGCAAGTCTGGGCCGGGCGGGGCCCGGTTTAGGATTATGGAACTGGGGCCGTCACAGTTGGTATCAGAGCCGAGGTTTTAAATACTCGACTCTTGATTTAAATCACAATCCATTGAGACAACAACCAGCAGAAGTTACGAATGGTTGAACTTAGAGTGGAAGCCTATGATCCTAACCTAAGTCTTAGTTGGGAAGTGAGGAGAGTTGGGGACATTTAAACATGGACTACGAGCTATTTGATTTGTTATCCTATTAACTATCGATAGTTATGTTCTGATCGTGAAAATCGCTTTTCTTTTCAGTTAGCGATGGCCGATCAGCCTGATACTAGCGATAATGGTACATGGGACATACATAGGAGATTAAATGGCATGTCGCAGATGATTACATCTCACGATCAACAACTTCAGGAGATTCTTCGACTGCTGAGGGCTCAGGCGACATCATCACCTTCCACATCACCAACTCCAGTTACTCAGACCGGGAGTGCTCCTACAGTCCATGACCCACATGCAACACCTCCAGTTCAGGCAGGACCTGCAGTGGCCGAGGAGGCACATGTTCAGGCCGAGATAGTACTTCCTACACCTGAGACACCGCCTGAGGATACGCCGAGCACGCCGACTGATACGGGTGTTAGGGCTACAGCTGAGGCGAGGCAGGCTCGTGAGTTTCAGAGGCATCATGCGGAGAAGTTCCACGGGGGTACTAACCTCGAGGCTGCAGAGAGGTATATGAGGAGCCACGAGAAGATACATGATGTACTGGCCACACCAGCTCATATGCAACCGAGTATATCGTCAGCTTCACTGTTTGGCGAGGCCGATGTCTGGTGGCGCACTATGGTGGCGTCGAAGGGAAAGCCTTAGGATTGGGCTGAGTTCAAGAAGAGGTTTAACGAGAAGTACATTCCTCCTACAGTTCGTAACCGGAAGAGGACTGAGTTTCAGACCATTTGACAAAGGACCGGGGAGTCAGTTATGCAGTATATGGACCGATATTTACGCTTGATGGAGTATGCTGGGAGTACAGCCGACATTGACGCTGACCAGGCTTACTACTTTGTACACGGTCTACTAGACTCTATTGGTTATGTTGTAGTGACGACAGCTCCGAGCACATTACAGGAGGCCTATGAGAGGGCTATGGTAAGCGAGACTTTGGGAGCACACGCAACAGAGTATCGGTTGCATCATCGGCATCGTCACAGTTAGTGGGAGGTTCTGGAGGTGATCGGAGGAGGAAGAAATTTTGACTATTGAGGCATAGAGATCGAGCTCGTAGCATGAGATCTGTTGCATCTTCACCCTATGCAGCGCATACTGCGCTAATGTCAATGGGTCTAGCGCAGAGCTACGCTAGTACACCACCGCAGCCGGATCGTCGTGTCCTCGATCGCTTTATCGAGGATCGATGAGAGAAAGCGATGGCCGAGACAAGGTCGAGTTCCGATCGGTGTGTAGAGACAGGACGAAGCCTAGTCAAGCACATGGACAAGGACAGGGACAACGTGGTTAATCTGGAGCAGGATCTCAGAGGGGTTGTTAAGAGTGTGGACAGTTAGGTCATTTCATCAGTGCGTGTCTACGACTGGGCCGAGGGCAGCCACATCTGGGCCGAGAGCAGGTTCACGCAGTTGCCGTGCCAGATCCGAGTGCTAGCCGTAATCTGATTGAGGGTACGATTTATATTTGCAATATATTCATGCATGTTATATTTGATTCAGGTTCTACTGTTTCTTTTATTTCAGGTCGTATGGTTGATGAGTTGGGTTTGAAACCTACTAGACTAGAGAGACCCTTGATCCTTAGCACAACTGCTGGGGATAAGATCTACCCGAACTTGTTGTGTGTTGATTGTTCGGTTGAGATAGAGGGTTATATCATGCCAGCAGACCTGAGAGTGTTAGAATTCCTCGAGTTTGACGCATTGCTGGGCATGGATTGGTTGGGTGCTTATCATGCACAAATCCATTGTTTCAGTAAGAAAGTCACATTTCATTTTTTAGGGCATCCAAAGTTTAGTTTCCAGGGGACTTCGACTAGTTTGCCTATTACCAGAGGTAGAGTCGCCACTAGTGTAGATGTCGAGATGTTCACTAGTGTATTGGGTACGACGGAACGAGTTGTGATTAAGTTGGAGGAGGTACCGGTGGTATGCGAGTTCCCTGACGTTTTTCCAGCAGAGCTACCAGATGATTTGGTCCCGGGGACCAAACCTATATCTATTCCGCCGTACCGGATGGCCCCGAAGGAGCTAGAGGAGCTGAGAGGACACCTTGATAAGTTGTTGGAATTAGGATTCATCCACCCGATCATGTCTCCTTGGGGCACGCCAGACTTGTTTGTTAAGAAGAAAGATGGCAGCCTGAGATTATGTATTGATTATAGACAGCTCAACAAGGTGACAGTGAAGAACAAGTATCCACTTCCTCGCATTGATGATTTGTTCGACCAGCTGACATGAGCACAGTGGTTCTCAAAGCTTGATTTGAGATCTGGGTACCATCAGTTGAGGATTAGAGCAGATGATAGAGAAGACTGCATTTCGCACTCGATACGGGCATTGCCAGTTCACAGTCATGCCTTTTGGGTTGACTAACGCCCCAACGATGTTCATGGATCTCATGCATCGAGTGTTGAGAGAGTATTTTGATAGGTTTGTCATTGTGTTCATCGACGACATCCTTATCTACTCTAAGACCCTTGAGGATCATGATGAGCACCTCAGGAGAATTTTGTAAACTTTGAAGGCTCAAAGACTATATGCAAAATTCAGTAAGTGTGAGTTTCGACTTACAGAGGTCGAATTTCTTAAGACACATCGTCGGAGCCGGCGGAGTGTCTGTGGACCCCGCTAAGGTCAGAGCTGTGATAGATTGGCCTACACCGCGGACAGTGACAGAGATCCGAAGTTTCTTGGGGTTGGCAGGCTATTACCGACGTTTTGTTGAAGATTTCTCAAAAATTGTGGCACCAATGACGCAATTGACGAAAAAAATAAATTGTCAGTGGAATGATAGTTGTGAACAAGCTTTCAGGATTTTGAAGGAAAAATTGACTACCGCACCAGTTCTGGTATTACCTAAGTCAGGAAAGGGTTTTGAGGTGAACACCGATGCTTCTAAGGTCGGTGTAGGCTGTGTATTGATGCAGGACGGTAGAGTGATTGCCTACACGTCCCGACAGCTGAAGATTCATGAGAAGAACTACCCTACACATGACTTGGAGTTAGCGGCAGTGGTTTTTGCACTGAAGATTTGGTGTCATTATCTCTATGGAGAGAAGTTTGTGTTGTTCACTGACCACAAAAGTTTGAAGTACATGTTTACTCAGAAGGACCTGAATATGAGACATATGCGTTGGCTTGAGTTCCTCAAGGATTATGATTTCTCTTTGGAGTATCATCCGGGGAAGGCCAATGTTGTTGCAGACGCGTTGCGCTGCAGAGGGGAAGATTCGGAGAGTATTACTTGCCACATGACACACGAGTATGGTTTACTCAAGGCGGTCGAATTGATGTATTATGTTGATATTCCGACCGGTACCAGAGTGTTGATTTGTGGGCAGATGATGACTCAGACAATATCAATTCAGAGGGTACTTGAGGGTCCGTAGACAGATGAGCAGTACCAGAGATTCTTGAAGTTTGCTCAGAGTCCGGATAATTCAGATTGGAGTCAGTCGACAGACTCGTGCCTGGGGTTTAGAGGTCGACTGTGGGTTCCATCAATGGTTGAGTTACGTAATAAGATACTTGATGAGCCTCACTGCTCATTTTACGGTTCATCCGAGTCGGACCAAGATGTACGCTGACGTGCGTCGTCTTTTCTGGTGGCCGGGGATGAAGGCCGATGTTTCTGATTACGTTAGATCGTGTGAGGTATGCCAGCGAGTTAAGCCTGAGCATCGGAGACCCGGTGGGTTATTACAACCACTTCCCATTCATCGGTGGAAGTGGAAGCATATTGCCATGAATTTCGTCAGTGGGCTACCTCGATCTCAGCGCGAACATGACAATATTTGGGTAATAGTGGACAGATTGACGAAGTCTGCGCACTTTTTACCGATCTCTACCACACATCGGGTTGATAGGTTGGCGAGTTTGTACGAGCGAGAGATCGTGCGATTACATGGCGTTTCGTTATCGATCGTGTCTGACAGAGGGCCACAATTTACATCTCAGATTTGGTAGAGCATGCAGGCACAGATTTGGTACGCGTTTGGATCTCAGTATAGCTTATCATCCACAACCGACAGATAATCAGATGGACTGATTCAGATTCTCGAGAAGATGCTGAGGATGTGTGTGTTAGAGTACGGTGGATCATGGGAAAAATATCTTCATTTGTGTGAGTTCGCCTACAATAACAGTTATCAGGCCAGTATTGGTATGACACCCTTTGAGTCACTCTACGGTGGGACGTGCGATCTCCATCTTGCTTTGGGCGGAGCCCGAGGATGTGGCAGTGATTGGGCCTGAGATTGTAGTGGATCACACGGAGAAGATACGACTGATTAGATTGAGACTGAAAGGTGCGTAGAGAGAGGCGGAAAAAATATTATGACATGTATCACGGCGAGTTAGCGTATGATGTCGGAAACTATGTGTATCTGAAAGTTTCTCCGATAAATAAGAGGTTTGAGATTAAAGGAAAGCTTGCGCCGATGTTCATTGGTCCGTTCAGGGTGAAGAATCGAATATGCAAGGTTGCGTACGAGTTGGAGTTGCCACCTCAATTGTCTGGGATCCACCCTGTATTTCATGTTTCTATGCTTACTGGATATGTCGAGAGAGGCCAGACGGTCGACAGTGGATGTGGGCCAGATAGACTTAAGGGAGGGCATTACTTATGACGAGCAGTCTATTCACACTACAAGGAAAATGAAATTTAGAAACGGAATTAGCAACGGAATTAAGTTCCGTTGCTAAAAATAAGTTAGAGACGGAATTGAGAAATTTAGAGACGGAGACGGAAATAGAGACGGAAATAGAGACGGAATTAAATTTCGTCTCTAAAAAATGGCGCCAACATTCCCACCAAATCTCGGGATTCTCGTTTGTATGCTTGGATCAAGCCCCCCCCCCCCCCCCCCCGAACCAAAAAATAAAAAACCCTAAATCCTTATCGTCCAAAATCCCCCAAAAAAACCCCAAAATCCGATCGTCTCGTCCCCTCCCCAAAAATCCCCAAATCCCGTTCGATCGTCTCGTCCAAAATCCCCAAATCGGTCTCGTTCTCTGCTCTCAACTCTCGTCTCTCCGTCTCGTCGCGCCGGTCTCTCTCTCTCGGTCTCGTCGTCTCTCGGGTCTCGCCGTCTCTCTCGGTCTCTCCGTCTCGTCGCGCCGGTCTCCGTCATCGGCTCTCAACTCTCTCTCTCTGTCTCTCCGTCTCTTGCTCGGTCCACGGCTCTCCGTTCTCTCATTGGTAAGAGTTTGCTTCGTTTTTACATTTAGGTGGCAACGATGCTTACTCTCTCATGAATCTTGTATGACCTTTTGAGCTTCTCACACCCCTTTTTTTGAATTCTTTTGGTTATCTTTTTTGCTTTGTTAGTTTGTTTTCCTCCACAAGTTGGTATTCGATCATCGCAGACCGCCCATTAACATCTCGTTGTTTCTCTGTTTTGGATTTTAGAATATTTTGTGGGGATTCATCACTTGAATGTGTGTATGTATTGTATTGATTGATTTGCTACTCCACGCCACCTGTTTTGGTGTGCTTTTTTTTTTTTTTTTGGTGGTGCTGAATTCTGGTTTGTTTGTATATTTTTTTGTGTTTGAGATGGGATTATTCTTGTAATTGATATTTTGTATTGTAAGTGAGGTGCATTGATGTGGCAACAAAGACATTTTATAAATTGAAGGTGAAGAAAAATTATTCAGTGAGATTTTGCTTCGTTTTTACATTTAGGTGTCAAGGGGTTTGCCTTATCTCGATAAATCTATCTGCATCAAACTTTCTGTCGGTTTTGAGCATTCGATTTCCCCGCTTTGTATTTCTTTCCATATCTACTTGGATTCTCTTCTCCTTTTTGCACTTCAAATGTACTTCATCTCACTCCTTACTGTTCTTGACCATAGTTGAACTTTTTCATGATAAATGAGTAACTAAATAAAGAGGTAAACATGTTAGTGCCATGGTTTGGTAATTTTATGTGTAGTAATAAATTAATAATGTTTTTTCATAGTGCACTATGTAAGATTTTCTTTTTCTTTATTCTTGGAGGTATTTTAAATTTTTGTTGTTATGTTGATGCAGTTGTCAGGTAGTTGTTATGATGCCAGATGTTGGAAAGGTAGAACTACCTTATTGTCTACGACCTGTGAAGGAACAAACTCTTGATCAGGTGACAAATTTAAAGAGTTCGGCTTCTTTTAATTGTTGATTGCTTCTACGGTTTTATTTTAACTGTTTCTTGAGTGATTTGATTTGTTACGTGGTTGATTGTGCAGTGAATGAGTGCACAACGTCCTGAATCTTTTTGAATTTCGATCTTAATCTCCGTCTCTTTCATTGCTCTCTGCTCTCTGGTCGCTCTGTGCTTACCGCTCCGCTCTCTGCTCGTCAAGGTAACAATCAAAAAAAATATTTTTAACACCCGAATTCTCTTGAAATTGTATATGCTCACATTTTCCTCCGGTTTGGCTTTCATGTGCATTTGTTGGTGTTCTTCACTTGATCTATTAAGTTAATGTTGTGTATTTTGTTTGGTTTAGAAGTTTTTGTTCTGCTCTTCTCTTGCATGCTTACTGTTTTGTGGTTATGCTTGTTCTATCTTGTAACAATGAAATGTGAACTCGTATTTATTTGTTGTGATCTGGGTTTTGTAGTTATGTTCATTTTGCCATGTTTTGGATGATATGGGTTATTTTTGTGCTTGACATGCTGATTGTTTTGGTTGGGTTCGCTATCTCTTGGCTTTTGCTACTGTTATTTTCGCAGCTCATAAAGATCTATGGTGGGATTTTTTATGGGTGCTTCGTTAGCTATGGTGGGATTGCTGATGGGTGCCTTGTTTTTGGCCCGATATAAAAGTCTTATTGTTGTATAGCCCACAATTTTCTTAAATTATTACTTTATTATATTTATATAATAAATAAGTACCGCTTCAATACTCACCTAAAAAAAAATTGGATGATATGGGGTTTTGTTCCATAATCAAGAACAAAACTCATTCCATTGTGGACTAGATCTCAATGCTTCATACACTTCTTTTATGACTTTAAGGCCCTCAAAGATGTCATGAGAAGGGTGATCATCGTTGGCCTTTGCCAATTTAGTTTCAAAGTATCTTTGTTCCATAGCAACATAATTTGGTAGTTTTCCTTCTTTTGCAATGCCTTTTGAAGCTCAAATCAAATTGGTAGAATTTGTCATTGTACTTTAGTTTTCTTAGATTCTGCAAGTGTATGAAATCAATTGTTAAATCATATAAATGATATTCTAGCTCTGACTCCCTTTGATGGAAAAAAAATAATTAGTATGAAATGTAAGTGACCCTAAAGATATGTAGGATCTAACTGTGAAATGAGTAGTCCCTTTGTCAAAGACTTTTTCCTAGTGACCGAAAAGATATGACGTAGGACATGAACATTCCTTTTAAATGTTGTGCATTAGGAGATAAAATTTGCAAATACTTCTAATTTATACTCCAATGAAGGGTATGGAAACCAACACAGAGACATAACCTGATCAATCAAGTAAGGGTCTCAAATTTTACTTTCGCATTTATTTTTAGGTTTATTAATATTTAATATATCATTTCAACATTTTACTTGAGCAATTCAAGATTTCTATTGATTTTGTATTTGGTAGGTATTTCATGTTTATTTTATCGGTAAAGCATGTCATGATCAACATTATAATACATTAGAATCATGTATTGAGGTAATTACTTGGTCGTTTGATGTTATAGTTGTTAGTAATTTCACATTCATGCACTTGCTAGGGATGATTTATTAGTTAGGTGTTGTTGGTTACGATTGAATAGTACCTATAATTATATAATTTCTACTACTAGTTAGGATTCGAAACACTAGGATTACTCTTTTAGTTAATGTTGCTATTTCACATAAAATTTCTAGAGAATTGAATAAACCTATAACCTTAAGGAGGTACGAGTGAACAAGTACCTATAATTATATAATTTCTACTACTGTTGTTTGTGTAAATTTTGAGATTATACTTTTGCTTTTGGAGATAACTTTAGCAATTGTTCGCATGACTTTTAGATTGACACTTCTTTTTGTGCATATTTAGATTCATACTTCTTTATGTTTCATTGGATAGTTGTTCAGAATTTTAAAAATTCCATTTACTTCTTCTTTCTTACCTTACTGCAGATGTTACATTTGTTTGGCGTGGAGATGTTTGTGAAGGTGTAAGAAGTTCGGTTTCCTCATGAAAAACCCCTAACGAATACTTGTACATATATGCATATGTGAGGCCTGAGAGCCAATGCACTTTACAAGTTCAGCTGTTGCATGTTGTGTGTACTCCTGGTCATATCTTTATCTTGTTTTTTGAAGAAAATTTTCTTATCTTAAAAACTATGATAAGATGTTAATGACATGAAAAAATAGTTGCCAGACATCTGTTGCACTTTACATTTTAGCTGATTTTACTGCTGATCTTTTTGACTATTGCTCCACAAGCTCATTTGGATTTGTGACGTAACTTGTTGCGACTTTCAAAGTTCATATGAAGTACACGGATTTTAACGTTAATTTAAAACTATTTTGTGTTGCACATTGATGGACATGATTTTTGTGAATTTATTGGAACTAAAGTAATCATTACTTTTTTGGCATGCAAACTTGCAATAGTATTTATTTATGTTATCCCATTCTTCAATAAATTTATTATTCAATTTTTACGAATTGTCTCTTTCTTGTCATGCAATCCACAAATCAATTGCCCAAATTCTTCTTACAGATCTCATCCATTATTTCATTCGATTGTCGCTTCTTGCCTATCTCATTGTTATTAAGTCTGTAATGCCATTACTCGATTTTCTTGATTCACATTGTGTCCCGAAATTGTATCGATGTTTCGTTAGTACAAAGAACTTCTCCACATCGGTTTATGTTTCTTGATTTTCATCTCAAATGTAACTTAGTTACTTATATCAAATCTCGCAAGTTTTGTATAATGTACTTAAAAAGCGTTTTAAGATGCCAAGGCGGTTGCTAATATTGACACCCCAATCCGTAATAATCTATCGAACTCGGGCTTTAATGCATTTCAAACTAGTTTTGAAATTGGAGCGGCTTCCTTTACATTCGGGAACAAAATCTATGCTCTTCAGTTTTCTTCATTGCTACTAGTGAGTTCAAAAAAAATGACAACAACTATTCTCTTAAATATTGCTTTTACTGTGTTAGTTCTCTTTCTGCTTCCAGGTTTTCATGTTGCACTTGTAGCTCTTAGGTGCTTCTCATAATACTTTACGTAAGTTTGTGTTTCATGCTTGATAATGTTGGATAGTTTGTCATCTTAATAGGGTAGCACCACTGGTACCCCTGCAAAAGAAGGTTTATTTATCAATCTTGAGGAGGGAGCTCCCTATGCTCCTTGCATTTTCTTCAAAGGCTCCTAATCATCAATCCTTGCAAAACATTGTAATGTCATTGCTTTACTTTTTCATTTTAAGCTTAAATGTCATATGTCTCTCTATGACTAAGATATTGCTCCTTTTTTAAATTGTTGTGACACATGAATCTTTACCACTCTTGATTTCTAGATGATATTCTTTTTTTTTCTCTAGAAAGTTTTATCATTTGACTTTTGCATCTTGATGGTTGGCATTGCTATCATGGCATGTGACGAGTTACATTCATAAACTAGTTCAAAGTGAACTCTGTTATATTTTAATAACTGTTAATTATATTAATCCTATTAGAAATTTCCAAAAGCAAAATCTGCGTTCCTTTTCATTTTTTGTAAAAAACGTGATGCTTATGCCTTGTATTGCTTTTACATGGTTGATTGACACAAAATGGCACAAGCATGTTGGCCCACATGCATGAAACATTCCTATTCTCTTAAATATTCATCATTATTATGTCTAATTTCCCATTTTATGTTTATTTATTTATTTTTAGTTTATGACATGTTTATCATGAACAAGCCCTTTGCCATTAGAACACAAATTATTATATCAACAAATTTGCATCCTCATGCCTGATTTCAAATAGAAAGTTTCCATGACTACATCTCTAGAGTCTAGAACGGTATATGTATTAGAAACTTCTGCACTTGAAGTCTTTTCTTTGTGGACATTTTTATTTTAGCATGACCTTGAATCCTTTGCTTTGTGGACATTTTATTTTAGCATGACCTTGAATCCTTGATAACTCATTGCTGCAAAACTCAATCTTTGAAACACTCGACATTGAATAGAGATACCATCTTATTTTTCATTTTTCTTAGAGCGAATTTCCATTAGTTCAAACGTGACATCATCTTCCACCAATATGCTGAGAAAATTGTTCATTATTCAAGTTTTTAGGTTTGTAGGAATTTCATGATTATATTGTTGGTTGATTTTTAAGGTAAACAGTAATTTGATCTTTACAGTTGACATAAACTAATTGAAAGAAAAGTTATTGGATTTCATGTGTTCTGTTTGTTAAATTATGTTCTTCTTGGATATGGTGTTATTAGACTTATTTGTATAATAAAATGGTGTGTTCAATTTGGCTCTTATCATTAACTGATCTATCAGTTTAAGAAGTGTGTTGAAATTATTTATTCTGAAATAAAAATTATTATTCTAAAGGTTTCTGCCTTCACATGCTAAGAGATATTTCTGTTCTATTATTCAGGTAATGCAGCTAAGAAAAACATGCAGTCATCCTTACCTATTTCCTGGTATAGAACCCGAACCATATGTAGAGGGTGAACACCTAGTTCGAGTAACTGAAGACTATTGTTGTATGCTTCTATAGTCCATTAAGCACTTGGAAAGCACTCAAGAAGAGAATGAACTGTAGAATCTCTATATATGTTAAAGTTGTATTTTGGGTGTGCCACGTGGCATTTTTGAGCCTTCTCGACGAGCCACGTGGCATGCCCAATATGTAGCTTTATTCAAAACCTCATTACCTTCCTTTTTTAAAATTTTATTAAACATCACTAAATATAGAATCTATTTATATATGGATCTTTTCATTCGATGAGTTAAAAGGGTTCTAGAGTTAAAGTTTGTTCATTTGGAGTGTTTTTTTTTTTTTTTTTTTTTTTGCGTGCGGTTCCACCTTACGAGCTCCCAAATTTGACAAAAGGATATTTGTTCCCTTTGGATTATAAACTAGCTCGCCCAGGTAAGATCTCTTCTTGATTATTTAACCAACTAATATATCACTTTTTAACATGTTATCGACTTAGTTAAATTATTTGCTTCCAGTGTCTTAGAGAGCATTTTAGATAAGTTTCTTTACAAAAAATGCCTTCTTTTATACATGATTATAATTATTTAATAGGGCCACCACAGGGAAATGTAAGATATGGTATAAAGAATTTTTTTTGTAGTAAATGATATGAAGAAGTTACGAAAGGAAAAAAATGATTTGCAATCAATTTCGTTTCCCCATCATTATTACATGCACAAATTGTGTTAGTTGGACACACAAGTAGTCATGTACCGTCGGAAATTATAGTAAAATATATTGTTTTCTTTTGCACTGTAAATGGAGATAGTTTTTTTGCAGTTTCGTGTTTTTTATCATGAGTTTGATCTATTTTGCAATATTTGCAGAGCGTGGCCCTATCAGTAGGTGACTGGTTCTTCGATCGAGTGGGAGTTAGTGCCATTGATTGCCCATATCCCTGTGACAATACCTGCCATAATCTAGTTTCCAAGTAAGAGATGAGGAATTTAAAGCATATCATGTAACTTTTATAGTTGTTTACATGACTTTTAGATTGATAATTCTTTTTGTGCATATTTAGAGGATTGTAAGTTTTTTTTTTTTGGTTGTTGAACAATAGGATTGGTGGTTTTTGTGAATACTTAGAAATTTGGAGCATTTGTTATACTAGACAATTTTTCGTGGATATATAAATCTTTTTCAAATTTTGAATTTTACATTTTTTTTCTCTCATTTGAATATTTGTTGATATATATTGTCGATGTATGAATGTCAAATTTTACTTTTTTGGGGGATGTTAGCACCCCCGAGGAGTTGTTGGAGGGGTGCGAGGCGATGGAGTAGGTCATATGGTTGTAATTTCAAGTTATAGGTTGGAGAACCAATTGGATTATGTTTATGTTTGAAAATTAAACAAAAAGGAAAATTAGAGACGGATTAGCAACGGAATTCAGACATTCCGTTGCTATTCCGTCTCTAATTTTCCAGGAATATATGCATGAATCAGCATCGGAATCAGAGACGGAATTCATTATTTCCGTCTCTTGCTAATCAAAACGGAATCGAGACGAAATAATGAATTCGTCTCGATTCCGTTGTAATCAAACGGAATCAGAGACGGAAATAATGAATTTCGTCTCTGATTCCGTTTCTAATCAGAGACAGATCAGAGACGGAATGCAAAAATTACGTCTCTGATTCCGTTTCTAATCAGAAACGGAATCAGAGACGGAATTCATGAATTTATTATTTCCGTCTCTGATTCCGTTTCTGATTAGCAACGGAATCAGAGACGGAATGCAATTACAAATGTACCATTTTGAAAAAAAATCCATTTCTGTTCCGTCTCATTTCCGTTTCTAATTTTCGTCTCTAAATCCGTCTCTAATCAGAAACGGAATTTATTCCGTCTCTAATCCGTCTCTAATCAGAAACGGAATCACATTTCCGTTTCTGATTGAATCAGCGACGACGATTTTAGAGACGGAATTTATTCCGTCTCTGTTCGTTTCGATTTCAATTAGAGACGGAATTTATTTTGGACCGTAGGTGAAGATTTTGAGGAATAAATAGATCCCATCAGTCCTCGTCAAATGACAGCATCACGGAAATGAGAAGTTGACGTGGGAGCTCGAATCCTACATGCGCGAGTACTTTCCTTATCTCTTCTGAATTTCAGTAAGTTTTTCCTTTATAATTTGTTTCAATTTCGAGGACGAAATTCTAATTAGTTGGGAAGACTATAACGTCCCTAAAAATCTAACTCATGCCACGTGACATTTCACGTGGGACCCACTTGTCGTGATACACATGTCCAAATCTCGGGAGTCGACACCGAGGTATGTTATTTTTGTTTGATGCTTGTATTATTTATTAGACCAAAGATTGAACAAGTTAAATCAATTAAATTTGGTAATGTGCGGGTAAGGTACACGCGGGGCATATCGATGTCGAGACGAGCGGAGGTGTACCTCGAGTCGCTTGTCGACGTGAGACTGAAGTAGCGGCATATGTGGTAAGCTGAATTATTTTGGACTAATGTTGAATTTATGTTGGTTTAATAATTGGCTAATGTGGTCACATTAAATGTAAACATTAATGGGACTATAGTTAGTGAAAAATTAAAATGGCCACATGATGTGTCTCGAGACACGCATGGACAAATCAAGAGGTCAATGGAGTTAACTTGTGAGTCATTTGTGCATGACTTGGTTAATAATTGAGTGAAGGTGGTCCCTTAGACATGCCTCGAGATACGTGTGCACAAAGGGATGTGTGGCAATGGTTCAATCTTTATCCAATACATAAACCTCTCACTCACTCACTCACTCACAACGTTTAATAAAGGAAGGTTGACTAGGCTTGCGTGATTCAGCGAGACGGGCTCGGGGTCCACGTAAGTATGGGCCGGGCGGGGCCAGGTTTAGGATTGTAGAACTGGGGCCGTCACACTTGTTATTTGTTAAATGAAAATGGATGTTTACAAAGTTTTAATCCATCAATTATCATAAACTCGAGTAATTTGTAGAATTCACGTTAGTTGTGCAACAAATTTCATTTGCAACTATAAAGGATGAGCTTGCAAGTCGATTACATGCTATACTTATCCCCAAGTCTAAACTATAGTTTCACAATATACTTTCATAAGCTTGGAAATACATTGTTAATTAAGTACCAAGTCCGCAAAAATACCACATTGTTTTCCATTGAGTATGACCGCATTAGAAGTGCAGTAACTAACCACAAAGCATTAATATAAACAAAAAGATGTCTTGTTATACTTCAAAAATAGAAGTCTTAGTGTCACGGCCCAAATAATTACTACACGTTTAATTCGTTGATCGGACCAAATGACCCGCGACGTGGGACCCGCAGCGAGATACGTGTCACTACCGAGGCACGGTGGCCGAGTGTAAATGTTATATTTAGGTGTTGTATGCCTAGTGTACTGTATATGTGTAGTTTACTAAGTCAATTCTACGGGTATGCAATACCGAGACGAGCGGGGACTTACCTCGTGTTGCGTGCCGACGTGGGCCCGAGGTAGTAGCTCGTGGGGTAAGCTTAAGTAATTTGAGCTAGATGTGAATTTATGTTGGTTTATAAGTGGCTAATGTGGTCACATTAAATGTAACTATTAATGTGCCTATAGTTAGAGAACTTAAAACAAGGTCCCTTGATGTGTCTCGAGACACGCATCACCATGGTTCAACACAAGTGGTGTTAAGTTTGGTGTCAACCAAGCATGGATTAGTGGGACAAGTGTGGTGAGGAGGACCACAAGATGTGCATCGAGATACGTGCGCACTTAGAGATGAGTGGCCACCAGTCAAACATATCAACATAGTCCAATTTCCATTTAAGACAACAAACATGGTTTCTTGTCTCAAAAAAAAAAAAAAACAGAGAAGAAGAAGAAACCGAAGAGAGGAGAGGAAGAAGGAGAAAGAGAAAGAGAGAGAGACCTAGCTCGACACGCCAGGTGAGTGTTGTTGGTGCTTTGTGGTTTGTTGTTGTTGAATTCGGTTGTTGTTGTTGTTGGTTGGGGAGATGATGGAGGCTCGGACGAACTGCTTGTGCAGTTCGTCCGAGGAGGGAGACGACCCAGGGGAGTCGTCTCCCCCTCTCACATCAATCCGGGGTTGGATCTCCAACCCCAGATCGGAAAAAAAAAAAAAAAAAAAATTTGGACACAGAGCAGCTGCTCTGTGTTTCGGGAGGTTAGGGACGATGGTCCTGAACCGGGCCGGTTCGGCTCGGGTGAGCCGAACCCGGTTCTGCCCGGTTCAGGCCCAAATAAAATAAAATAAAAAACAGAAAAAGAGGAGAAAAAAATTGGAAAAATTCCAGAAAAATTGGGAAAAATCCCGAAAAATTATATTTCGACAAAATAAATAGAAATTGATAAATTTCTAAGAAAAATAAAATATTTGAAATTTCGGACGAGACTTTTACGGGGTTTTACCTCGAAGAGCACGAAATTGGCAAATTGGTCTCGAATTCGATTTCAACCAATTTAGGACTTTTAAATAATTAATCTTGAATCTAAATTGATAAATTGTCAAATGTTAGGACCCTAAATGAGATATTACGGGGTGTTGGGTGCGTACAGTGACGCGACAAGAAACCGAATAGCTTAAGAATTGTTGTGGACTGTAAGTAAACTGAGTGAGACATTTATTTACATTTCATTCCATTTATTTATTTATTCTCAGTTATTCGAACTGAATTTACCTTTGAAATCCATATGCTATGCCTTGTTTATTTCTCATTTTATGACGTTGCTCATAGCATACTATGTTGTTTATATACTATCATTGATTCCAATTCCTATACTTTGTCATGTTGATTGTTGTGTTTGGAAGTCAGTGATATAGCATGAAGTTAGGTTAGTTTGTTTATTTTGACTCTAATCCTTTGTGCATTAGTATGCAATTACATCTCTTGGATTCTATTACCGAGTCATTATTGAAAGTGAAAGTGGTTCTTGTGGTTAGGGTCATTTGATGATATAAATTCAGCTTTCATACGGGGTCACTAGACTTTTCGGGATGTTAGGGAATTTCTCCACTACCTTGCATGACACACGCGATAACGTGCCTCGAACGGGGTAACCGGACATCGGGGTTTGTTGGCGCAAGAATAACTTGGGTGAGCATGACGAGTTTTAAAACTCGGGTACGTTAGCAAGTATACATTCCGGTGACGACTAATTCACTTGGAATAGAAAAGGCGTAATCGTAAGTACGACCTTTTGACATTATGATCTAGAACTCAATTTGTAATGAAATGATATAGAGCAGAGCTCAAATTGTAGTGGAAAGGCTGATGTGACGTAGCTCACGGACGACCGACCCTAATCCATTACTACTTATCCTTGAGCCAGTTTCATATTTGGTTAACTCAAGTATCTATTTGCATGATGTTTCTTTCAGCATAGTTGTTAATTAAATTATGCCATTTGATGATTGTTGCTTGTTTGGGAATGTGGATCAATGTCTCTCAGTATTACTTAAATAATTTCATGTACTCACCATCTAGTTTGTGACGGTGGGTGCAGATCAGTCGAGTAGCAGATCGGGCAGGGAGAAGATTGGCGATTACCTCTGAGCCGGTGGAGGACTGCTACGACATATTTTGTAGGTTTTACATTCTTTTGTATTACATTTTCTATGTACTTGATACTTTACTTTTGGGTTGAGTAATAGGAACCCTGACCATACACATGTTATATATATATATCGTCATTTTTGTTGTATATATGCATGTGATCTCTATTTCCTGGTTGTTCCACAATAGGTTAGGCCTTATGTTATAATTTCCACCAGTAACTTAAGAAGACTTTCGCTGAATAACTTGTTAGTTTGAAAAATTTAAATTAACTCTGATGAACTATCTAGTTGACTATAGGTGGTATCGTGTTTTTAATATGAAATAATTGGTAGGTTATTAGGTGTTTAAATAAGGCTGACTAGTTCCTTGTTAGGTCCTATATGAGAGATTATGGCTTAATTAGTGATTAGGCCTGGCGGTGCCCTTATTTGGAGAAGGGGTCGTCACACTTAGTCTGACCCTAAATAATGACTTCCAATCCCACAACGTGTTCTCTTTATGACTCACACATTACGATCTAAAGCTAATGACACATTTGAAGGGCCCATATTAGCACGCAATGAATTTTGAGCATCTTCTTGTTGAATTTTATATATATCATGTCTCCCATCATCATTACTACTTGTAGTCCCAAATAAATTCATCATTATTGGACTTGCGTCAAAATGACGTGAAAATGTAGGTATCGTGTCAAAATGAAAGTCTTATGTAGTCTCGCATCCAATGTTAAGACGTAATGATGTAGCATGTGGAGTCTCGAACTCGTTGTTGAGAGGTACTGATGGAGTATGTGTAGTCTCATACTCATTGTTAAGAGGAATGGATGGAGTATACACTGGAGTATTATGCCTCGAACATATATCTTCATGAGAAGATTGATGAGATTCTTCAAAAAAGCGGCCATATTGTGGATGCGATAATCTACATGTATTTCAGTTAAAGTCGATGCAGCTACATCTCTAATACTTAGAATATACACATCATCACCCAATGTCAACTGATGAATTGATGTCATTCTATGAGTCTACATATAAAATATTCATGAAGTTGCATGCGAAAACAAAACCAAAACGACTACGGATGGAGAAGATATAAAGTCTTGATCTTCTCTTCGATGTGATGACTCTATCTAGTCTTATATATTTGTATTAAATTACAGTTTTATAATATCACAAGGGAATGGTGATTTTATATAATGAGGTTTATTCCGATTTTGTTTAAATATTGTATATCGTGTTTTGAATTATCGAAAAAGTTTTAAATTTTCGCTGCGCATATTAATTGTTTATTTTGATATTCGATATACAGTAGTGCTTATCGGGTGAAGGTGATAAGGCTTTTGGCTCTAGTTAAGTCTAATAAGGTAAATCTGGGCTTAATAAGGGTTTCAATCCGGGTATCGCCTTAATCAGGTTAGGGGATGCTACACTTAGTCCCTACCATTGATCAATGTAGTCTGTCCATCATTCGTTTTACTGTTCTTTCTCAGCACTTTATTTCTTTCCAACGTGATTTATGGACTCATCTATTGTTTAATCTGAATTATTGTTGAACTTCTTCTGGATTTACTAACTGGGAGTGTCTCCGCTTTTGTGACAATTGCAGTTCCCTCTAGTAGCAGGGGCAAATAGCCTGCGATCGATGACTTCCTCTTAGCTTCCTCCAGAGTCAGCTCATCTCTGTTACTACAGTAGGTTTATTTTGATATGTTGGACTATACATATGATATATACTTATATTTTTGGTTACCTTTGGGTTCATTTTGGTTTGTGAGACGTTTGATACATGTATATGACACTTCTTCACACTATTTGTCGCCATATATATACATGAGATCCATTTTTGTAGGATTTCCACATCTAGGCATGTCTCGACTAGTGTTTACTTATTTAAGTTGCTTTAAATATTTTAAAATTCCGTTGCATAGACATTAATACTTTTGAACTAAATAATAAAACTAATAAGCAACTAATAATTGAATTACTTGATAAGAGGCTGACTAAGCTTGCGTTAACTCTGCAGGAGTTGATCGGGGTCCCCGTAGGTTTATGCCGGGCGGGGCCCATTTTGTAGGGTTTGGGGTCGTCACACGTTCAATGCTACCATCATAATGACGCTTTATTTTATAAACCTACTTACAACCAATTGGATTTTGATTAGCACGTAAAAAAACAAGAGACCAAGTGTTAGTAGTTTCTAATGCATGAAGTTCAGTTTCCATTGCTTGTCGTCATTCAGGATTATGCTTAGCTTGAGAAAAACTAGTGGATTCTACAAGAGAAGATAAATAACTAAGAAAAGAATAATGTGCATGAGAAAATTTATCATAAGATAAAAAGTCTTGCAAAGGAAATATTGTACCAGTTAATGATGAAGATGTTTGAACATTATAACAATGATAGTCCTTCAATTTTACTGATGGTTGTGATGCTCATGATGAACGCCTTAGAGGAGGATTATCAACTTGCACGAAATCTAAATTGGGTTCATTATTATTAGGAGAGACAATGGGTGTAACAATAGGCATAGAAGGTGATATAATAGGATGAGACGGTTCATAAAGTAATTCTTCATCTATCATAGATGGTTCGTCATTAATTATTGGCAACGATATATTATTTTTGGAAAAGAATTATATAAATGAAAAGATTGACAAGGAAATATACTTTCTTTAAAAATGACGTCAAGACTAACATAGATCTTTTGACTTTGAATATCAAATATTTTGTAGCCTTTTTGGGCAAAATGGTATCCAATAAAATTTTTGGGAAGAGCACATTGATCAAATTTATGTTGGATATGAGGATTACGACCAAAACATAAACAACAAAAAATACGTAAATGTGTATATGTAGGCAATTTATTAAATAATAATTCATAAGGAGTTTTTCATCGAGGACTTTAAATGGGGTCCTATTAATTAAATAAACTGCAAGTAAGGATACACTCACCCCAAGATTTTAAAGGTAAGTTTGCTTGAGAACGAAGTGCTCGTGCAATATTAAGCAAGTGACGATGTTTGCGCTCACCACACCATTTTGTTGAGGCGTGTAAGCACAAGTTTGTTGATGATCAATACCAACTGAAGCAAAAAAAAACCATTAATATTTTTATTGAAAAACTTTAAACCATTGTTAGTGTGTATTTGTTTAATAGAAACTTTAAATTGATTTTTAATCAAAATGAAAAAGTTTTGAAGATAATAAAATGCTTGTGATTTTTGTTCATTTAAAAATACCCATGTAGTGCGGGAATAATCATCTACGATAGTTAAAAAATAGCGTGCACCGGTAATAGAACAATTACTATATGGTCCCCAAACATCAACATTAATTAATTCAAAACAAGCAACATATTTATTAGCACTATGACTAAAAGGTAAATGAGATTGCTTGGCCAAAGGGGATATTGTGCATGAACATTTATTTGAAAATGAAATATTAGAGTCTAAATTAGAAAACTTTGGTAAAATATTAGAACTTGGATGTCCAAAACGTTAATGCCATAAATCTACATTATGAGAAATTGCAAAAGAAGTAAAGGGAACTGCATTGGTATCTAGATAATAAAGACCATGGTGTTCTTTACCCACTCCAATTACTTTCTTCGAGAGTAGATCCTTGAATGTGCAATAGTTAGAAAATAATTGAACATAACAATTTAGATCTTTTGTAATCTTACTAATAGAAAGCAAATTAAATTTAAATGAAGGAACATATAAAATATTTTTAAGTGTTATGTTATGTGTGATCTTACATGCACCAATATGTAATATGGAAACGAGATTATCATTTGGTAATTTAATTGGTGAACTTTGATAAGGTTTTATATCATGTAAAGAATTAAAATCATGTGTCATATGATCTGTGCAACCTGAATCAATAACCCAATTAGTAATAGGATGTGAAGAAATGTTAAAAGTCATTCCTGCAAAATGAACTAGAGGGTTATAATTGAAAAGAAATGTTAGAAGTCATTCCTGCAAAATGAATTAGAGGGTTAGAAGTGAAAGAAAAGTTAGAAGTCATGAAAACGTTAACCCCTGCATTATCTACAGTAGCATCAACGAGCTTCTTTTGAACTTGCTCATAATTGAAGATATACATTGATGAATATAATGATCATCGCTCTGATACCATAATAATATTGAGAAAGCAAAGGGAGAATTCAAGATTGTATTGAAAGTTGTGTTCATTCCTTTACAATACATGAGTATAAATATACAAATTTACAACGGCTATATAACGACTAGTTAATAACTAGTTAACGGCTAAGAGGGATTTAACCTCTAATTGATTAATACAAAAGGTAAAGTGAACATATAAAAAGAAAAGTAAAATATGCCTAAATATATCTAATAACCTCTTTGGTTGCGTTGGCTTTCAAACTGCCTCGACATGTTAAATCATTGCATGTGGTATTCCATAAGATCTTGATGTCTTATATACTAACTAGTTGGCATCCCGAGCTTCGCGAGCGGGCAAAACTAAATATTAAAATATTATATAAAAAACTTTGAAAAAATATAAAAATAATTATTATATAATCTCTTATATGAACTCAAAGTCGCTCCTTTTTGGTCACTAACAATTAATTAAAAAAAATTCTTGCAAACAAAACATATTTTTAAATCTACAAAAAACATTAAATATTTACAATATTACATAAAAATAGCCGGGTTTGAGCCCATGACCACTTACTCCTAAATCTAATACCATACCATTGGGCCACCCAACCAATTATGATATCATCATGCCACATGTCATGTTGTCAGAGCTTCTCACACGCCACATGTCGCGTTGTGAGAGCTTCTCACAAAAACAATTTCGAAAAAAAATTAAAAACAAAAAATCGTATTTGTATAACAATTAAAAACATAACCTAAAAACACGTATAGCTTAATTTCTTTTTAAATAATCTAATATATCATGTACGTAGTATGTAGTATCTAATAAATAGAAAATTCTGAAAAAAAAATTTAAAAACCAAAAATCTTATTTTTATGACAATTAAAAACATAACAAAAAAATAACAAAATAAAATTAAAAAATAAAATTCTAAAACCAAAAATTCTATTTGTATTGCAATTAAAAACATAACCTAAAAATAGCAAAAAGAAAAAACGAAAATTAAAAATTACGAAAAAAAACTTAAAAACCAAAAAATCTTATTTTTATAACAATTTAAAACATAACCTAAAAAATGAAAATAAAAATTATACTTTAATTAATGACATCATCATGTCACAGTCAAAATCTACTAAAATAGAAAATTCGGAAAAAAAAACATTTAAAAACCAAAAATCTTATTTGTAAAATATTCAAAAACATAAGCTAAAAAATAGCCAAAAAAAAACTAGAAAATTAAAATTTTAAAACTAAAAACTCTATTTGTATTGCAATTAAAAACATAACCTAAAAATAGCAAAAAAAAAAAAACGAAAATTAAAAATTACGAAAAAAAAACTTAAAAACCAAAAAATCTTATTTGTATAACAATTTAAAACATAACCTAAAAAATAGCAAAAAACGAAAATAAAAATTATACTTTAATTAATGACATCATCATGTCAATGTCAAAATCTACTAAATAGGAAATTCCGAAAAAAAATAATTTAAAAACCAAAAATCTTATTTGTAAAATAATTAAAAACATAACCTAAAAAATAGCAAAAAAAACTAGAAAATTAAAATCTTAAAACTAAAAATTCTATTTGTATTGCAATTAAAAACATAACCTAAAAATAGCTAAAAAACGAAAATTAAAAATTACGAAAAAAATTTAAAAATAAAAAATCTTATTTATATAAAAATTAAAAAATAACTTAAAAAATAAAAAAAATAAAAAAATAAAATTTTTAAACCAAAATCCTATTTGTATAATAATTAAAAACATAACCTAGCTAAAAAATAGCAAAAAAAAAAAAATAATTAGAAAATTAAAATTTGAATACCAAAATCCTATTTGTATAGCAATAAAAAACATAACTTAAAAAATAGCAAAAAAGTAAAATTTAGAAAATTAAAACTTAAGAACCAAAAAATCTTATCTCTATATATATAAAGGAACTATTTCGTGAGAAGCTCTCACATCGCGACATGTGGAATGTCAGAAGCTCTCACAACGTGCCATGTGACATTATGATGTCATAATTGATATTTTATAAGAAAAAATAAAAAATAAAAGCCATTGATATTTCTCGCACTTAAGTGAGGGGTAGGGATGGTAAATCTGATTTTTTTTTTCAGTTTTTTTTTTAATAATTTTCATTTTTTTTTGGTTTTTTTTGGGAGTTTTTTTCATCTTTTTTTAATGAGTTTCTATTTTCGATTTCAGTTTTTCTAATAATTTTTGTTTTTTTTGTCTTTTTTGGGGAGTTTCTAATGGTAACACAAACATTTGACAAAAAAAAATTGTAACACAAGTATCACAAGTTTTTTTTTTTTTTATCCATTACAACACAAATTCAATTAATATTTATTATAAAAGATATGATTTTGTCTTTAGTGAGGTTAGAATCGGAAATGAAGCAATTGATGCTTGATTTTTAGATTTCCTTAGGTTACAATCGAAACAAAAAATTCTAAAAACGTGACAAGTATTTGGGAAGGGAGGAGAACATCATAAATTTTTTTTCCTCATTAAAATTATTTTATCCAATATATAAATACTTATTCTTGACCGCGCGCGAAGCTTGGGATGCCGACTAGTTTGTATAACAATTAAAAACATAAATTAAAAAATAGTAAAAAAAGAAAAACCAAAAAATAAATTATATTTTAATGTCAGCACGATGTCAAAAATCCTATTTTATGTGTTTTACCATCCTACCCCTCACTTAAGTGCGAAAAAAATCAATGGTTTGTGTTTTTTTATTTTTCTTCTTATAAATTTCAATTATGATATCATAATGCCACATGTCACGTTGTGAGAGCTTCTCACATAAACAATTCCGAAAAAAAAATTAAAAACCAAAAATCCTATTTGTATAACAATTAAAAACATAACCTAAAAAAATGTATAGTTTAATTTCTTTTTAAATAATCTAATATATCATGTACGTAGTATATAGTATCTAATAAATAAAAAATTTCGGAAAAAAATTTTTAAAACCAAAAATTTTTTTGTATAACAATTAAAAACATAACCTAAAAAAAGCAAAAAAAAGAAAATTAAAAATACTAAATCTTAAAACCAAAAATCCTATTTGTATTGCAATTAAAAACGTAACCTTAAAAATAGCAAAAAAAAAAAAACGAAAATTAGAAAACTAAAATTTAAAAACCAAAAAACATAACCTAAAAAATAGCAAAAAAAAGAAAATTAGAAAATTAAAATTTTAAAACCAAAAATCCTTTTTGTATAACAATTAAAAACATAACCTAAAAAATAGCAAAAAAAAATAAATTTCGAAAATTAAAATTTTAAAACCAAAAATCCTATTTTTATAACAATTAAAAATATAACATAAAAATAGCAAAAAAAATGAAAATTAAAAATTACGAAAAAAAACTTAAAAACCAAAAAATCATATTTGTATAACAATTTAAAACAACAACAACAACAACATAACCTCAGTCCCAAATTAACTGGGGTCGGCTACATGGATCAAACTTTTCCATTGTGCTCGATTAAGTGCAATTGATGGTGAGCTTTGCAAACCATTCAAATCCCTCATAATTAATGCATCACATGTTAACTTTGGTCTGCCACTACCTCGTCGAATTTCTACGCTTTCTATTGAGTCAAGTTTTCTAGTTGGGGCATTTGTAGGCGTCTTTGTAGGTGACCAAATCATCGCAACCGCCCTTCCCTAATCTTTGTATCAATTGGTGCTACTCCTACTTGTCTTTGAATTTCTATATTTTTTATTCTATCTTTACGAGTTTTACCACACATCCACCTAAGCATCATCATTTCTGTTACGTTCATTTTATGTAATTGTTGTTGCTTTACCGCCCAACATTAACTTCCATAGAGCATAGCTGGTCTAATTGCGGTCCTATAAAATTTTTCTTTTAACTTAGTAGAAACATTTCGATCACAAATCACCCCTGTTGCACTCCGCCATTTCTTCCATCCAGCTTGAATTCTATGTGTGACATCATTCTCAATGTTACCATCATTTTGTATGATTGATCATATGTATCTAAAGTGGTTTACCTTAGGAACTTCTACTTCCCCTAATTTTACCACTTCGTCATCTCGATGTCTAGTGTTTCTAAACTCACAGTGCATGTATTCGGTTTTCGTCATACTCAACGTAAAGCCTTTAGATTCTAATGTATTCCTCCAGAGTTCTAATTTCCTATTCGCTCCATTTTTAGTTTCATCTACTAAGACAATATCATCTGCAATAGCATACACCATGATATATCCTCTTGAATATGTCTAGTTAGTTCATCCATAACTAAAGTAAATAGATATGAGCTTAAAGCCATCCTTGATGTAGTCTTATCGTAATGGGAAATTCTTTTGTAGCTCCTCCAAATGTCTTTATACTCGTTACTACTCTATCATACATATCCTTAATAGTGTCTATGTATCTAGCATGCACCATTTTTCTTTCTAGAACCCACCAAAGAACATCTCTAGGGACTCTATCATATGCTTTTTCTAAACCAACGAATACCATATGAAGATCTTTTTTCTTTTCTCTATATTTTTCTAACAATCGTCTTACAAGAAAAATCACCTCCATAGTTGACCTCCCAGACATGAAACCAAATTGGTTCTCTGATATTGTTGTTTCTCTCGTTAGCCTATTGTCAATTATCATCTCCCAAAGTTTCATAGTGTGACTCATAAGTTTAATTCCCCAGTAGTTTGAGCAATTTTGAATGTCTCCTTTGTTTTTGAAGATTGACACAAACGTGCTTCTTCTCCAATCCATTGGCATCCGTTTTGATTTTAAAATTTTATTGAAAATTTTTGTTAACCAAGTCAATCCAATTTCTCCTAAGCATTTTTAAACCTCTATGGGTATTCATCTGGGCCACATGCTTTCCCTATTTTCATTCTTTTCAATGCCTCTTTAACTTCTACAATTCTAATATTGCGTGTATAATTTACATTTCTTTCTTGGTGTGAGTTTCATCTATTATAGTATCAACTTGGCCATCATTAAATAAACTATCGAAGTAACTTTTCTATCTCTCCTTAATATCCTCCTCGCGCGTTAAAACATTTTGATTTTTGTCCTTAATACATCTTACATGACTTAGGTCTTGTTTCTTTTTATCTCTTAATTTGGCTAGCCTATATATATATATATTTTCGCCATCTCTATTACCTAACCTTGTATATAGATCTTCCATGAAATTTGTTTTAGCTTGACTAACTGCTTTTTTAGCTTGTTTTCTAGCTTCTCTATATTGATTGTACACATCTTCATCTTGACACTTAGGTATTTTTCTATACATCTCTCTTTTAGTCTTAATTGCTCGTTGGACATCCTCGTTCCACCACCATGTTTCCTTCTTTGGAGGTCCCACACCCTTAGATATACCTAATACGTTTGATCACACTCTCCTTATGCAACTACTCATTTCTAGCCACATTTTATTAGCATCTAAGTCAAGATTCCAAACATTTTCCTTTAATAGTTTTTTTCTAAACTCTACTTGTTTACTATGTTTTAGGTTCCACCACTTTATTCTAGGGTCGCTAACTCTTTTATTCATATTATGTCGTCGTGTTAGCTTAATATCAAGTATTACTAACTTATGTTGGGTAGTAAGTGCTTCACCAGGTATTACTTTGCAGTCTCTACATATTTTTCTATCTATTTTTCTTGTTAAAAGAAAATCTATTTCACTCTTGTTATGACCACTACTAAAAGTAATTATATGCGACTCTCTCTTCCTAAAACTAGTATTTGCTAAGACAAGATTATATGCTGAAGCAAATTCTAAGATTGATTCTCCTTCTTCATTTTTATTACCGTAACCAAAACCTCCATGAACTCTCTCAAACCCATCGTTACTTGCCCCAACATGCCCATTTAAATCTCCTCCAATAAAAACCTTTTCATCTAATGATATACTTTGCATAAATCCATCCATATCGTCCCAAAACTTGCGTTTGATGCTCTCGCTTAATCCTACTTGTGGTGCATAGGCGCTAAGTATGTTAATTTTTTCGTCTCCAATAATTAATTTAACTAGAATCAATCTATCCCCCATTCTTTTAACCTCTACGACCTTATCCTTATAATCATTATCCACCATAATTCCTACTCCATTGCATTTTCTATCTATACCAGTGTACCACAATTTAAACCATGTGCTTCCTATTTCTCTACTCATTTCTCCTACCCATTTTGTCTCTTGGAGGCAAGCAATATTGACTCTCTTTCTAATCATGATATCTACTAGTTTTATTGACTTCCCCGTAAGTGTTCCTATGTTCCATGTTCCTAAACGAATTTTTTCTCCCCTTTGTATTTGTTTTCCTTTTCTATTTCTATTTTGTCTAAAAGATCTAGTGTCCGTATCTATGATTTTGTTTTTGTTTTCGTGTTTGTTTTGAACTAGCTTCTTTACCCACACCCGTCCTTTGTGTGGAGTATAACAATTTAAAACATAACCTAAAAATTAAGTAGCAAAAAAAATGAAAATAAAAATTATATTTTAATTAATGACGTCACCATGTCACAATCAAAATCTTATTTTGTGATTTACCATCTTATCCATCACTTAAGTGCGAGAAAGATCAATGACTTGTGTTTTTTATTTTTTTGTTATAAATCTAAATTATGATATCATCATGTCACGTGTTATGTTAGGTGTGTTTCTCAAAAGTCACGTGTCACGTCGTGAGACTTTCTTACAAAAACGGTTGCTTTATATATATATATATATATATATATATATAGATCTATTACCCTTCTTTCTTTCCAAACACTTGGATGATTCTACACCATCTGAAGTGCACCTTTACTTTTTAAGTTCTGTTTGAGTGTTTTTTTTTCTTCTTCACAGCTTTTTGAAAAGTTAGCCAATACATTAATCATTAATTGAAGAGGAGAAAATTGAGTGGGAATTAATGTGGCATATTTTTTTTTTTTATTTAAATGCTTTTATTTAATTGTAACTCAATGGGCAGGGGACATCAGCACGCACATGTTGACATCCCTTATTTTCGCATTACAATGTGCATACACAAGCATTTCGATTTGTATCACATGAATGACACAAGTGCGTGTTGTCCCCGTGTGTTCATGCTGGATCGTTTTGTTACTTGTGTTTTTGGAGATGTGTGGATTGAAAGTTAGTCCTGCATTGGATAAGTGTAACTTCATAAATCATAATGAAGTATATAAGTGTGGATCTCTTTTCAATTAGTATCGAGGACTTATGGAACAATAAGACTTGTTATGAAATGTAGCTTTGAAACAAAATAAGTTTTTTTTTTTTTTGAAAAATCCCACCATGACACTCCAAAGTCACACTGAGTGACATGGCGTGCGGACTTTCATCCGTAGGAGCCATCCATGCGTGACTCAGAGTACACACTCTGCGTGTTATGCACTGAAAACTATGTGTGCATACTCATTTTCACATGAGTCCTACAAGCCAAGTCTCCCTAGTGTGACTTGAGGCTTGACTTTGGCAATCATTGTAGCATCTTCCTTTTTTTTAAAAAAGCAAAACAACTTACAACTGTTCATCGAAAATACTAATAGAAAAAGTTATTTTGAAACAATAAACGTCTTTATCAAGAAAAAAGGTCTCACACTGACCAAAAATAAATCTCAGACACGCATATATGTAGAGATTGACGAGTTCTTATCTTGGTATTTATCCAACAATTGCTGTAGTGTTATTTACTATTTGTGTCACGCAGCCTATAAAAGCTCCCCCTCTCTTAACTTGCTTTCTGTGCAACGTGTTCATTTCTTGGCTTGGCTCTTTAACTTGCTCTGTTCAACTTTCTCACGCACAAGTGAGACTTTAAGGTAACCCATATCTTTCTCTTCCACTTTCGTCTTCTCATTTTTGTGGGTATTGAAGAAAATAATCTCTGATGTGGGTTTTGATTTGGAACTCCAAAGATTTGCATGTTTGTCATTTGTTCTTGTTTTTTGTCTATAAATTGGTCTCAATATCTTTAATTACAATAATATTGGAGGGTAGTGTAAAGAAATTATTTCTTTTGTTGATGGATGGTAATGTGACATTTTGTTATTTAATTAGAAGGTATTAATTAATGTTTAATCACTTTTTTCATAAAGATAGAGTTTGATTAGATCATGTTACTAAATTTTTAAGTACTTTTGATTAAGTGAACTCAAACAAAAGGTCTTTGTGACTAAACATGTTGTCTCCTTGTTTGAATAAAGTTCTTAATAAGGTATTCTTGGAGAATATTTTTCTGTAGGTCACTTCTTTTTTTGCACTTAATCGAGCACAAACCCCAGTTAATTTGGGACTGAGGCTATGTTGTTGTTGTTGTAAAAGAAAATCTTTGTTGCTAGAAAGACATTCCTTCTCATTTATGATTGTAATTGTGATTGTTTTATCAGTTATATTAACCATTTTCATTCTTTGCCATCGCTGAAGCTTTTCAAATTAACCACCAGATTAGCGTACCTTGCAAAAAGACGTTTTTAAGACAAGAGGGAAAAAGAAAAAGTAGAACCGGTTATTTTGATGCTTGTATTTGAATGCCTCATCATTTGAAGCAGAATTTTCTTTAATTAGCTTTAGTAATTTGAGCGTTTCACTTCAAATTCGACTACTTTCATCAGAACAATTTTTAATTAATTCTCCAGTAAAAAGCTAATCTATGTTTACATCAGTAAATTAGTCTTTAGAAGTCCTCCGCTTCGGATCGCTTATAAAGGTACCATATAGGAAATCTTGCATGTTGATGATTACAGAAACCTTTTTGATGATGTTTATATATCTTAGACTTAGAATATCAAATAATTTCATTTTCTTTTCATTGGTTATAAAATTGTTATGTGAATAGGTCTAGTATTCTTTTAATATTCAGGGGATCTAAAATAATGTTTTCGTAAGCGTGCTACTTAATTAACTCCACCTATAAATGTAGAACATTATATGCGCTACATAGTTGGTCTCAAGTCCGGAAAAAGGAGGACTCCGGTATGAAAAATGGGGGAGGGAGATCCCAAGCCCATTTTTCATTATTGAAAAATGCAGGAGGGTTGCGATAGGTTGACAATTGGCATAAAACTTTTGTCGCTATATTTTTGAGTGGATCAAACAAATGAGATAAATGTTGGGACTTTTCCACCTAACGACACGCTGCATCGAAGGTCGGGTGTAGTGAAATTGAGCAAGGATGTGTTTCATATTGCCGCCTGGGTGTGAAGAAAAATGAGCAATGGTTCAACATTAAATCGAGCGCAATGAAAAAGTTTGACCATGTAGCCGACCCGAACTAATTTGGTATTGAGGCTGCGTTGTTGTTGTAAACGTGCTACGTACTTAAGTAATTATTTATATCACTTGAGACAATTTTTAAAATTTGCTAAAACTTGATTAAATTAATTGAGTTTTCTCTTTGCAGGTTGTTGACAGGAATATAAAAAATCTCTTACAAAGTTTTTCTTGAAAAAAATGATTTTAAACACCACGAAGAGCTCATGCCTTCCATTGATGAAGCCAACATCAAATGGAGCATTCCAAGGTGATAATCCTCTTGACTTTGCACTACCTCTCGCCGTCTTGCAGATATGTCTTGTACTCGTTCTCTCTCGTTGTCTTTCTTTTTTCTTGAGGCCAATGAGACAGCCTCGTGTGATTGCAGAGACAATAGTAAGTTCATTCTGATTTTTTTTTTCTTATATGTTATTCAATTATTCAATTATGTTGAGAGTACACTACAAGGGAAAAAATGTTTTGCAATGTGGAGTAGAGAAACTAAAATAATGTAATTGTAATATAAGAAAGTAGAGATTGTGTTGTTGGAGGTCTAGACTCTAGAGAAACTAAAATAATGTAACTGTAATTGACAGGGAGGAATATTACTTGGTCCATCAGCTCTTGGTCGTAATAAAGCATACCTACATGCAGTTTTTCCTTCTCAAAGCCTAACTGTGCTAGACACACTTGCCAACATTGGTCTCTTATTGTTTCTCTTCTTGGTTGGTATAGAATTGGACCCTAAGTCTCTACGTCAAACAGGTAAAAAATCTCTTGCCATTGCTGCTGCAGGAATTAGTGTACCCTTCGCACTTGCAATCGGCAACTCATATGTCCTCCGACAAACTATCTCCAAAGGGGGAGCATTTCCTCCATTCTTTGTTTTCATGGGTGTGGCATTTTCAGTTACTGCTTTTCCTGTTTTAGCCCGTATACTAGCTGAATTGAAGCTCCTCACAACCAATGTCGGTCGAATGGCCATGTCCGCGGCTGCAGTCAATGATGTGTTTGCTTGGATCCTACTTGCCCTTGCTATTATCCTTACTGGCCCAGGACATTCTCCACTTGTTTCTGTATGGGTTTTGCTATGTGGTTGTTTCTTTATTGTTGTTGTCATTTTTCTCATTCGTCCTATATTCTTATGGATGGCTAAGCATTGCCATGAAGGTCAACCCGTCGATGAGACATATATATGTTCTACTTTAGTAATCGTCCTTGCAGCTGGTTTTTTAACAGACGCGATTGGTATCCATGCACTTTTTGGCGCATTTGTTGTGGGAGTCTTTGTTCCAAAAGAAGGGCCTTTTGCGAGTGCTCTGGTGGAGAAGGTTGAGGATATAGTATCAGGACTCTTCCTTCCACTCTATTTTGCCTCAAGTGGTTTGAAAACCAATATAGCGACCATCCAAGGTCTTCAGTCTTGGGGCCTCCTAGTGATGGTTGTAGCGACAGCATGTTTCGGGAAGATTTTTGGCACTTTCATTGTCTCATTAGCTTTCAAGTTACCTTGTCGCGAAGCACTTGCTTTAGGGTTTCTAATGAACTCTAAAGGTCTAGTAGAGCTCATTGTCCTCAATATCGGCAAGGACAAAAAGGTACATATATGTTTTTTGCTATATTATTCTTGTTAAGATTTTTAAGCATTGAATATTGTTTTTTAGTCCATGATATATATGACTAGTATGTAATAGTATTACTTTGAATGATCGATGTTTGTTATACATTTCGATCGTTGTTAACCTGACAAAATTCAGTCATATGCAACTGCAGGTTTTGGATGAACAAACATTTTCAATTATGGTTCTGATGGCCCTCTTCACAACCTTCATAACTACACCTCTTGTTGTGGCAATTTACAAGCCTGCTAGAAGAGCAGGCACAACAGACTACAAGTACAGAACAATAGAGAGGGAAAACAAGAGTTCCCAGCTTAGAATTTTAGTATGTTTCCACGGCACAAGAAATATCCCAACAATCATTAACCTCATCGAAGCTTCCCGAGGGATAGCAAAGCCGAAAGGCCTTCATGTCTATGCATTGCACCTTATGGAGCTCTCAGAGAGAACATCTGCAATTTTGATGGTTCACAAAGTTAGGAAAAATGAACTGCCCTTTTCGAGCAAGAGGCAACGTTCGAACAAAGATCACATAGTCATTGCATTTGAAGCTTTCCGTGAGTTGAGCAAAGTCTCTGTCAAGCCAATGACATCGATCTCTGCATTAGCCGACATGCACGAAGACATCTGCAGGAGTGCTGAGAGGAAGGGGGTAGCAATGGTAATCCTCCCATTCCACAAACACCAATCACTAGATGGTTCAATGCAGGTAACCAAGACTGGCTACCAATATGTTAACCAAAGGGTTTTGGAGCATGCCCCTTGCTCAGTTAGTATCTTGGTCGACCGCGGTCTTTGCGGAACCTCTCATGTTTCTGCAAGTCAATTATCTTCTTCCATCGCCGTCCTCTTTTTTGGGGGACCTGATGACCTCGAGGCACTAGCCTACGGTCTTCGCATGGCAGAGCACCCGGGTGTGAACTTGATGGTTGTATACTTTGCAGCACAAACCACTCTAGTTCAAGAGGTCACAACTGATCAAATTAATGAACTGTTGGACGGTGACGACGACAACAACAATGCTGAGACGGGCATACATGAATTTGTCGTGGAACTTAGGAAGAAGATTCCGACAAATGCTTCGGTTCGTTGTGTGGAGAAATTGGTTCGAAGTGCTACGCAAGTATTTTCGGCGATTCAAGAATTTAGCAGGTGCAACTTGTTTTTGGTGGGTAGGAATCCAGAGGGAGAAGTTGCAACAACTTTTTTGAATGAGGGCTCTAGTAGTACTCCTGAGTATCCTGAGCTTGGTCATGTTGGCAGCTTGTTAGCATCTACAAGTTTTTGTCCAAGAGCTTCTATTTTGGTTGTGCAACGGTACTCCGATAAGAGACGGATTAGAACATTAACATGATTTTTTTTTTACCCAACTATGGGATTGAGGCTTTGTTGTTTATAGAGTATGAATCTTGAATAAGGAAATGGTGGTTACATTTCTCTAGCTTGTATTTCAGCTTGTATTATGTTTGATTTTCAAAAAAGGCTTCTCTTATGTTAAGCAAGAGGCAGCAGTCCAAAAATGATCATATTGTTGGTTTGAAGTACTGTGGAAACAGTTTTGGACTTCAAGAATTTAGTGGGTGCTACTTGCTTTTGGTTAGTAGAAATATTTCCAAAAGGATTGGAGCAGCTTGTTTCAGTGGTGGAGAGTACCCTGACCTTAGTCCTGGTAGCTTGTTTGTTAACATCTGCAACTGATCTCTTCAGTGGCTTCTGTTCTGGTTGTCAAACAGTACAACAAAAAGTGGGGCAGGAACGGGGATTGCTCTCGCTTCGCAGGGATTCTCCGCCCCGTGCCTTACGAGGATCCTGTCGGGATTCCCCACCTCCCGCCCGCTCCCCGCATAAAATCCTTATTTTTTATGTTATTACTAAACATTTATGTAATTTTTACTAAAACTTATATAATTGTATGGCACGGAACTCAAGGCCTCCATCCTAAAACACAATTTTTATCATTAGACCAATCCTAGTCTTACTGTATAATATATTGTACCATAAGGATATAAAATTATATTTAGAAGATAATATTCGTCATATGGCTAAAAAAGATATGTTTATCATACTAGTTTTAAAAATTTGTTCATTTAATAAAGTATGATAATTCGTAACTCAATCAACATAACAATATCAAGAACTAAATTAAATTAATCTTTGAATTTGAGAAAAAAAAGTTTCCTAAAAATATAAAAATTGAGAAAGTAATAAAGTGGCAAAATAACTTAAGAGTAAATATCAAAATGAACTTTTTTATGAAATTGATGGGCACGAATTTGAAATTTTCTATCAGCAGAAAAAATAAATGATTTAATCAACTGGTTGATCACTACACCTAGACAATCGGATCACTAGTGCGTTCGATTTAGCATAAATCCCTAAAGTATTTGATGAGTCTCGCGAAGGTGCGAATCAACTGGTGTGATCAACCGCCACTAATGTGATGTTTCCTACACGATTACGTATGCACTCAACACACCAACAATGGGTTTCCACTTAGAAATATGCAAGGACCCTTTTTACGTATCAAAGTTTAACCAATTGATTGGCTCTTATGGGTTCAAAGCTTAGTGGAGGCAATTATTTCTTTCTTATGAAAAAATGATGTACCAAAGTTTAACTCTAACAATCAAACAATACCAAAATGAATAAAATATACACTGATGATCCGGTGACTGCTCTGTGAAACCCCAAATCTCAACTAAGATAAAATTTCTCACACCTGCCTCGCATGTCCCACTACTCTTCCCTTCAACTAGGGGAGACTTCGAAGAACTTTCCTTCTCATTTCACGCGGAGAGGAACTTCTTTCAAGTGGTGTTCTCTGATGAAGAGGTTTTCTGGCTTGCTCGTGTGTGTAAGATGATTAGTGTTGATCCGAAAGAATGAAAACTCGAGGATGGTTGACATGATCAATAATGGGATCGAGGGGCAGTGTAAGATGATTAGTGTTGATCGGAAAGTTAATTAATCTGATTTAGGCTCGTGATCAACTCCGACTTGTCTTGATTAGCATACGTATGCGTGGAATTGCGTGATATTTGGCATTTACATGAGGTGTATTATTATTTATGGAAATAATTGGCCTATAATTAAATAATTAACAAATTATATGGGGCGCATAATATCGTATGTGGGTGAAGAGTGACACACTTGAGTCGTGGGGTAGCGTGCACGTCCGAGTGTACTATATGACGCACACGACGAGATTATAGATGTATGAATATATGTCTATATTTATTGAAAATAATTAATAATTGATAGGCGCCTAATGATACGCGGAGTCAAGAGTGACACGCGTCTGATGTACAATAGTCGTTGGCGCACGTTGGCGTGTACAAATAATTTAGAGGGCCGCTAAGGGCACCCCACCAATTCATGAAGGCACCCTCTTATTGAGGGCACAAATCAAATTACCAAGGGCACCCAAAAATTAGGCCCGAAATCCCGAAAATACCCCTTGTGCAAAACAGAGGCACCCCACCACCCCACCACCGTCCTCTTGCTTGACTTGTCCTACTTCTCGTCAACGAACCAGCTAGCAATCCCGAATTTCAGTTGTCTTCGTTCCTCTCCGTCTCTCTCCGCTGTTGTAGGACATTTTTCGAGTTTGAAGGCTCCGAGTTTTGGTCGATTTCGTCTCCACATTAGGGCTCGGTTCAAGTTTTTCGTTCACACACTCAAGTCGTGAAATCGATCGTTTGAAGGTACGTTGATAGTCTAATTAAGTTGCATTTGGTAGAGTAGTTGTTATGTTTGTGTGGCGGTGCATTCAATGGTGCATTTATTGGAAAGTCGTGGTTCTCGGCCACACAGGCCAGAGATTTTGTTTACAGTCTCGGCCAAACATGGCCGAGACTGAAGGGAAACTTTTGGGAACTCGTGGTTCTCGGCTAGACATGCCAGTATAGTTTACACAGTCTCGACAACGAATGACCGAGAGTTATATTGTTATCTCGGTCACTACTTCACGAGAGCAACTATTAGTGTATAGTTTATGTTCTGTCGGTGATGTACAACCGAGAGTGTAAGATAGATCTCGGTTGTCCATGACCGAGACTTTTATTATCTTCTCGGTCACCGCATCACGAGAGTAAGTCGAAGTGTATAGTTTATGTCCTGTCGGTGATGTACAACCGAGAACGTAGCATTTCTCTCGGTTGTCCATTACCGAGACTTTTATTCCTTTCTCGGTGGATGTTGACCGAGACGTTTGCATAACTCTCGGTCCTGCGAGGCCGAATCAATCACGCCCGTGAAAAAACGTCTAAAAATTTGAGAAACCCTATGTTGAAAAACCAAATCATCAATTTCACAGTTTTTGATCCAAAAAACAGTTCCTTCAAAGCTTCATATGGTTGTCAAACATTGTTACCTCGCTGTCGGATGATGTCAAGACGCAAGAATCGATACACGCTCGGCAAACACAATTGTGGCTTTAGGTTTCACTTGTGATCCAAGGTGGTGGGGTGCCCCAGTTTTGCATTGAAAATGATTTGTGGGGTTTGAGTGAGTATATATGAAGGGGCAAAATAGACATTTACATTTTAGATGGGAAAATGAGAAAAAATATGGGTGCCTTCATGAATTGGTGGGGTGCCCATAGCGGGCCTCATAATTTATAGGTGAAATACAAGTTGCCTCGAGATATGTGTGACAAGCATCGAGAAAGTGAATAGTACATAGGGGCATGGGACGTTGATGAGCGGAAGCAAATTGGCGATGTGTCAGCTATCTCCATGTTCATCAATGGAAGCTAATGTCACAAGTGTTTTGCTAGGTGGCAAGTTTAGGTGGGTGGTGTAATGGGTTAATTAGAGCCATAAAATATACATCGATGTACACACCATGTATCCGAGGAGTTCAAATAAATTGATTGACCAAGTAAGTCGGTCTGGTGGCTTAATGAGAATTGCCTTATTTGCATTTGATTGCCATTAGCTCAACCTCGATATACGTGATACGTAACTCGAAGAAGATCGCTCTTGCTTTCATCAACAGAGATCAACAACTAAAGAGAAAGAACGTACAAAGAGGGAGAAGAAACACAACGTAAAAATAAAATATGTACTAGGGGATCGATCAAAGTGGAAGAAAAAGTTAAGGCCCTTTTGGTCTTCTTGATCAGTCGATCAAGAAAAGAGTTGAAGGAGAGTCAATTCACCAAGAATTCAGTGAATCAAAGTTCGCAGCCACATCCGTGTTCTTGGTAAGTCTTCAACTACGTTTCTTAATCATTCATTCAATTCATGGGGTTTTGATAGGGAATGTTATAGATTTTGATTTGTGAAATAACTTTGGTGTTAAAACAGCTTCATTAAGTCCAAACACTACAAGAAAGAACCAATTCAGCAACAAACTAATCTGATGCTGAGGTGGTACGATTTTGTTGCTAAACCACTCTGCAACAAATCAACGACATATAGTTGTTGTTGGTAAATTCTTTGTTGCTGGTGTACCCCAACGACATAATAGGTATTATGTTGTTGTTCAGCGACATATTTGTGACAAAAATATGTCGCTGAACAACAACAGAAACACGTTTGTTGTTGATTGAAGTCGATCAAGCACAAGATGTGACATGTACATTGTCATTGATTGTCTGCGATCAAGAAAGATGTTGTCTGTCGCAAGTCTGTTGCTGTTCATCGACAGACAACGTCTGTCGTTGATTGGTGCCTAGTCAACAAAGACGCCTTGTGACAAATTAGCGACAGCGCTTAGCTGTCGCTAATTGTCGAATGATAATTTTTTCAAAAAAATTATAAACAATAAATAGTAAAAGAAAAACATGCAGTAAAATCTGCCAAAACAATTTAAAAGCTACTAATATTACAAAAATTGGAAAGATGTATGTATATTATCAAATTTTACAAACAATGTCTACAAAAGAATGAGTTTAACATTTCATAATTAGTACTATAGTATAAAGCAGTAAATCAACATTATTCAACAATCTACAAACAACTACACAACCTGGCTACACAAATTTACATACATACAATGTGTACAAAACACTCCGATAGCATTAATCTTTCACCGATACATAGATAGACACTATACAAATTCTTTAGCTAGCAGAGTGTATCCCATCTAAATCCTGAAAATTAAAAGGAACATGAACAGTATTCGACATGCAACCAAAATATTCCAACACAAATTAAACTAACATCACATCCAATTCACTACAAAAAAACAGCAGATCAAAAACGGAAATTTCCGTTGCTGATTAGCAGAAATTCCGTCTCTAATTCAATTCTGCAACGGAACAGAGACGGAATCTATTCCGTCTCTAAAATCGTCGTCGTTGATTTAGTCAAGAACGGAAATGTGTTTTCGTTGCTGATTAGAGACGGATTAGAGACGGAATTTAGAAACGGAACATATACGGAACATAAATGCACATTCTTCTAAAGGGTACAATTGTAATTGCATCCCGTCTCTGATCCGTTGCTAATCAGAGACGGATCAGAGACGGAATGCAATAATTTCGTCTTTGATCCGTCTCTGATTAGCAACGGATTAGAGACGAAATTGTTGCATTCCGTCTCTGATCCGTCTCTGATTAGCATAGGAACGTGAATGCAATAATTCCGTCTCTGATCCGTTGCTAATTCATGAATTCCGTCTCTGATCCGTTGCTATTTAGTAGCAAAGTTTAGTTTTGCCCAGTTGGGCTCGGCTATTTCCTCGGAAATTAGAGACATAATAGCAATGGAATCTCTGAATTCCGTTGCTAATCCGTCTCAATTCCGCTTTGTTTAGTTTTCAAAACTAAGCTCAATCCAATTGGTTCTCCATAACCTCTAAACCTGAAAATACAACCATATGACCTACTCCATCGCCTTTGCGCACCCCTCCAACAACTCATTGGGGTGCTAACATCCCCCAAAAAGCGAGAATTTGACATACATACATCGACAATATATATCAACAAATACTCAAATGAGAGAAAAAAAAATGTACAATTCGACATTGAAAAAGATTTATATATCCACGAAAGCTTGTCAAGTATAATAAATGTTCCAAATTTCTAAGTATTCACAAAAACCACCAATCTATTGTTCAACAACCACCAAAAAAAACTTACAATCCTCTAAATATGCACAAAAAGAAGTATCAATCTAAAAGTCATGTAAACAACTATAAAAGTTACATGATATGCTTTAAATTCCTCATCTCTCACTTGAAAACCAGATTATGGCGGTATTGTCACAGGGGATATGGGCAATCAATGACACTAACTCCCACTCGATCGAAGAACCATCACCTCTTGATAGGGCCACGCTATGCAAATATTGCAAAATGGATCAAACTCATGATAAACAAAACGAAACCGCAAAAAAACTACCTCCATTTACAGTGCAAATCTTTCTTCACTGATGAAAATTCATTGTCGTTAACTTAATTCACATGTAGGCTAATATTCCTAAAATGTATTACTAGTGTAAAAGAACCTTCAAAAAATGTGCGTAGTAATTAAAAATGGTGAAAACCAACTCCTCATCTGACAAGGGATTTTTAAGATCCACTAACTAACAAGTCTCTTCAAGTGGATATTAGTAAATATAGTAAGCCTTTCAGGAAAGCAGGAAGACAAATCATAGCAAAAAAAAAGAACAAGTGCCTTTAGATTAAGGGAAAAAAGGTACCTTGTCTTGAATCATAGGAGAATCATCTGCAAACCACGTGTCTTGTCTCTCGGATTGGCAGTGAGCAAAACATGAATTTATGAACAACCCATTTTTATTGGATTTTGAAACACCATTAATTGCGTCCAACATTTGGTTCCTGAAGCCTGCTTCATTAGAACAAATGGTAAATCCACCTGATTTTACAAGAGAAGCCTGATCCAATAAAGCTTTAAACAAACAAAGGTAAAGTGATTAATTACCTTGCAAAAATTGGATCTGAGATACTTTGCACCGTGCATGATTTAATTTACAGTCATGCCAATCATTATTAGGGTCAGCTGCACGAGGAGCTAGACTTTCCTGGAGCTGATGAAAGGGAAAACAAATCAAATACGTCACCAAATAGTAAAAAAAAAAACATTACACTACACAATGTGACATATAAGGATATAACATGACAATAGATTCAAAGATTTTACTAGCGCGTATGTGTGAAACTAGTAGTGCTCCAGCAAGGATCATTTTGAGCATTGTGAGACCATTCCTGATTTAGCCCAAAAAATGCTTGCAATTTGAACTTATATTTCTCTTCCTGTCTTATTAATGACCAGTTGCACGTACTTGATATGCTTTTTGAAACTTGAATTATGATTGCTTGATTTTCTTCCATCGATGCCATCCGATATTGCGCAAAGAAATGTGTAGTCCAGGAAGCAAGAAGTGTTACCAAAGTTGGGTCCAATTGGTCTGTACAACTGCGGGGCAAGTTCTTTTGAACTCCCTGTCATACAATTTTTTAAAACGCATTAAAACTTCATGCAACAGAACTGCAAAGCAATGATTATGGAACTCAAGTAATATTTCTACTTCAAGAGCAACACACAAGGGACTTAAGGGTATTAATATTGAATTACTCTAAGATTCTACGAACCAAGTCCAACTCGGGTTCTCATTCTTCTACAGACTAGACCCTAGAGATAACAACCACCCGACAACAACATTGCCTCAATCCCAAATTAGTTGGGGTCGGCTACATGGATCAAACTCTTCCATTGAGCTTGATTTAGTGCAAATAATAATAAAAATTGGCTTAATCAGAATCGATGCTTACCCTTCTTCCTGAGCACTAACATTGGTTCACAAGTAGCAAAATGTTGTTTGAAATTGATGTGGTTCAAGCAATTACTTTAAGACCATAAATCTGTTGAGGTTAGCTTTAGCTTCTGTTAGAAACTATCAAACGATGACAAGATATGCTTTATACCAGGGGCATCAAAAGGAACTATAGATCTATACTTTAGAAGCCAACAATGGCGTTGGCTATCTTATCAACTAAGAGTAAGCATGCTGACATTAAGCTCGAACGTATCAAATAAATTACCTGCAATTTAACAACACCCGCATACAAATTTCTCATAGTGCGGTTACCAGATACATCAATCCTGTAAGTGGAACATCAGTATTAAATCAAGAATGCCAAGGGATAGAGCAATGGCCAATTGAATTGATAAAGACCAACAGTAAATGCAATGTACACAGGAACATGAGGTATTTACGCATCAAGGAATAGGCTAGCATCACTCAAGCATTTCACTTTAGCGAGCAGAAAAACAGCTCCCAAACTCATCACAAGGTGTAGAATTGATGCCAAACCTCATGTAGAGCATCCATAAAGAAGAGCACAAAAACATCAATTGCTATAATATCATGATGTCCGAAACAATGAAGAACAAAGAGGCTAATATCGGTTCAGTTGCAAATGAGAAACACAGTGGTCAAGACTGCAGGTGATGGGGTGCGCGCGAACAGCGCGACGGCAGGGTGCGGCGAACAATGGCGACGGCTTAGGGTGCGGAGAATAGCGGCGACGGCTTAGGGCTTCGGAGGCTCCAATCTCCGGCGGCCGGCGACGGCAGAGCCGACGACCTCGTCTCGTCGCAGCGGCAATCGCAGCGACGACAGAGATTTAGGGTTTGGGAGAGAGATTTCGGTGAGAGAGCGGTGAGAGAGAGAGAGAGAGAGGGAAACGTCGGTAAAGACCGGTGAGAGAGAGAGAACAAAGAGCGGTGAGAGAGAGAGAGAGCAAGAGAAACGAGAGCACAGAGAGAGCGAGAGAACAGATAGCGGTGAGAGAGAGAGAGCAGAGAGCGGTGAGCGGAGATGACCGATGAGAGAGCGGTGACCGGTGAGAGCAGATAGCGGTGAGCGGTGAGCGGAGAGAGAGTAGAGATCGGTGAGCGATGAGCGGTGAGAGCAGGCGGCGATGAGAGAGAGAGAGAGAGAGCAGAGAGCGGTGAGAGAGAAAGAGAGTTGAGAGAGAGAGATTTCAGTGAGAGTACGTCGGTCCCCATTTTTTAGGAGTCTAGATCGAAGCACGCACGAATCTCGAGACTTAATGAACGATTATAAAAAAAGAAAGTTTTGGTGGGACTATTGGCGCCATTTTTATGAGACGGAATTTAATTCCGTCTCTATTTTCGTTTCTATTTCTGTCTCTGATCTCTCTCTATTCCGTCTCAAACCATTTTTTCTTAGCAACGGAACTAAATTCCATTGCTAAATATCCATTTTTTTGTATTGAATTTTAGTGAAATTGAAGACTATAAATACTCTTCTTAAGCAACTTGAGATGTAGGCTACTTATTTAAAAACTATAGTTGAATCTCAACATAAATACCTTGTTGAACTAATTGGTAAAGAGTATTTTAGAATAATGATAAGAAACACATACATAATGTTAACATAGTCTAGGAGGGGGCATTGAGAGAAATCAATTAATAAAGAGAAATATATGGGTTGTGTAAGGTGAATTCACATAAACTCACTTGTAAGGTGTGTGTGGTGTAAGATGTAATTTTGAAAAGCAAAAGTTGAATATATATAGGTAATAGTATGGAACAAACTTGATTCATATAATCACTATAACATATAATAGATACAAATAAGTCGATTGACATAACATGATCATTCAAAAAAGCATATTCCTTTCTAATTAGTTATTGGCAAATAACACCCAAAATTGAAGTATGAATCTAGATGCATATTCATAATTCAACAAGCAATCCAATATCATGAATTGAACCATAATATTTCATAGATTAAGTTTAATTCCAACACAACTTATTCACAAAGTAGTACTATTTCAAGAAATGTCTCCACTTTTTGTAATGAAGTCTTACTTAACCAATGTGACACACGTTACAATATTTCGGTCCAACACATCCCAATAGTACCATTTTCAAACATCATGCCGAAAGGTGTTTCAAATCGTTTATGTTGAAGATTGAACACCAAAATACTTCAAACACCCAAATGGATTCTGACCCAAAGAAAGGTTCAAGGAAGAAGAAGAAGAATAAGAAAAAGAAACAACAGTTGTTTAGAATTGTAAGAAATGGGCAGCCACATGGAACTTAGCCGCCACCCAACTAGTATATATTCACAATTAGTCGAATACAATAGGAAATCAATGCATAAGTATTTCTAGGATGTTGAAATGACACATTATAATGCAAACCTTGAAAACAGGAACCCCTAAAACAATGACCCTATGGATGTTGTAGTCTTTATGCAGGTATTTATGAACTGCATTCCCAATAATATGCATTATTTAACATAAATTTGTCTGCACTCACTCAACATGCATCCTCAAATCACTACTTAAGGTTGTCTTTTTCTTTCCCATAAAAGGGCAAGCTAACTACAACAAGATTCATTGATTGATTCATCTATACACATGTATAGTTATAATAAGCTAAAAACCAATGAAGTTAAGCTGATCCCCAACCCCACCTTAACAATGTATCATGTAACAAAAAACAAACATGTCATTCGAATGCGAATGCTCTTTAATGTGAAGTCTCGAGTTCAAGCTTGATAACGAAAAGTTGATATGAACTGATTAAGGTTTCTTGATTAGATTCATAAGTTAAACTAGCTAGTAAAAACTTTTGACACCAACAAATGTTAACTCTAAAAAAAACTTTACCTAAAAATTTTTTTGCATGAAAAAGCATATAGTGGCATTATTATGTAATACAATCACTTGGTCTCTCTAAAACCAAAATACTCTCTCAATCAACCCCCATTCTCCAAAACATTAGATGTAGAAAAATAAACATAAAATTCAACATGGGAGTTGTAAAGTAATTATATCTTACCCAGCAAAAATAAAGAAGCCTTGCTAACTCCTCCTTTGTAAGCAACACCAATACCAGATGCCACCGCTGCACATACCTGCAAATGAAGAATCACATCGACTACATTAGAAGGGAAAAATGTGAAGATATACATTGACTCGTAATTAAAAACTCACCATCAAAAAAAGATAGAACATCCAATCACTATTGTCGTGGCGGTGGTCGCGAAGGCGGCATAAGTTGCGAGATAAACTCATCATGATCATCCAAAAGATGATGTCTATCCTCAGGCAGCTCTCTATGTGGATCGATCCAATGTCCAGGCTGGTGGTCATCCAGGTGCGCAGACTGAGAAGGTGCCGGTGGACTCAGCGGTGCTCTGTCGGTCGTCAAATGTCCAGGCTGGTCGTCACTCTGAGGACCAGAACACTCTGTAGCTGGTGATAGTAGAGGTCGCGGTGTCGGAGGCACGTGGGGCCTAATACCAAGGTGTTGCATCAACAATGCCTCCATACGTGCTAAACGGTCCTGCATCTCTCGATTTTCTTCTTGGCGTTCCATCTTGTCCCTCGCATTTGTTCTTGTCGTTCCATTCGATCCTTCAGCAATGTTTCTTGCAACCTCTGGTGGTCCCGCTGGAGCTCTTCCAACTCATGAGGTCCATACGCTGGTCCTCGAGATGAGCTTGCTTCCCCTGAAGATATGATGCAATGATAACCTTGTGACCCTAATCCGTAGACACGTCCCTTGACTTCTGGCACCACCTCAAGATAAACCGCATCCTCGTCAATGGATGTGTCGGGGGACTGGGTGGACATCTCCTCCAATCTCCGAATGAGTTCAGCCTGCATTAAATTAATAAATTAATAGTTAACTCTACTATTTTCTTTTAAATTGATGTACTACATGTGTTGTCTCAAAAACTATTTATATGCAATTTATATTACTTACATCAATCTTCGCGGATCTCTGATCGACGAAAGTTTGGCCGTTATGGCCATGGGTGTGGAGGTGTCGAAACATCTCCTTGCTTGTGGGACGACGTTTAAGCTTCTTCTCCTACAAGCGAGTTCCAGGATTAGTAGTTTCTATTTGCGCTCATCTACATACGAAACTATTTATGTATGTATACGAACCAGGCTCATTACTGACAATGTTATCCTCGCTTTTGAGATAAACCATTAGTTCTGTAGGAAAACTCAAGGCAAGGAAGGCTACGCGGCATTAAAGATTGATATGAGCAAAGCATATGACCGGGTAGAGTGGTCATTCATGGAGGCCATTATGATTAAGATAGGCTTTGCTCGACAATGGGTGGATCTTATGATGATATGTATGTCATGTGTGCGATACAATTTCTTAATAGGTGACCACGAGGTGGGACCGATTATTCCCTCGAGAGGCCTCCGTCAAGGGGACCCCATACTACCATATCTATTTTGTTGTGTGCAGAAGGCCTATCCGCAATGTTGACAAAACAAGAAGCACTTGGAGGAATCCACGGGTGTTAGGGTATAAAATAATCCCTCGATAATCTCACATATTTTCTTCACCGACAACTGCTTTTTTTTTCAAAACTACCTCTCAAGAAGCAAACAATAAAAAAGACTGCTTGCATCTCTCTGAAGAGGCAACCGGACTGGCGATGAACTTTCAGAAATCATCCATACATTTTAGTCAGAACGTGTCACAAGAGGTAGTAAGATCGATATGCCAACAGCTTCAAGTAGTAGAGTCGAACATATCAGATTTTTACTTGGGGTTGCCAAGTCATCTTGGGAGGAACATAGAAGAAGTATTTTCTTATATCCTTGAGAAAGTTAAAAAAAGATTACAAGGGTGGAAAGGAAAAACCTTATCGAAGGCTGGCAATGAAGTTTTATTGAAAGCGGTAATTCAATCGATCCCTGCATATATCAAGTGTGTTTTCCTCTTACCCCTAAAGTTATTTGATCAGCTGGAGATAATGATGAATACATTTTTGTGGCTCTTAGATGTTGATAAACATGGAGGAATTTGATGGGGAGATTGGAGAAAATTATGTGTACCGAAAAAACTATGAGGGTTAGGAATGAGGCGAATTTCATTATATGAAATCCGTTGTTCCAAGTTATTTAAAATCTCGCAAAACCATTCTTTGTATGCGACCTAATAGGTTCATGGAACGTTAGCAGTGAACCAAAACCTTTTTTCGGTACACAAGTCATAAGCAGTCACTAGCAAGGCATAATGACTACCTAAGTTATACGAAGACCAAAATTGATACAACTTAATCAATAATGTATTCATATCCTTTTGTTGTAGGATATCCTTTGATCAAACATAAGGCATGGAAAAATCACCCTTGATATTTAATCATACTAGTCTCGATCTCTTAGTAGACTGGAAACATCTAAGTAACATCGACCTTATCAATTCACATGGAGTTGGCCATTATCAGTCTATCGTATCGAGAGATCCACTGATATCTATGTCTATACGAAAGGGACATATTTTATCTCGATTACACACCTTCACACATTATTCAGATAATAACCAATCACAATCTTTATAATTATCCAATTAAAGACAACGTTCGATTGTGTCAAATCACTATGATCGTAATGTTGAAATCTTCGGTAATATCAAGCCAGATAACTAAATGATATACCTATCATGAGTAATACCTATGACTTAATCCATATGGTATTCTCATAGTGGGTCGGTCCAGTACCATGTTCTATAACATGCACTCATGATCATGATTCGTCTCCTTATACGTATGATCATCATATGAACATCAATCAAGACTCACACTAGTCTCAATTCATTATAATTCTTAGTATAATATGCGACTGAAGACATTTAGGATATTTCTTGTAAACATTCATGGATCTTATTATAATGTAAACATGTAAACCAATTACAATAACGAACATCAAATGTAATCCTCCATTTTATTAACCAAAATAATACTAGAAACAATGTTTATAAAATTGACCTAAGGCACGTGCCCTAACACGCATAGCCTAGTTGTTTAACTTTTATAAGACTTTCTATTTTATTTCCACACCTAATAGACTTAAAAGACTTTTATTCTGCACCTATTATATGTCTTAGTAGTCTATTTGTAGATTGTCTTGTTGTATTTACGTAGGTAAAGGCTTACTAGACCATCGCGCGTGTAACGGCCCGAAAATTTGACTTGTGCCACGTGTCAGGTCAGGGTCGTTTGTGGGATCCACTCGTCGAAATGCGTATGTCCGAATATCGGGTGGAGACTCCGAGGTAATGTGTAATATCCAATTTGAGATTATAATGCTAATTGTTGAGAAAAGTATATGCGGGGAATGCGGTGAGCCGAAACACGAACGGGGACGCGCCTCGAGTCGCGTGCCGACGTGGGACCGAGATAGTGGCTTAATGTGGCTATAGTGGATTTATGTAGTTTTAATGTGGTCACGTTAAAATCGTATACATTGGATACGCCTCGTGATGCGAGTGGAAGAGTATCGAGATTTGTGAAATGAGGCGGTTGGTGCCTCGAGATGTGCGATGCTCAATTTATAAGGAAAACATAAAAAAATATGTTTTTGATGTGCCTCGAGTTTCGCTCCGCACGGATCTCGAGGACACAAGTTTACTTAATGAGGAAGAAATAAAAAATAAATAAAATATAATATATATATATATATATATATATATGTGGATAAGGTGTGGTTTTTTTTATCCACACATTCAAAAAAAAAAAAAGTGAAAGAAAACAAGTGGCGAAGAGGAAAAAACGAGCGAGAGAAAGAAAAAAAGGTGAAGGAGAAGGAGAGAAAGAAGAAGAGACCGGGGAGAGAGAGGGGATCAAGCTTGAACAAGGTGAGTGAAATCCCTTGTTGTTGTGTTGTTTGTTGTTGTTGATGTGTGGGTTGTTGTTGGGTTCGGGTGGCTGGCGAACTCGGACGAACTGCCATGGCAGTTCGTCCGAGCTCGAGGAAGGCGACCACTCCCCTGCATACGAACCCCATCTGGGGTTGGGGATGGAAGCCCAACCCCAGCGCTTAAAAAAAAAAAAAAAAAAAAAAAAAAAAAAAAAAGTTTTTTAGAACCGAGCACGAAGTGCTCTGGTGAGGAAGAAGATGACCCATGCGGGTCGGGTCGGAACGACCCGGGTCCGCTTGGACCGGGTCGGGTCAACCCGGACCCACCCCAATAAAATAATATATTTAATTATTAAATTAAATTAAACTGATTTTTTATAAAAAAACTAAATTACAGAAAATAGTCTAAAATAGATAAAAATTATGGAAAAATGCAGTAAATTCTCGAAAAATATGAAAAAAAATTAGGGAAAGCTAGAACATAAGTTCGAGGCTTTTTCGGGCATTCGGCACCCCAGTATAATTCGAAAAGGGTGCTAAAACTCAAATTGTCTTTGAAAAGAAAATGACAAATCTATGAGTCCATAGTATAATTGCACGTAATGCGACCCTAAAACTGTAAAATGGTATAAATGGACACCAGGGGCTTATGATGCTATAGTCGGGTGTCGGGTGCGCATATCGAGACGCGAGCGAGACGTTTTGATGACGATTCGCGATTTCTCGAGGTAAGTAAACCAGTGAGGAACTATACAGTAATTTCATTGCCTTGATATTGTTGATCATTGCTTTGATATTGTTATTCATTGCTTTGATATTATCCTTGAAAGTGCTATAGCATGGAGTGGTCCATTTGGCAAGTGAGTCATGGTTACTGTTATCTGCGATATGAGAGTGTTAGGGCTGGGAGGCAGGGGTCTCGTCCTAAACACGAGGTATTACCTGGACGTCCGTCGATATCTCCCAATTGAGTGTACGTTGGGGGCTCTTATCCGGGTCTGTGGATATTTCATAGTCGCACGGGCTAGGGCTGGGAGGCAGGTGTCTCGTCCTAGATCCGGTCTGTGATATCTTATAGTCGCAAGGGTTAGGGCTGGGAGGCTGGGGTCTCGTCCTAAACCCGAGTCTGCTGGGCATTTTGCCGCGACTCAACGACCTTTTGGTCGGGACTCCTTGTTATTTGGCATCACTCATCGATTGATTTGTTTACAGTCTTTTATATTCATGCGTTACTTGCTCATTTCTTTCTAATTGCATGAATTCGACTGTTCTATTTGTATTTTGAAATGTTGTATATGTCCTACTGGCTTTACTTACCTGGGCTCGTCATTTTGGGTTTGACTGAGTGCAGATCTACGTTCCAGCAAGGGGAAGGCTCCATAGCTAGGTGAATTTTTGTATATCTTGTATTTACTCTCCTCTGATGATAACATATTTACTGGGTTCCACAATTAGGTTGCCTAACTCTTTTCAAATACTGTTGAGTTATTTATTTGTAGTAATTGCTTCCGCTAAATTGTAAAACTTGCAAAATATTAATAACTCAACTTAAAATTATGAATTTACGTATGATGAGGGATTGGAAGGCTGAATAGGCCCGCGTTGACCTTGCGAGACTGGCTCGGGGGTCCACGTGGGCTTAGGTTGGGCGAGGCCTAATTTGTGGAAAATTGTGGCCGTCACAGTTGGTATTAGAGCCGAAGTTTTAAATACTCGACTCTTGATTTAAATCACAAGCCATGAAGACGCAAACCAGCGGAAGTTAGGAATGGTTGAACTTAGAGTGAAACCCTATGATCCTGACCTAAATCTTCGTTGGGAAGTGAGGAGAGTTGGGGAAACTATCGACAGATATACGATATAACCGTATTTACTATTGTGTATCACGTGAGACACGATGAGTAAATTGAAAAAGATTTACGATAAATTTATCGGATCTAGAGAAATGGATTAGGTCCAGCTCAGTGGTACAAGTTTCGCAAAATCAGTGGTCTTAAGGACGCAGGTTCGAGACTTGGGATGCGAAAAAAAAAACTATGCCTCATATGCGTTTCGAGGTGGGCTTGTACCCCTGGCGTATATGGGGGGACATAGATGGTGTGAGTAGGGTTGCACCCACACTGCATTGGAGGTGCTGGAGCCCAGCCCTACAGAGTCAGATGGGGGTATGGCCAGGCCTATGCATACGTCCCTAGAAAAAAAAATCTGAACAGAGTACATAGGAAAGTAAAGTTTTTTAAAAGAGAAGAAAATGGAAAAAGGACGAAGAGCAGACTCTAAGGGATCAGAGTGTTGAGATGACTTGAGAGCTAACGATTACATCATGTACGGACTCCTTAGCTTTGACGAAAGTTTTGGAGTAGTAGTGTTGGATCAGAAGCCCAAGTAACTCCACTTTAGTGACACTAAGCATTTATAGTCTCAGGGTTGGTGAAGTCGACTACCACCTTTAGGGACTTGTAAATGAATTACGTGTTGAGGTAGAGTCTCTAAATCGTTCTAAAAGTTAGTTGCCACCTAAGTATAAATCCTACGAGATTGTACATCTCAAGTATTCTCACCTGCTAAACGTACTGCAAGGAGTACATGTTGTAATAATAATAAAAAAATTCATGACAGAAAAGGACAAACATTTATGAATCGAATGAACGGGTTACTCGAGAGAACTTCAAGATTGATAGGGCTAGGTTTCTTCAAGATTTTGAAGGACACATATCATGTTTCAACAACCCTAATTATTCAAGCTGTATGTGTGTTTTTATAATTCACGACAATTCACAACCCACCTGAAACATCTCCAGTTTAGGCAGGGCCTACAATGGTCGAGGAGGCGTAGGTTCAGATTGAACTCGTACTTCCTACATATCAGACACTACATGAGGAGATGCTGAGCGCGCCGACTGATACGGGAGGTAGAGTAACGGCTAAGGCGAGGCAGTCTCGCGAGTTTCAGCGACATCACCCGAAAAAGTTTCACGGTGGTACGGATCGCAGAGCAGCAAAGATTCATGACGTCTTGGCCACACCAGATCATACGAGGTCAAGCATCTTATCAGCTTCGTGGTTCGGCGAGGCCGATGTCTGGTTGCGCACTACAGTGGCGTTGATGTGTACGTTCAAGGATTTGGGCTGAGTTCAAGGATGGGGAAGTACATTCCTCCTACAGTTTGTAACCTGAAGAGAACTGATTCTCAAACCATTCGACAGGGACCGGAGAGTCAGTTATGCACGGTCTACTGGACTCGATTGGTTCTGGGGTAGTGACGATGGATCGAGCACATTATAGGAGGCCTATAACACACGCATCGGAGTACTGGTCGCATCATCGGTATCGTCACATTCAGTGCGAGGGTCTGGAGATGATCAGAGAAAACGAGGGATAGACGGTCGTGGCAAAGAAATCAACCTCAAAGCGTATTGTGTTTCCACCATATGCGGCGTATATGGCGCCAGTGTTAGATGGTCCAGCGCAGAGTTACGCTAGTACATTACAGCAGCCAACACCGTCAGATCCTTAGCAGTGGCTAGAGACAGGGTCAGAGATCCAATCGAGTGCACTGACAAGGACAACGATCTAGTCATGCACAGGGACAAGGACATGGACATGTTCCATTTGGATCGGGATTTCAACGTATATGTATGGGCGTATGGACAACAAGGTACAACAGAGCTGGAAACAGATTCATGCTATTGCCTACGAGTTGGGTTGAGACTCACTCGATAAGAGAGACTAACGGATAGTCAGAGAGACTGATTTACATTCTCGGGGACATACAGCGGATATACGTATGTTAGTAACAGTGGATCATGAGATTAAAATGTTCATTTGTATTTCAATATATGTTGCGAGGATGTTGCCCTTGCATATATTGATGGGAGGAGACAGATGGTGTGTTCTTTGCTTGGAGGTCTCGGAGGAGCCCAACCCGTCACGGAGGAGCCCAGCTTGTCGCGGAGGAGCCCAGCCCTACAGAGTAAGATGGGGGTATGGCCTTGGGCGAGTATGGCCTTGGGCGGGTATGACCTTGGGTCTTCATTCATAAAACACCATTATCCTTTGAGACTTGCTTCAATTTCGAGGACGAAATTCTAATTCGTTGGGAAGACTGTAACGGCCCAAAAATTTGACTTGTGCCACGTGTCGGTCAGGGTCGTTTATGGGATCCACTCGTCGAAATGTGTATGTCCGAATCTCGGGTGGAGACTCCAAGGTAATGTGTAATATCCAATTTGAGATTATAATGCTAATTGTTGAAAAAAATATATGCGGGGAATGCGGTGAGCCGAAACACGAACGGGGACGCGCATCGAGTCGCGTGCCGACGTGGGACCGAGATAGTGACTTAATGTGGCTATAGTGGATTTATGTGGTTTTAATGTGGTCACGTTAAAATCGTATACATTGGATACGCCTCGTGATGCGAGTGGCGCGAGTATCGAGATTTGTGAAATGAGGCGGGTTGGTGCCTCGAGATGCGCGCTGCTCAATTTATAAGGAAAGCATAAAAAAATATGTTTTTGATGTGCCTCGAGTTTCGCTCCGCACGGATCTCGATGACACAAGTTTACTTAATGAGGAAGAAATAAAAAATAAATAAAATATATATATATATATATATATATATATATATATATATATATATATATATATATGGATAAGGTGTGGTTTTTATCCACACATTCAAAAAAAAAGTGAAAGAAAACAGTGGCGAAGAGGAAAAAACGAGCCAGAGAAAGAAAACAGTGAAGGAGAAGGAGAGAAAGAAGAAGAGACCGGGGGAGAGAGAGAGGGATCAAGCTTGAGCAAGGTGAGTGAAATCCCCTTGTTGTTGTGTTGTTTGTTGTTGTTGATGTGTGGGTTGTTGTTGGGTTCGGGTGGCTGGCGAACTCGGACGAACTGCCATGGCAGTTCGTCCGAGCTCGAGGAAGGCAGGGGAGTGGTCTCCCTGCATACGAACCCCATCTGGGGTTGGGAATGGAAGCCCAACCCCAGGCGCTAAAAAAAAAAAAAAAAAAAAAAAAAAAAAAAAAAAAAAAAGTTTGCCGAACCGAGCACGAAGTGCTCGTGAGAAAGATGACCCATGCGAGTCGGGTCGGACCGACCCGGTCCGCTGGGACCGGGTCGGGTCAACCCGACCCACCCCAATAAAATAATATATTTAATTATTAAATTAAATTAAACTGATTTTTATAAAAAAACTAAATTACGTAAAATAGTCTAAAATAGATAAAAATTATGGAAAAATGCAAAATTCTCGAAAAATATGAAAAAAAGATTAGGGAAAGCTAGAACATAAGTTCGAGGCTTTTTCGGGCATTCGGCACCCAAGATAATTCGAAAAGGGTGCTAAAACTCAAATTGCTTTGAAAAGAAAATGACAAATCTATGAGTCCATAGTATAATTGCACGTAATGCGACCCTAAAACTGTAAAATGGTATAAATGGACACCAGGGGCTTATAATGCTATAGTCGGGTGTCGGGTGCCCATATCGAGACGCGAGCGAGATGTTTTGATGACGATTCGCGATTTCTCGAGGTAAGTAAACCAGTGAGGAACTGTACAGTAATCTCATTGCCTTGATATTGTTCATTGCTTTGATATTGTTATTCATTGCTTTGATATTATCCTTGAAAGTGCTATAGCATGGAGTGGTCCATTTGGCAAGCGAGTCATGGTTACTGTTATCTGCGATATGAGAGTGTTAGGGCCGGGGAGGCGGGGGTCTCGTCTTAAAACACGAGGTATTACCTGGACGTCCGTCGATATCTCCCAATTGAGTGTACGTTGGGGGCTCTTATCCGGTCTCTGTGGATATTTCATAGTCGCACGGCTAGGGTTGGGGAGGCGGTGTCTCGTCCTAGATCCGGTCTCGTGATATCTTATAGTCGCAAGGGTTAGGGGGGGGAGCGGGGTCTCGTCCTAAACCCGAGTCTCGCTGGATTTTGCCGCGACTCAACGACCTTTTGGTCGGGACTCCTTGTTATTTGGCATCACTCATCGATTGATTTGTTTACAGTCTTTTATATTCATGCGTTACTTGCTCATTTCTTTCTAATTGCATGAATTAGACTGTTCTATTTGTATTTTGAAATGTTGTATATGTCCTACTGGCTTTACTTACTCTGGACTCGTCATTTTGGGTTTGACTGAGTGCATATCTACGTTCCAGCAAGGGGAAGGCTCCATAGCTAGGTGAATTTTTGTATATCTTGTATTTACTCTCCTCTGATGATAACATATTTACTGGGTTCCACAATTAGGTTGCCTAACTCTTTTCAAATACTGTTGAGTTATTTATTTGTAGTAATTGCTTCCGCTAAATTGTAAAACTTGCAAAATATTAATAACTCAATTTAAAATTATGAATTTACGTATGATGAGGGATTGGAAGGCTGACTAGGCCTGCGTTGACCTTGCGAGACTGGCTCGGGGGTCCACGTGGGCTTAGGCGAGGCGGGGCCCAATTTGTGGGAAATTAGGGTTGTCACAGTACGACTTGCATGATCATCTCGAGGGGTTTGGCAATGGTTTAGGCAGGGCGACCCTTTTGTAGGAATTGGGGTGTCACAATCTTTTCTAAAAAATATTAGAAGTTTCTAGATAAGTCTAAGTTTTAACTTGAACTCTTCAGCATGGGTATGGAATCGTATACAGAGGGGTTTAAAACCTTCTTTTGATTGGTTAGCTTTCCTAAAAGTGAGTTCTCTTTCTTCTTGGCTCATCATTTTTTTATGTTTATGTTTATTAGGTTTTGGGGTTCATACGGAGCAGAAAATTCAAAAGAAGTTTTAAAAAACCCCCAATAGGATCGCAAATAAGTTTCATTAAACTAGATCTACAAAAGTAAACTATACCTTAATTCGTGATTTCTTTCTCTAATTATTTGATTTCCAAATAATTTGGTAGTGTACCAAAACCATTTTGGTAAAGTGGTCTCTAGCAAGGCATTATGACTACCCTAATAGGATGAATATCAAAATCGATACAACCTAATGAATAATATATATCATATCCTTTTGTCGTGCGATATCCTTTGATTAAACTTAAGGCATGGAAAGTCACCCTTAATGTTCAATCATACTAGTCCCGATCTTTAGGTAGACTGAAAACATCCAAATGACATTGATCATATCAGTTCACTTGGACTTGTCCATTTAAAAGTCTGTCATATCTAGGGATCCACTGATATCTCTCTATACGATAGGAATAAATTATATCTTGATTACACATCTTCACATGTTATTCACATGGTAACCACTCACAATCTTCATAGTCGTCCAGTTAAAGAAAAAGTTTGATTGTGTCAAATGATCATACTCCTAATATTGAAGTCTATGGTAATCTAGAGTCGAAGGACTAAATGATATACCTATCATGAGTAACACCAATTACTTAATCCATGTGGTGTTTTCATAGCGGGTTGGTCTGGTACCTTTTTCTTTGACAAGTACTCATGATCTTGATTCGTATCCCTGTACGCATGATCATCATATGACGATTAATCAAAATTCAAACTAGTATTAACTCATTATAGTTCCCAGTAAAATGACCGACTAGGGACATATATGATATTTCAACAAATACCCATAAATCTTATTACAAGGTAAATATGCAATCACTTATAATAAAATAGCAAACGAAAACCTCTATTTTATTAACTAAAATTATAAGATAAACAATGTTTGTAGATTGACTTAAGGCACATGCCCCAACATCTCCCACTTGCACTAGGGCTCATCATTCATGTATCTAATACCTAATTACTTAACATGACCATCATGTTTCGCTTGTGGAAGAGCATTCGTCAAAGGATCTTCAACATTATCTTCTATAGGAACTCTGCTAATCTTCACGTCTCCCCTCTCTATGATTTCTCGAATGAGATGAAAACGTCTAAGTATATGTTTGGATCGGTGGTGTGATCTTGGTTCCTCGGCTTGTGCTATCACCCCGTTGCAATCAAAATATAAGCAAATGGGGTTAGCTATACTCGGAACCACACCAAGTTCAGATATGAACTTTTTGATCCAAACCGCCTCCTTAGATGCATCAGACAGTGCAATATACTCAGCTTCTATTATATAATTTGCTATAATGTCTTGCTTTGAACTTTTCTAGCTCACTGCGCCTCCATTCAAAGTAAACATATATCCAGACTGCGATCTGAAGTCATTTATATCAGTTTAAAAACTTGCATATGTGTAACCATTTACAATAAGCTCGTGTTCCAAACTTCCATAGACGAAGAACATTTCTTTAGTCATTCTCACGTACTTAAGAATGTTTTTACTGCTATATAGTGACTCTCACAATGATCAGACTGATATCTGCTTGTTACGCTCAAAGCATATGATACATCAGGTCAAGTGCATAACATGGCATACATAATAGATCCAATAGCTAATGCATATGGAATCGTATTCATGCGTTCTCGTTCATCATTAGTCTTAGGACATTGAGTCTTGATGAGACTTATACCATGAGACATTGGCAACGACCCACTTTTAGAGTCTTGCATACTTAACCTATTCAGTACCTTGTCAATATGAACACTCTGACTTAGACTGATCAGCCTTTTAGATATATCCCTATCGATCTTAATCCTAAGGATGTAGGCTGCATCTCCTAAGTCATACATTGAGAAACACTTCCCTAACCAAGACTTGAGACTTTGCAAGGTTGGGATGTCATTTCCAATAAATAATATATCAACATACAATACCAGAAAAACAACCATGCTCCCACCGATCTTCTTGCATACACAAGGCTCATATTAATTTTTAATGAAACCAAATTCCTTAATTACTTCATCAAAACGAAGATTCCAACTCTAAGAAGCTTGCTTTAATCCATAAATAGATCTTTGAAGTGTGCACACCTTCCTAGAGTTCTCAGGATAAACAAGCCCTTCAGGTTGTATCATGTACATGTCCTCAAGTATATTTCCATTTAGAAAAGTTGTTTTGACATCCATTTTCCATATCTCATAGTCATAATATGCGGCTATGACAATTAGAATTCTAATGGATTTAAGCATAGCTACAGGAGAAAAAGCCTCATCATAATCAACACCTTGAGTCTGTCTAAATTTTTTTGCTACTAGTCGTGCTTTATAAGTATATACATTGCCATTCATGTCAGTTTTCTTCTTGAAAACCCATTTACATCCAATGGTCTTACACTTTCAGGTAAATCAAGCAGGTTCCAAAATTGGTTATCATATATGGATTGCATCTCAAACTTCATGGCACTAAGCAATTTATCTGCCTCAGGGCTAGACACATCTTCTTAATAAGTAGTAAGCTCATTGAGATCTATAAGCAACACCTTACTACTTCACTAATAAGAAATTCAAATCTCTTAGGCTGATGTCTTACCCTATCAGACATACGCGGGCCTTGTGGTACCAGTGGAGGTTCAACTAGTTCTAGACTTTGTTGATCTCCCACTAGAGGTTGCGTGTTTATTTGTGGTTCTTGAACTTCTTCAAGACTTAATTTATTCTCATTGTTGTCTTTTGAAATAAACTATTTTTTCATAAAGACATCATTCTGAGCAACAAACAATTTATTCTCAATGGGATTATAAAAGTAGTATCCTCTAGTTTCTTTAGGATAACTAAAAAATACACACTTGGTAGATTTGGCTGATAATTTTTTTGAGATTTTTCGTCGTACGAAAACCTCACAACCCTAAATCTTAAAGAAATACAAATTTGATCTTTTCCCAAACCACATCTCATACAATATTTAATCAACTGCTTTAGAAGAGACACGATTCAGTGCAAACACATCAGTTTATAAAGCATAATCCCAAAAAGAAATAGGAAGATTTGCATGACTCATCATAGATCGAATCATATCCAATAAAGTCTAATTTCTCCTCTTAGAAACATCATTTCATTGTGGAGTTGCTGGAAATGTGAGACAATCACACAATTTCAAAGATGACCATCAAAACTCTTGGCTCAAATATTCACTCCCTCGATCTAATCGAAGTGCTTTAACAGTTTTATCAAGTTAATTTTGCACTTTATTCTGAAATGTTTGAAACATAAAGACTCACCTTTATGTTTTATGAGATACACGTAACCATATCTGCTGAAATCATCAGTGAAAGTAATAAAAAACCCATAACCACCACTAGCCATTGTGTTTATAGGACCGCATACATCAGTATGTATTAGACTCAATAAATCACTTGCCATTTCACTATGTCCAATAAAAAGACTCTTTGTCATCTTGCCTAGTAAACAAGATACACATGTTTCATATGATTCAAAATCAAATGAGTTTAAAAGTCCATCATTATGGAGTTTAGAAATGTGTTTCTCATTTATGTGGCCAAGACGACAATGCTAAAGGTATGTTTGATTCAAATTATTTGACTTGAATCTCTTTGTATTTACGTTAAGAATAGGAGCATAAGTGGACCTTTTCATTTTTAGAATATAAAGACCATAACACAAATCAACATTCACATAGAAAACGTCTTTACGAGAAATGGAGCATTTATTATTCGGAATAATAAAATTAAAACCATCCAAATCCAAATATGAATAACAAGGCAGAGACATAATAACAATTATTTAAAACTAAAACAAATCCACTAGATAAAATTAACTCATAGCATCCTACAACCAATACATCAACCTTTGCTCTATTTCCAACTGGTAGGATGATTTCTCCTTTCTTGAGTTTTCTACTTTTGGTGAAACCGTACACATTAGTACAAATGTGAAATCCACATCCGGTATCCAATACCCAAGAATTACTAGTAGACAAGTTGACTTCAATAATGTAAATACATGAAGCATTAGTTGCACTACTCTTCTTTTTCTTTAGATCTTTAAAATAGAGCTTGTAATTTCTGAACTAATGCTCAGGTGCATGACAGAAATAACAATTTCCTTCTTTTTCTTTTTCCTTGTAGGATTATAAAAAAAGAAGCAGCCTTACATTTGACTTGTTCCACAGGCTTTGTGACAATCACAACAACCTTGTCAACTTTAGCCTTACCTTTGCCCTTCTTCTTCAGAGTCTTTCCTTTCTGAACCATCAATACATTAGCAGTGGATTTCTTGACATTTTGCTCAGCAATTTTAAGCATCAAATGCAACTATGAGATGGATTTCTCCATGTTATTCATGTTATAGTTCATCACAAATTGGGAAAAACTATCAGACAATGAATTAAAGATCAAATCCGTAGCCAATTAAATTAAGAGGGCAAGAATTGACATGCCCGATATTTATTGACGATGTTATTTAGATTATTTTCATACTCGGTCGTCAACTCAGGCCTACACATATACATCATCTATCTCATTCTTACCGATCACCCCGAGTCCCATATCTCGTGTGCCGCACAAGTGTAGTGGTGAGTGCCGGAACCTCGGTAGACCCATGTCCCGGTGAACCGCGCATCTCTCGTGCAATGGACACTAGATAATCTCTATTTTCGTTTTCAAAAATAAATAATTGCAAATCTCTAGGATTCCAAAACAAGTTAGGCTACAAAGCTCGAAGGAAATCGAATACAAGTCCAATCCAATCCAACTAATCCCAATAGCATGCTTTTGATCCATTATCTATCAAGAATACCATCAACAATAGAAATTGGAATTAATGAAACACGTTACAAGGCATCCTGTCACAATATTCAATCATAAATAGACACAAAAACAACATGACGTAAGAGTACAAGTAGCCATGTCTACAAATAGACCAATAAATCAAGAAAAGTGAATGAAATGAAATATAGAATTTTCACAGCTTTACTTACAATTCACTCACTTTTCCTAGGCTATCTGATCCCTCGACACTCCGAAATGCGTGCCCAAACTCCCGGGATCTCCGCTTAGTCCCCTGGAGTTGTTTGACATGTGTTAGAGTGTGTTTGGACCCATTTACAGTGTTTAGACCATTTTTGGACTAGGCTGATTTTTTGTACTGACTGGGTAATTAGCGCGCTAATTGCCACATTTACTACCAGAGTTTCACGCTTGCACATATATTAAGGCGTGTTTCCACTCTCTCCGAACTAATGAAACAACTAAACTAAAAAGGCGAGTATATTGTACACATACATTACACTAGGCATTCATCACTCGAAAATAAAATACAACTTAGCCTCCATATCGAGTGTCGGATTGTGTAGCCGCTGTCAAGCCATGTCACTGGTCGGTGACCCTCAATTAAGAACAAATCCACTATTAGGGATTGAGACCATTACAATGTTAGAGAGCTCACCCATTTAAATAATTCAGGTTTACAACCCTGTGCTTTAGCAAAAAGAAAAGAGAACGCTTAGGAGTTTTGTAGTCTTCTCTACGAAGGAATGAACGTTTTTTTTGTATATTTGCTGTTTGAATTGATAATTTGTATTACAACAAGGTTGGGAGGTTTGTAATCAAGGTTTAATTTTTTATACTACAGATTTTGTATATCGTTTAATTATCAAAAAAGTTTATAAGTTTTTTGTTGTGTTTATCTTTGATTTTAATTTGATATCGATATGCATGTTGACTTTATCAGGTACTGATGGAGAGGATGCTGGCTCTAGTTAAGTCAAACTAGTGTACTGGGACATAATAAGGGTTTCATGCTAAGTATTGCCCTAATCGTGATAAGGGTACTACACTATGTCTAATTTTACTTCTCCTCCACCAGTTCTGAGGTTTATTGATAGATTACTTATCCTTTAAGTAATGACTTCTACCCCTCATTCGCAGTCTCAAACACATTATCAAACTAGTTATGGGGACAAAATAGTAGTGATAGAGGCCTTCAGTGCAAAAACGACTGCTGCAAGCTCCAAGTCATGCACTGGATAGTTTACCTTGTGGGGTCTCAATCGTCGGGACAAGTAAGCTACTAGTTTAACCTCATGCATCAAAACGCATCCAAGTCCAATGCCCGATGCATCCGTATACACTGACAAGCTCTTGCCCAGCTCTGGCAATGTCAACACTGGTGCAGAAGTCAATCTCCTATTCAACTCCCGGAAAGCTTGCTCACACTCCTCTGACCAATCAAATCTAACATCCTTCTTGGTCAGTCTAGTCATCGGTGCTGCAAGCGAGGAAAAGTCCTGTACGAATCGGCGGTAGTACCCTGCTAGTCCCAAGAAACTCCGAATGTCAAAAACAGACTCAACGTATCACCATGCTGTCTCGCGAATATAGTTCTAGCGCTATGCAACGAAATACCAGTGCCCGGTCCTCCCACCTCGGACTTTCTATTCGCGCTCATCTGCTCGGACTTCTTCTTGAATGCTTCATCTGTTGCTCGTTTTCTTTTGTAATGGTCAAACACCTCCATGTCGCTCCAGCCAGACAACATAGCATAAGCAGGGAAGTCGCTGACAGTCCACATAATTGCAGCTCGGAGTTGGAAGTCCGTTTTGGTGGAAATGTCGTAGGTAAGTACTCCTTCATGCCACAAATCTACAACTCTTTTATCAAAGGTTGTAGGAAGACATCAATTTGATTTGTAGGATTAGTCGGGCCCGACACGATGACCATTAAGAACATGAACTCCTTCTTCATGCACATTGAGGGGGGTAGGTTGTAAGGAGTGAGAATTACAGGCCACGATGAGTATAGTTTTCCGAATTGGCCGAATGGTTGGAAACCATCCGTACATAGCCCTTAACAAACATTACGACTTTTGACGCTGAATTCGGTGTTCACATCATTGAAATGCTTCCATGCAATAGAATCAGAACAATGTTGCATGACGATGCTGTCTGAAATGTGTTCCCCATGCCACCGCTTGTGCCTCGCATTCGCTTTAGACGCGAATAAACGCTGCAATCGAGGTGCTAGGGGGAAGTAATACATTTTTTTTCGAGCCCACGACATGCCACTCCGTCCTTCACATTTGATTTGTTCATACCTTGATTCACCGCAAAACTTACACATCGTCAACTCTGAATCCTCGCCCCAGTAAATCATGCACATGGACTCGCAACAATCAATTTGCTGGACTGGTAGCCCCATCTCTTGCATTAGTCATTTCATGTTGTAAAAGCTATTGACTAAACAATTGTTACTCGGCAATGCATCTTTACAAAATTGAAGAATTTCATCGTACGCCTTTTCAGAGATATGATATTCTGATTTGATTTTTAGGAGTCTCGCGACTGCCGACAATTTGGTCATGTTCTCGCACCCTGGCCATAGCGGCTGACTTGCTGCGTCTAACATATCATACAAGTTTTGCGAATAAGGATTTGGAGGTTGTTCCACATGACACCAATTGAAACTCGGACCCGCCAAGTCGTGCACCATCTCATGATACGATGTACAATAATTGGCTGCATATGTCCCTTCGTGGTCATCATATCTCATCGTATTGCTAGGTTCGTCATGTACATTTTGAGTGTACATATATTCTTCTTCCCCGTGTTCCGACCAATAGTGATACCCCGAAATGAATCCCCGACGAAGTATATGAAGTTCTACGGTGTCAACATCATAGTATGAACGATTACGACACTTCGTATGGTTGTATGGACACCGAATCTTCCCCTCAGTGGCGAATGTCCTACAGTGCGTCTTCGCGTATGCTATGAACTAGTTCACGCCGTTAATGAACTCTCGTCGAGTAAACCCATTTTCAATACGACTATACATCCATTCTCGATTAGTAGACATCTCGATCCTAAGTTTTCCAGCAGATTAGTGGATAAATCTTATCAATTCTTAACAATGAAATATATAAATTATTATAGTTTTCTTTATTTTTAAAAATTAAACCAAATTAATATTCATCAATTCCTAATATATATAATCTTGAGATTTCAAATATAGCTACGTACCTAGTAAGTACCAAGTAAATGATAATCATAATTAATAAACAATATAAGAATGAGTAATAACTCAATAAGACATCATTTTTCGTTGAAATGCACAACCAAACATTAAGTTAAACAATGTATGCATTTATTAATGCATAATTCCTTATTGTCTCTCTATATATACGACACTGTACTAAATCACTTCAAAGTTGATATATGGACACATGAGAATAAGCAACCAATTTTAAAAAGAAAGGATGCAAAGATTCCTCAAAATTGAAACAACATCACAAGGAAAAGCAGCAAATAGATGGTAAGTAAAAATCATCTTTCATTTAAGGAGAACAAGAAAATATCTTCAACCGTTAACGAATAGAGTGTCTAAATAATCAAATTTTAGCACAATAATGATTGAATATCTATCAAGCAACACATTAAATTTGTACCACTCACTCACTCACTCACTAGCCATTGCCTATCTTAGTCGGCGACCTTTCTAGTCTCCTCCTTGCATAATGTCATGGTTAGGACTACATGTTGTAAAATCTTGGGGTGCATTATCATCATGGTTGTGTTCTAGTATGGTCTAGCTTTGCAGGTTTCTTAAACAATATTACAATGTATGCATTTATTAATCTCTTTTCCAGCTTTGAAACTGTATCAAAGAACATATTTGCCAAATTTGACATGGAATTTAAATGTGCAAAAGGACATATGTTACCGCTTCTTCAGGTGTGCTTTCTCTCCAACATGCTTAATAGAAGTTCAATGTCATGGTATCGTTGCTTTCTCTTCACTTAGCAAGCTATGGAGGAAAGGAAAATTGCTACGTGAGAAGAACTTGCGTTGAATAAATAGGATGAGAGATTTATTCCACTGAATTAACTGAATTAATGTTGATGACACTCATTCCATTGAATGAACTAATGAAGATATAAAGAAACCAGAAGAATTTATTCAGGAGATGGGGAATTGGGGTTTCTTAAAATGAATCAGGTTCTCTACTTCACCAGCTAAAGCAAGCATGGAAAAGAGGAATCAAAAGCAAACCAAACCTCTCATAACAAAACGTAACAAAATCCCAAACATTGATTCATGAATCTTGAAAACCAAAACCCCAATTTTGCGAAAATCATATTCCTTGAAGAAGAAAAGAAAACCCCATTTGTTGTCACTGAATTCTTTAGTGTGAGTTGTCACAAACAACCAGAACAACAAACCCACTAAGTCCCTTCATTTCTTTACAAAAACCAACTTCTTAAAGAAATCCATGAACGTAGAGTATCTAAACATGAAGAAAGTTGAAATTGTTGCAATCATGTATTTTTTACAAGATACCAACAACATGACTCTAACATGAGTCATATTCATATTAACTCATGCTAAATTATGAAACTCATCACAATCAAATTAAAGTTGATAACATTAACAATTTACCCAATTGCCCACTACAATCCACACTGAATCCCAAATAAACCATCCATGATTCTTTTTTTTATTAACAATGATGCGAAAAAACTCTATAATCCTTTTAATAACCAAACTGGCAATAATCTCATCTCAATTGCCCATGATGAGAAAGGTGCCAAAGGAAGTGATTTAGATAGAAGGATGAAAGAGAGGCAAGAAATCGAGAAGAAAAGCATCAGATAATGTGAGGTATCAAATGGGGTGTCTTAGTACAAAGGATAAAGAGAAGATGAAAGGAAACCAAATTGTGATAAAGCAAATGCAATAACCACCATGTATATATAAGAAACACAAAGTGCACTACTTATATAAATACAAGAAAAGTCTTAAATTCACATCAACTACGTTTCATGTAAGAAGTAACAAAGATTAAAAATGAACACACCTTCTCATATATTAATCTAATAGATCAAAAAAATCATATGAGCAATGAGATCGACCCTACAAAGTGGGACCTAATAAAGTTGTCAAAAGAGGAATCTTTAAGCACCACAAACAACAAAGAATGGAGTAGCACCTCAATAAGCTTTTTGAAAAATTCAGATACACTAGATGCAAAACAATTGAATTCGCACAAAGAATCCACCCCTGAAGCTCAAATCTAATTAAATGCGATTTGCAAATGCAGGCAGTTGAAACAAGGAAACGCCATCGGATATATTGAGAAATAATTGAAATATTCTAGCAGCAGCAATGAATTCAATGAACTGCAACCTTAAAATTGAAGATAACTAGAGAGAGGCTATAAGTGCTTGAAAAACAAAATCAATCAGAGCTTTGAATGCACAAAACAGAGGTAATGTCAAGTCCCATTAAGCTCAGATATCTGGTAACTTAGAAAAAAAATTAAGAGGTCCAGAATGGCATTGGCCAACTCCCCACTTCCCATTAAAAGTAATTTAAAAACACTATCTTTATTACCTAAACTATTTGAGCAAATACAAAATGGCATAAATTAACAAGAGTACTAAAACTACAGGTCAAGGTCCACATTCCCCATTAAAATCCAAAATTAAAATGTCACCTTCGTCAGACCTCCGAATGAAGATCAAAAGACTTTTTAAAAGAGATTTTCTAAACTAACTCGATTTCTGGGAAGGATTGGGGATTTTTGTTGCTGGGGCGCAATTCGACGAGTTATTATCGAAGATTGGTGCATCTAGAAAGTCTTCAATGAGTAATCTAAGGAAGATGGAATTGTCTCTTGTCCTATAAGTCACTCATGCTTCATATTAATCTGATTAAGCTAAACCTTAAACCCTAGTCCCATGATTTGAAATGCATCAATTTCGACTAAATATTAATTAAGAGAGGTAAAGAAGAAGCTTAGAATTACAAGCTGCCTAAACAACAAATGGGCGTGATGGGCTTAATCTAGATTTTACCTAAACTGAATGTAAGTCCCTATCATGGCAATTACTTGAGAATACAAGCTCCAACTTTTACAAAACAACTAGACAACACACAAAACAAGCGCTCCAAAACCTGCTAACCCTCATCGTCGATCAATTAGGCGAGTTTCGCCCAATCGTCCTACTGGGCATCACATAAATAGTGTTATGGATTCTCAAATCCGACCACCACGACTTCAAAACCCCAACCCACAAAAGGGCATAACTCGAAAAGCTGCTCGACCCAATTGCAGACCAAGTGTTTGAACAAATGCTTCACACAACCAAACTCATCAAAATCAATGGAGCAATCGAGCAACCGAGCATTGCCTGAAGCATCAATACCTAACCCATCGGTTCAATCTAAAATTTTGATTTCAAACAAACTAGTCGCGAAACAATCGGGCATTGCCCGAAGTAATCAAGCATTGCCCAAATCAAGCATTAGTTCAGCCAGAAGGAAACTAAAAAAATGAGGGAGATGGAAATGACTTACAGCACCTCAGACGTCGGAGATGGATCGAATGGACAGCGAGAGGACAAAGAGGGTTTAGACGGCTTGGGAGGCCGTAATGATTTGGAAGACGAGGAGAGCACAAAGAGGGTTGATGCAACATATCAGCTTATAAAATCTGATCAGCGATAAGAGGGTTTGAGCAAGGAGAGCAAGGAGGGAAGACTATGGACTATTTTTATTTTCGCTTTACAACATATCAACGACATACTTAATTTTATCGCTGATCTGTTTCAGATCTGTTGTTGGTTTCGTTTGGTTCACAGATCAAACGCCACGTGTTGGTGTGCGAATCTCGACAAATAAATGTTGAGCGGGAATATATGGAGGGAAGGCTCAGCGACAGATCTGTGACAGCCAACAGTCTGTCACAAAATTTTTGTTACAAATCTGTCGTTGGATAGTTGCTACAAGGTCAACTTGGTCAAATGAATTATTTGATGCAGATTTGTTATTGGTTTGTTGTTGTTTAGCAACATTTAATAGTTGTTGCTATTTATTGTTGCTATTTCACCTCATTCTTGTAGTGAAATCACAATAGAGAATTCATGAGAAGTTTTATTAAGTTGTCGTCAAAGATCTTGATATTAATTAATGTTGTTATGAAACACATTGATGTCATGAGTTTAATCTATTGGGATTGTTATAATATAATTATTGTCATGGGATATATGTTGTTGCTGTGAGACCCTTTAATCTATTGGGATTGTTATAAATTCCTTTTCACAGTTCTATTCGTAACTGTATTTGATCCTATGTTGCAGTTGCAACAACTATTACAGTTGCAAGTATTGTAGTTGCAACTATATTTTATATTATTCTTGCAACTATTTTAGTTGCAATAGTTGTTGTTGCCATTAGGGATGCAAATGGGTAGGAGAATACCCACAGGTGATGGGGATTTACCCTAATGGGTACGAGTATGAAGATTTTAAATGAAGATTTTAATGGGTACAAAACCTTATACCCACGCGGGTATGGGTACGGGTACAAAATCTCATACCCACACATGTATGGGTACGTGTATGGGTAATAAAATATCCCCACGGAGATCCCTACGGGTAATCTCCATAGGGATCCCCAAGGGTAATCTCCACATGGATACTGCGTGTAATCCCCATGAGGACACCCATCTACCCATGGGGATCCCAATATACCAATTTATACACTATACGATATTTATTATTTATATATACACCATATGATATTTATATATAAATATTACATAATATTGCATAGTTTTCACTCCGAAACAGCTTATACATATAACAAAAAACCTCTTAATGAGATTTATAATTTTAATTTATTTGGTTAATTAATAAGTATATGTTTGGTTTTGAATTGTTTGCAATGATATTTATATTTTAGAATTTTAGGATCAAAAGTATTGAAAAAAGTTGATGACTTGGTAATTTTAAGAGATAGTGACTTTAAGGAATATTTTGAATTTGAACTTTTCATTTTGCATATGCCAATGATTTTGTGGAAACTTAATTATAAGTATTAGCACTTAGTAGATGGAATTTTTATTGCATGATATATTGATTTTTTTTATTTTTGTCGAATTTCAACAATTGTGTTGTTATGTATGTATATTTGACACCTTATTTGTTATAATTCTTTTTTTGAGAATCCTCAATGGGAAATGAAATGGGAAAAAAAATTTCCCACGGGGATTCCCCATCCCCGCAAAAATCCCCATGAAAATCCCTACGAAAATTCCCAATGGGGAATGAAATGGGTAAAACATTTTTCCTATGGAAATTCTCCATACCCACAGGGATTCAATGGGTATGGGGATGGGTATGAGAATTCATCCCCAGATGGGAATGGGTATGTGTATGGGTGATAGATTTTTTAGTGGGTATGGAGAATGAGGTCCCCATCCTCTACCCTACCCATTTGCATCCCTAATTGCCATTGATGTTGCAAAAAAACATATGCAACCAGCTGTAAGCTCGACTATATGAACAATTAAGAAAATGAAAATCGGGTTGTGGGCTTTAGACGAGACTTAATTGGCTAAGGTTGTAGGGTTGTACTAGGACTATTGTAACACCGAAATTGATCCCAAATGGTTTGTGATAGGTTTTTGATCGACAGAAAAATGTGTATGGACCTTGAGAGTTGTATAAGTCAGTAAAAAATTAGGAATGTTCGACACATGTAAGTGGGACTCGTATTCTTATCAATTATGCACCGTAAATTAGTATATTTAGTTCATATAGCATTATGGACTGGGATTTGGGCAACGTACTGTGACTTGACTGTTTTAAATGTGAAAATCCTTTGAATTGTCGATAAGGCGATTCGGGACTGAGAGATGTGAAGGTTAGCTGGGAAATGAGTTCCGCCCTTTGTCCTAATAAAAGGAAAAGGTTAGCTTGGAAATGGATTCCGCCCTTACATCCTCAATAGGCCGAAGTTTTAATTACCTTAATCGTTCACTGTCTATTTGAGGTTATTAGCTCAAGCAAGCTTGAATAAACCAACAGAATTCCTTGTCGACCAACATGCAGGTTCTGTAGTTGTATTCTCGAGTCACTGATAGTACGACTTATTAATTAAAGTCAAATTTATAAGTCACGAGTACGGTTGCAATTAGCCTTTGAACTTGCATTCCGTTATCTATTGTTTATGTCATTTTAATACATGAATATATATATGTGTTGAATTCATATTGCTATTCATTGAATCATTAATATTAGATGATAGTTGATTGGTTTACGAGTAACACTTACTGAGCAAGTTGGAGCACTTATTCCCTAATTAACATTCCAGTTGTCGATGTGTGCTTCGACTTGGGAACAGAGAAAATTAGAAGTTTATAGTCTTCTCTACGGTGAATTGATTTCTATACTATTTATATATTATATTGAATTACTATTTCGTAATAAACATGGTTGGGATATATTTTTTACGACCGAGGCTTATGCCGATTTTTGTTTATCTTATGTTTTATTGAAAAAGTTCTAATTCCTCTGCGTTTTCAATTATTTATTCGATATACAATATATTGCATTTGTGATTATTAAGCGAATGTATTGTTACTCTAATTGAGTCTGAGTGGTGTACCGGGGCTTAATTAGGGTTTCAGGCCGGGTATCGTCCTAATTGGGATAGGGGATGCTCTAGGCAGAGCTTTTAAGGTATGGAAACTCGGGCACCAAAATGGGATATTGCTAATTTTTCCAAGCGGAGGAAACGAACGGTGTTGCCGAGACTGGACATCGACACTCCATGCGATTAGTGTGGAGATAAGTTCCAAAGGGTCGAGTCTCCTACCCAAAGTTTTGGGTGCCCCCAACCCGGTTTCTCGCCTCTGTGCGAAGGGCTAGTTAGGAGGAGTCAAATCAAGTTGCATCGGTAGAGGCAACAAGACGCGTGTTGTTTGAAGTTGATATGATGAAACAACAGATTAGAGAGCTCGGAGATTGGGATGTGGTGCTGGTGGTGTTCCGAACCTCCATTGCCTGGATTGGGTGGAGTTCTCATGACACCTAGAGGAGCGATTAAGAAGTCCCATTAGATTAGGAGAGTTTGGGGAAAACAGAGCCATCTTGCATTGTTTCGATTACAGGGACACAGAACTTGTGAAGGCCCCTTCCATAATCTAGGGCACCGCGGCCTAACCCTGTAGTTATGCCCAAATCCTAGCCACATTGGACTTAACTACGTAGTAGTCAGTCTTTCTATCCTAATCTCCTCGATATACACGTTCAAGATAAGTAATACACATGTCAACATATTACTAGATTTTAGAGTAATTGAAAAAAAATTTATAGTTATAAAATTTAGTAGAAGTCTTAGCAGATTATGCGGAAGCAATGTATTAAATCGTAAGTGTGAAAATCAGGAAACAACGATCACATGCTTATATATAATAAAGTGGCGAGTATAAACAGTGTGATGGTCATTATAAGTCGGGGAACTAAACGCTCAACCCAATATACAACCCCAAAATGTAGCAAAAGACATAACTTGTATAATACACAAAATATCAAAACCTACAAAATGTCGATGCGGTAATACGTCGTTGGCTCAGAGGTAGTCGCCGATCTTCTCTTTACCAGGCCTGCTCATCGACGGCTCTGCACCCACCGTCATAAAAAGGACGGTGAGTACAAGAAGTAATAGTAATCCATGTTGTCATATTCATTTACATTTCCAAAAGACTAAATGGTATTTAAAAGCATAAGTTCCATAAAGAAAAACTAGTACCAAAAATATGCTAAGAAATACCACGGTTAAGCAAGTGAAACTGATGCGAGGCTAAATAGTTATGATCTAGATCTGGTCGGCCGTGTCATGCGTAATTGAAGCATTTAAGGCCTTTAAAGGACATGCGTGACATCGCCCAATCTAATATCACAAGAGGCTTTAACCCCGGTGTCACTAAAGACTCTAACCTTGGTGTATCGACAACCCTAGGGACTCTAACCTCGTGTGTCGCGTCATAGTGGCGAGTGTCGACATCCCCAGATACCCTGACCCCGTATGTCGATTAACTCTAACATAGTGCAATGGACTCTAGATTCTATAACTATTTTATAATTTCAAGAAATTGACTCGTTAAGGATTTCGAGGCTTGGTTACGCTACAGAGCACATTTCTCGAAGAGTACTAGTCCATAAAGTCATTCACAAACTCATAATCCCTAATAGCATGCTATTTACACTATATTCACTGTGAAACAACAAGAAATGACATAAAGCATATGGGTAGATTCAAAGGAATTCAATTCATTATAATATCATGAAAGTCAAGCTCAATAAATGAGGAGAGTCAAATAAGTTCATGATATGAGAGTACAACGCTGGACAAAGTCAATATAGACTACAACAAACTAACATAAAGTGGATATGAAATGCAAATAAAACAATCAACGAGTATAATCACATCAAGCAATGTAAAGTCTTACCTTTACCGGCCTCCCAATACCCCAAATCTCATATCCGAATCATTCCGACACTTCCATAGGTTCTTGATATCAAATTAATCCAAATAAATTAGGTTTAGATAAGGTCAAATGAGTTTAGGAATCTTAACCCAAAACAACACCTTAAGACTAAACAACATTGAAATTTTAGTCATGTATTGCTGCGTAATTTTAGGCATGAATGTGACGACTCAAAATCGACAAAACCCGCCCCAAGGGTAAATTAGTAACTGTGTGAACCTTAAACCGGTTCAACTCTAATATAAAACAAAATTAAAAACCCTAACCACCCCTAATTGATCTACAAACCCTAAAAAAGAGGAGAACTAGATGATGGAGATGATGGTGATAGAATGCTCCTAAATCCAAAAAGAAGGTAGCTTCCCTATCCCCTCACTTTCTCTAAGTTTTGTTTTCATTATTTTTACAAAAAAATAAGGGAGGGAGACGTCATTGCGACGTCGCCGTAGAAGAGCAGCGTCGTAACGACGTCGCCGGAGAAGGGCGGTAGCGAGGCTGCTGCCGCCACCGAAAATAGGGCAATGGGCCCATCGCCACCACTAAGGAAGAGGAGGGCCTCCACTAGGTGGCTCCCCCATGCTCGGCTTGCTCACTGCCATGGGCAGTGAGCAAGGGGGAGGGCGTCCCTATCCTGGACGCATGGGCGTCCAGGGGTAGGGACCCCTCCACCCCCAACCTGGGGCCAATTTGGCCCCTGACATTGGTCCCTGGTCTTTTTTTAAAAAATAATAAATAATAATAAAAATAACATATTATAATGTATATATAATAAAAATAATCTATATATAATAAAATAAAAATAACTAAATCCTTATCTTTAAACGAAGCGTTACCGCGTCCCCGAAGGAGATCGGCCGGTCCCACCCCTTGACCCTCTCACAGGCGATGGGGGACCATCGGGGACCACACTAGTAGTCCCCGTCCTGAAGTAATTGAATAAGTAACTAATTTTGGATTTTGAATCGTTGAATAATGCAATTGTTATTTAAATTGTCTAGATTCGCAATGAGGTTCACATCGAGCCCCGAGCATGCGAGGTCGGTCGAGAGAGTTTAGTTCGGCGAGTCGAGGTAAGTGGGGAGCTCCGCTCATCTATTAAATGTGGCTTGCTACTAGTATATTTAGAATCATGATTTTTAACTAAAGGACTTAGGATAGGGTTATTACCTACCTTGTTTGACTTATTGTAAGGCCTCTTAGGGAGCCATAGTCATACGGTGGAACCAAGTCACCTTACATATTTAAGGGCTTCTTGGGGAGTCGTAGTAACGCGGCGGAACCAAATCACCCATTTCCGCAAGGGCCTCTTGGGGAGTCGTGGATGCACGATAGAACCAAGTCACCCAGGCCTCTTGAGGAGCCGTGGACACACGGTGGAATCAACTCACTCATGCATATTTATTATACTTCGATGATTGGTCAACAAGGGGAGGTAATGACAAATGAGACAATGGACTTCCATTTATATCTATTACTTTCTATATATCTCTCTTGTAACCCCTTTGCATACAAAACTTGATTTTTCAATGCTTTGCAACTCTTGAAATTTCACATCACTGCTTAAATTTGTTTTATGGAATATGAAATGCTTACTCTTTATGAAAATTGATGTATGTTACAAATTATCAATACTATTTTAATTTTAAATGCAAACTAGCTTTATTTTTTGCTTTATATGTAATACTTGCATGTATAATATTTGAGTGTGATTCTTCTCTTATTGGGCTACGTTGGTTCTTTTAGCTCACCCCACTAATACCTCAGATATCCACAACGGCACCAGATCGAGAAAAGGGAGAGGCGATAGCTTGAAGCCTTTTCTCTTAATGTGAGCCTTGTATATATATATATATATATTTGTTTTTGAAACTATTAAACTTGGGTTATATTTTAAATTGGTTTTTTGGGTAGTTTGAATACTATCTCCCTTGTAGTTGAATTATCTGGGAGCTTTTGGATGACCTTACATTGTTGTCGAAATGAAAACCCGTTTATAGTTCTTAGGTAGACATATGGATTTGTTTTATATTTTATTCCACATTTTTATTTTCCATATTGTCTTTATGATTATATCGTAAGCTGTTTAGGCGTGCCAGACCGTTATTTGGGCCTGGTTAAGGTATTGGCCCAGGTGGCGGTCTAGGTCGGACAGTCGACCCTACGTCGGGGGAGGGTCATCTCAGTTGGTATCAGAGCCTAGGGATTAGAACCTAGGGAAAAGTTAGGTTAGTGGAACCAAAGTTTTTAGAGCCTTTAAGATTTAAAGGTTAATTTTAAGTTAGATGAATCAATGGTATGTGACATTGGTTCAAAGTCGACTTAATATACATAAATGATAAATCCTAGGATGAGATGGGATAAAAGAAATCTGACAAAAGATTTATTATGTTGATTATTTATTGTCTTGTATATATGAATATATCGTTAGATTTATAGATAATTGTCTTTCCTATTAGTCTAATTGTCTCTGATGGTTTCCGCGAGAGGATAAGGAACCAGAGTTCCACGAGACAATGGAAGGAATGACAATGAACGACGCAAGGAAATCGAAGCAAACTCCTTGGGAGAGAGAGCCCACATACGCTTCAAGTGATATTTGCAACGACTATTGTGAGAACGAATAAGCTTTGATTGGGAACTACATAGTGTACTGCGCATATACTTAATAGTAGTGTAGCAAAGAAAATACTCAAACAAGAATCATGAGGCTTGAAATGGCAGTAAGACGCCACGCTACGTAAGCAAAGGGAGTAGTGACGTGGTCACACTTCAGAGAAGTAATCTTGACACTTGAGACTCTATTTAAATGGTTAAAAGTCATAATACCTTGTTTATAAAGGAAGATCCTCGATCTTAGTAAGGATACAAATAAATTTTGGGCTCAAACAACAAAATTAAGTTAGTTCAGCTATGAAGCTCAACTTGAAAACTTAATTCAAGATAGGAAGGACGTGTGTATTATTAAATGTCTAACTCTCGATTAAAGATGTAAGATATTGGTGTGTAATTCGATTTCATGTTGTTACATATAACCTATTTTCTTCAAAAAAATATACTTTCGCCTATATTGGATCACGATTTGGGTGGGGTTTTGAGTTATTGCATACCAGGTTTTGATAAAATTTTATAAGGAAGAACTCTGCTTGTTTTTACAAGATTTGAAAACATAAACAAGTGTAAAAAGAAAACAACATATTTTCCTTGGTGTTCCAAAAAAAAGGTGAATAGACTTATTTGTATTTCAAAGATCTGTCATCGTAATTTTATTTGGTCTTTTTAAAAAAAATGATGAGCTTTACTCATATTCAACTTGGTTGAGATTCCTTGATTGATTGAACTTTTGATGATTTGGACTAGTTCAGTTTGCATGAAACCTAAGTTTTACTAAATTTAAAGATTTTTGACTAAATGAAGAAGTGTAAAGTATTGGTTTAGACCTATATTATTATTTTGTGGTTGGAATACAAACTTTCTTGTGGTCATAATTTATTTTTAAATTAGATCGACTGAATCAAGTCGAAAGGGATTTTACAAATTGCTTGAAATGCGAGGAAGACTTCAAATGTTTCCATAAAAATAAGTTTAACTTGGCTTGAAAAGCGGTTTTTGACGAAAACTCAAGACTTCGAAAAAGTTTTGATTCGAATTTAACTTTTCGATGATTACAATCATGTCTCTCAAGTTTTGATCGACCTTATGTAAAAGAAAGTTAAATCTAAATTAATATTCAATGGGTTGAATATCGAAATTGAGGAATCCTAAAATTAGGGTTAATGTGAAATATAAGTATACGGCGCACTGATAAGTAAATCCGAAGTTAAAGAGTACCTCAAAATAACTCAATCAGAAAATCCAGTGAATATAAAATGTCAAACTAGTACACTCGAAGATAGGTGAGTTACTAAAATTGGGGATCCTAAGTCAAGGACTAATTTAGGTGAATTGCCACTTGTGAAGATCGCGTTGCTAACTAGAATTTGTAGATGTTTTATGAACTTCGGGTTCAAGATTTAGATGATATAAATTAAAGGCAATTGATACAAAGATAAATTGTTCTAATTTAACTAGAAGAGAGTTGACTCATAAAATTGAGGATATCAAAATTTGATAAATCATTTTTGAAATGAATGTTAGGTACGCGGTGGCGGTAGCATATTTACGAAATTAAGGAATACCTCAAAATTTAATGCTTCATATGAGTCAAAATGTCTACAACTTAAAGGGTGTACACCAGTATAAATGATATCGTAATAAACCCAATGATAGGTGAACCATTAAAATTGGGGATACCCAACTAAAAGGATATTATTGGCATGATTGTCTGGTAAAGGACACGTGAACTAACGACTATTAAGGTAAAGTGGAACCTAACATGATCGTAAGGGTAGTAGAATGAAAATAATGTTGAGGAATAAATAATGTAACTAATTAATGTCACCTAATCGAAGTCACTGATGATTGAATCTTTAAAATTGGGGATCCTAATATGATCGACCCATTAAAAAAATGAACGAGTACATTGGTGGTATGGAGAAATTGTGAACTCAAGGAAGATGATGCTTACTACGATAATTTTTTTTTTAGGTGCAGGACTTGCAAAGGAGAGTACCTTGTCCAAAAACTCAAAAATTCCAAAGTAAAATGGTGACGTCACGAGAAATCATGATCATTGCTTAAGGAAAGTAACTCGAAATCCCTCGGTTAGAGAGAACGTGTTCTAGGAGCTGGACTGCCAAACTAAACGGTTTTAGGAAGGATAAAGAGTCGAACTAACGTTAGGATGACAATTAAAATTGAGGATCCTAAGATATGATCGACTCCAAATAAAGTTCATACGGTGTAACATAAACAATACAACAACTAGGAAGGATGAGAAAATGCCTTAAGCTAGTTATGAAACCTGAATCTCTAAGTGGAGATAAGATTATCTAAACTTGATACCGTTAGGAATTGCAAAACAAAGAGTGTAAGTTCAAAAGTAGAAATCCTAACCAAATGGTGTAAGAGAACTTGAAATGCAACCTAAATGGGAAAACTATAATTGTTCAAAGACGATTAAGCTTTGAAGATAATTAATAAGTGGTGAAATGCACAAATAATCAAGGTTGATAACTTAACAAGTAACAAATGCATGGTAATTAAATTATATGGCACCAAAGACTTGCCTATGTACGAGGTACGAAAAGAGTCACACATCAACCGAGTATGCTCAAATCCTATTTACAAAATGAACACATATATAATGTAGAATATTTGATGAATTAAGAATGTGAACCTGACGTACATCGAGATTTAATCATTGGGCAAAAGATAGTGACAATATAAAAATCTAAAACCATAATCGCCCATGTTGGTAAAGTAGAATAAAAAATTCATTTTGATGAAAGTAAAGTTTGTGAACGTACCTCATCTTGAAGTCGAGATACCCTTGAATAAAATTTTTAAATGATATGACGTTCAAATTATGCTTGTCTAAGTACTAAGTAGACAATCCGATACATAAATTCTGAAGTACCTGAAAAAAGAGTGTGACAATAGTAACACACACAAGTAACAAATTGAAACGCTAAGGGAGAAATTATGAACTTAAAATAATTGGATCGTAGTGAGTTACGATGCCTTAATGACAAACCGAGGTATCAAGTTATATATTCTCAAGAAATGACATGAAAGCTAAACCACCATTGATTTCTCAGGGACAAAAGTTCTAAACAAACTATAAGAGCTAAGAGTTAGCTCATGAGGACGGCAAGAGACGTTTGTGCATTAAATGTGAACCTTGACTATGCCAAAATAACTTAAAACGACCACCCAGGATCGTGAAAGTTGATTGGTACGATGACGCGATGCGACAAGTCTCCAGAAAATCCGAGTGATTACGATAGGAGACCTTGGTATGAAACAAAAATTACGATGTAATAAAGTGCATAAAATGAGTATTGAAAGTCGTTTAGGGATAGCGACGATGATGATTATTCCACAGCTTAATAAAGGTGGAAGCTTATTGCGTAAGTCAACGGTTAAATGTGACAGAGAGTTACAAGGTGGACCGTTGGTCAATAGATTACTTGAATTATGAACATACAAGAATGAACGTAAATAAACGTGTAATAACGGTGATATTAAGGTACAATTCTAGAAATGAATACTATTTCTGCTTATTAGTAGCCTTCATAGATAAGTTGCAAGGACATGGTGAGTCGTTCATCGATATGTGTAACCGAGATGGTGACAAAGATGGAGTGTTAGTGTTCATACTATAGCAGATAGCTTGTTTCTTACTACCAATTGGCGGTATGGATTTATTGCCAGATAGGCAGAGATATTTTTCGACACAGATAGACACCAAATCACATCTTAGTATGGTTATCTTTACTTGTTGGTTAGACGATGTGTCTGCATGTAGCGACTTCGGTGGGGGTTACAAAGGAATATCCAAAAATGCGTGATGATGCAAAGACTTGGCAGGTAGCTAAGTTATAATGACTCTATTTGGACATATATGACATAAGCCTTGTGAATATCGGCACGTGGGATGAAACAAATACTATTAAGAAGTTAAAGTAAATAGTAAGATTGTAATTCATGTGGGGTACGAGTGTACCTTACTTTTTCTTTTGAGGACGAATGTTCTTAAAATTGGGGATATTGTGACGACCCAAAATCGACAAAACCCGCCCCAACGGTAAAATAGTAATTGTGTGAACCGAAACCGGTTCAACTCTAATATAAAACAAAATTAAAAACCTAACCATCCCTAATTGATCTGCAAGCCCTAAAAAAATATGGGAGAACTAGATAATGGAGATGATGGTGATGGAATGCTCATAGATCCGCAAAGAAGGTAGTCTCTCTATCCCCCTCACTTTCTCTTAGTTTTGTTTTGATTATTTTTTTAAAAAAAGAAAGGCGATGTCATCGCGAAGTAAAAGGGCAACGTCGAGGTGGCAGCGAGGCCGCGACCGCCACCGAAGTAGGGCGGTGGGCCCAGCGCTGCCACCATAAGGGAGGAGGGCCTCCACTAGGAGTCTAGATGGCTCCCCCATGCCCGACTAATGTATATATATGATATGATAAATAAAAATAATCTATATATAATAAAATAAAAATAACTAAACCCTTATCTTCAAACGAAGCACTACCGCGTCGCCGAGGGAGACCGGTCGGGTCCCACCCCTCCACCCTCTCACGGGTGACAGGGGACCTGTGGGGACCACACTAGTGGGTCCCACCCCGAAGTAATTGAATAAGTAATTAATTTTAGATTTTGAATCGTTTAATAATGCGATTATTATTTAAATTGCCTACATTCAAAATGAGGTTCACATCGAGCCCCGAGCGTGCAAGGTTGACTAAGAGAGTTTAGTTCGTCGAGTCAAGGTAAGAAGTGAGCTCCACTCATCTATTAAATGTGGCTTGCTACTAGTATATTTAGATTCATGATTTTTAACTGAAGGACTTGGGATGAGGTTATTACCTACCTTGTTTGACTTTATGCAAGGCCTCTTGGGGAGCCATAGTCATATGGTGGAACCAAGTCACCTTACATGTTTAAGGGCCTCTTAGGGAGCCGTAATAACGCGGCGGAACCAAGTCACCCATTTTTGCAAGGGCCTATTGGGGAGTAGTGGATGCAAGATGGAACCAAGTCACCCAGGCATCTTGAAGAGCTGTGGACACACGGTGGAATCAAGTCACCCATGCATAATTATTATACTTTGATGATTGGTCAACAATGGGAGGTAATGACAAATGAGACAATGGACTTGCATTTATATCTATTACTTTCTATATATCTCTCTTGTAACCCTTTACATGCATACCTTGATTTTCCAATGCTTTACAACTCTTGAAATTCTCCATCACCGCTTAAATTTGATTTATGGAATATAAAATGTTTACTCTTTATGGAAATTGATGTCGTGCTACAAATTATCAATGCTCTCTTGATTTTAAATGCATACTAGCTTTATTTTGCTTTATAGGTAATACTAGCATGTTTAATATTTAAGTGGGTTCTTCTCTTATTGGGGTCCGTTGGTTCTTTTAGCTCACCCCACTTACACCTCAGGTATCCACAACTGTGACGGCCCCAACTACTAAACAGGGCACCGCCCGGCCTAATCCCGTAATCAAGCCTTAATCCAAATCACATAAGACTTAATTACGTATTAGTCAGCCTTTCGTCCCTATATTTCTCTGAATTCATATATTAATCTATATTATCATTTTCCTGTAGTTTAAAGATCATGCGGCAGCTATTATGATTCAAAATTCCTAAGTGTAGAAAACCAAGAAAATACAGCATCACATGCATGTATATATATGACACTATTCACTCAACCCAATGTACAACCCAAAATGACATAAACCATAATAATAGAACAAAATTCGAGACATACAAATGAGTGAGGAGAGTCGCCAAACTGCTCAGAGGAAGTCGCCGATCTTCTCCTTCCCCGGTCTGCTGCTGCTCGACGGACTTACACCCACCGTCACAAACTAGATGGTGAGTATAATGATATTTAAGTACTAACTGGAGAATCTCATGCCACATTTCCAAAATAAACGAATGGTATTTAAACGCATAAAGTAGCGAAATCAATTGCTGAAACAAGAAATGCAAGTAAATACCATAGTTAAAGATGTAGAGATAGACATAGGCTAAGTCGAGATGATCTACGTCCGGTCGGCGATGAGACCTATCACCTATCCTTTCCCACTATTATATGGAGTTGCGCTCAACATATCTCACACAAATAACGGAGTTGCGCTCTACGCTTTACAACATCAATCTCATGCTTGTCGACCACCCCGAGTCTCATACCTCGTGTGCCGCGCAAGTGTAGTGGTGAGTGCCAAAACCCCGGTAGATCCATGTCCCCGTGAACCGCGCATCTCTTGTGCAATGGACACTAGATAATCCCTACTTTAATTTCAAAGACAAATAATTCTAAAATTCAAGGATTCCAAAATAAGATAGGCTACAAAGCCCAAAGAAAATCGAAGAAAAGTCCAAGTAAATCCACAATATTCCATTAGCATGTTTTTTTCTCAATTTTGTTCAAGAATGAACTCAAGTGTAGGAAACAGAGGCAACGAAACAATTCACGAGACATCATGTCACAATATTCATCCATGAATAGATACAAGAACAACATGATGTGCGAGTTCAAGTAGCAATGTCTCCCAATAGACCAATAAAGCAATAGCAGAATGAAATGAAATATAAAATTCTCACAGTTGTACTTACAAGTCACACGCTTGTCCTAGTCTATCCGATCCCTCGACAAATTCGTAATGCGTGCCCAAACGCTTGAGTTCTCCCCTTAGTTCCCTAACATTCAATAATGTCTCAATTTATGCCAAATCGAAGTCGAGACAAATGTCTAAAAACTTTTTATTTATTTATTTTTGGCCATTCGGCCCATTTCGCGTTTTTGGAGGTAAAACCCCCGAAAATTGCTCGTCCGAAAGTCCAAATATTTTATTTTTTCTAGAAATTCATTATTTTCTATTTATTTTGTCGAAATATAACTTTTCGGAATTTTTCCTAATTGTTTTGGAATTTTCCCAATTTTCCTACATTTCTTTTCTATTTTCTATTTTTTTATTATTTTTGGGTTTGGGTTGAATCGGGCCGAACCGGTTTCGAACCGGCCTGGTTCATCCTACCCATTATCTCATCTCTTTTTTTTTTTCTGGGTCTGTACCGGGCCGAACCGGGTTCGGCTCACTCGAGCCGAACTGGTCTGGTTCACCCATCATCTTCTTTCTCGCACGAAACAGAGCTTCGGTTTTGTTTCTTTTTTTTTTTAATTGCTTCTTCGTTGGGCCTGGGCTTAAGCCCAACCCCAGGTGGAGTTCGTATGCAGGGGAGACTATTCCCCTGCCTTCCTCGAGCTAGGACGAACTGCCATGGCAGTTCGTCCGAGTTCGTCACCTCGAACCACCACAACGACCGACAGAAACAACAACAACAAACGATACAACAACAACGGAAATTCAACTCACCTTGGGGTCACCTTCAAGCTCCGTCACGGTCTCTCTTTCTCTCTCTCTTTCTCTCCCTCTCTCTCATTTCTCCTCGGCTTCTTCTTCTTCTCTGCGTTTCTCCTTTGTTTCGTTCTTTTTTCTTTCTCCACCACCGACTTTGAAGATAATTTGGAGATAAGTTTAGACTTTGGTCTTAGTTGACCGATATATATATATATATATATATATATGATGTGGGTAATTTGAATGTGAGCCACACATCTCTAACCACACACGTATCTCGAGGCACATCATGTTGTCTTCAACACCACACTTGTCCCCCAAGTCTCTTGTGAGTGACTCAAGACCTTAACACACTTTCTAGAGATGTGTGTGTGTGTATATCCATGCCTATCTAGTGGTGTATGGTTTAATGCTTTACTTTAGGCCCTTTTTTGTATAGCAGTAGATGTGGCCACATTAACACCACACATTGCCACAAATTTCCATTTGATGTAAATAATTGAATCTTACCCCGATGTGCTGCAACCTCAGTCCCACGTCGACACGCGACTCGAGGCGCATCCTCGCTCGTCTCGGTATCTGCATACCCGTAAATGACTTAGTAGTCTACACATGTACAGTACATTAGGCATACAACAACAACAACATAGCCTCAGTCCCAAATTACACTAGGCATACAACACACAAATATAAAATGTACCCCGGCCCTTGCCTCGGTAAACGAATATATCACAGTGTGGGTCTCACAATACGGGTCATTGAGCCTGTGTAAAGACAATAACACAGTTAAAATTTTTGGGTCATGACAACAACTACGCTAGATCAAGAAAAGGGAGAGGCGTTACCTTGAAGCCTTCTTTCTTAATGTGATCCTTGTATTGTATTATCTATATATTTGTTTTTGAAACTATTAAACTTGGGTTATATTTTAAATAAGTCTTTTGGGTAGTTTGAATACTATCTCCCTTTCAGTTGAATTATCTGGGAGCTTTTGGATGACTTAACATAGTTGGACAAAATGAAAACTCATTTATAGTTCTTTGGTAGACATATGGATTTGTTCTATATTTTATTCCGCATTTTTATTTTCCATATTGTCTTTATGATTATTCTGCAGTTGTTTAGGTGTGCTAGACCGTTATTTAGGCTTGGTTCAAGTGTTGGGACTAGGTGGCGGTCTGGGCCGAGTGACCCGACCCTACGTCGTGAGAGGTCATCTTAATGAAAATGTCAAAATCTCAAAATGTAACGACCCGAAAAATTAAAATCCGAATTACACACTAATTTGAAGATTTTGACCTTTGACCTTGTCCCACGTGGAATACTCGGTCAAACATTGAACGTCGAGGCCGAATTATAGTAGTGTGACACATTAAATTAGCTATATGGTTGGGATACTATATAAATTAATTAAATTAATTAATGTGTCATACAATTTATAAGTTTATAGCTTTTATTAAATTTAAATGTATTTTATAACTTATGATAAATTGATTAATTGAGTAAATTTTGGGTTAAAGTAGTGAGGTATGATGATTTAAATGAGAAAGATATAGTGCAACTAGAGGTGAGTTAAGTGAATGAAGTGGACAAATAAATGGAAGACAACTCATAAAAAAGAAATAAAGTAAATAAATAAACAAAACCTCTCACAACTTGACACATAGCTAACTACTACCCTACCCCATCAAACCACCTCACCCCATCCCCTCTATCCCTCTCTCTCACGTCACTCACTTCTCTGTCTCTAACAAAACCAAAACTCCACCTCTCTCTCTCTCACCATTTTATCTCATTCACCATATCTCAACTTGAGAATGATGTCACACAGAATTCAAGCTGGATGGAAGAAATGGCGGAGTGCAACAGATGTGATTTGTGATCGAAATGTTCCTACTAAGTTAAAAGGAAAATTTTATAGGACCACAATTAGGCGAGCTATGCTCTATGGAAGTGAATGTTGGGCGGTAAAGTAACAACAATTACATAAAATGAACGTAGCAGAAATGAGGATGCTTAGGTGGATGTGTGGTAAAACTCGTAAAGATAGAATAAGAAATATAGAAATTCAAATACAAGTAGAAGTAGCACCAATTTATACAAAGATTAGGGAATGACGGTTGCGGTGGTTTGGTTACCTGCAAAGACGGCCTACAAATGCCCCAACTATAAAACTTGACTCAATAGAAACTGTAGAAATTCGAAGAGGTTGGGGCATACCAAAGTGAACATGGGATGCATTAATTAGAAGGGACTTGAATGGTTTGAAAAGCTCACCATCAATTGCACTTAATCGAGCACAATGGAAAAGTTTGATCCATGTAGCCGACCCCAGTTAATTTGGGACTGAGGCTATGTTGTTGTTGTCACGAGGTCTCTTGCTCTCAGCCTCACCATCACTCACGACCCTCCACCACTCTTGGCTTCAGCTCTCTATCCCATCTGGTTCGGGACGGTGACCACCCCCACTCGGGCGACTCCTTGACCTAGGTAAGCGCCATTGTTGCGTGGTTAATTAAAGAAGATGGTGTGTGCATAGTAATAGGGGTGAGTTTAGTAAGTATGTGTGTGTATACCTCGAGATTCATGTCGGTTTCGCAACATAGATGGTTGCCTCGGGATGCACGCTGAAATTACACGCATCCCGATAGCACATCGGGGTACATGCTGAAATTATATGCCTCTCGAAGGCGCCTCGAGATGGGGGTTGAAATTACACGCATCCGAGAGTGCCTCGAGATGTGTGCTAATTTCGCACTCACCCTAAGTTTACTCGATATGTGTGCTGATTTAAGAATAAAATAAATAATAATTAAAAAATAATCATAAATATATACATACATACATACAACGTGAATGTATAGTATATACTATATGCATATATATATATATATATATATATATATATGTAATAGTAATACATTTATATATGTGTATATATATGTATTAGTATACTTTATATATAATCAATAAAATAAAATAATACAATAATTAATTGGTCATGAAGAAAAAGAATTAAGGCCAAATTTGAGAGAATCGGCCGAGCCAAATCCACTGCAAATGTGGTCGCAACTTGAAAACTTGATATTTTTAGAAATTATGGTATTAATGAAAAGAAAATAGGATCAAATAAATTAATGTCTAAATTGGATTTTCGGACCAAAATTACGAACCTAAACTATCGATGCGACACTTGTCGAATCGGTGTTGGGGTCAAACCGTGGATACCATAATTGGAATTTTGCCTCAAGATACGTGTAATAATCAAAAAGTATTTTTAAGGTGAATCGCATTGATATCAACCTTGTAATGCATGCGTAATTTGAATAAGTATGAATAAGATTAAGAATTGAGTCTAATAAAGAAATCGTGAAATAATTTAGGGAATTCGGACGCGTCAAATGCGGGACTCGATAGTACGGGCTTCGAGTACGTCGAGCAACATGCGTGACTAGACGATTTAATTGTGCTTAATTTAGGGAATTTGTAAGTAAACCAATAGGAGCATTATCAGTAGTTCTTTTCTACTTCTTGGGCTTAATTTCTTTAATTGTGCCTACTTATGAAATTCCACTCCTAATTAGAGTGTCCGGGGCTAAGTGAGTCGGGAGGGTAGCATTCGGAACCATATCACGGGTTACTGGATTTGGGTCATGGATGGGAGGTGAGGTATTCGGGGCGCTATTGATACCCCTACGTTCACGATAATTTTGAATCTATTGGCGTTGTCGCGATTCTAGGAAGCTGAGCCTGTGGCGGTATAGTCGCAACTCGATGGATTTGAGACCACTTGGCTTCTCTCTTTTGTTTCCACGACACTGTCCTTTCATTGCTCTTATTTTCAGTCTATTTATCATGCACTTACTTTATTTTCTGGTCTTTTATATTTCCGCATTATTTATCGACTATTTATTTAATTCTTGAAGTACTGTTAAGATTCATCTGGATTTGCTTACTGGAATTGTCTCCTTTCGCAGTGACAATTGCAAGCCCCTGGTCTAGCAAGGGCAAAGAGCCAATGATTAGCGACTACCTCTGAGGGCTCACGGAGTGGCTCACACTTTTGCGATGCCGTAGGTTTTTTTTGTATTACATATATACATTTTGATGTTTTTGTAAAACTTTGGGATATTGAGGATTGAGCGACACTTTGATACATGTATATACTCATTTTGCCACCGTAATTATTCAAGGTATATATTACAGGGTTCCATACATAGGTTGTCATGTTTTACATATTTTTGAGTTATTGAAATTGCTTCGTTTATTTTCCTTCCGTTGCTTACTAATTTAAATCTTGTAAAATTAATAACTCAATATTAAAATACAAAACTAACGATGAAATGGTACAAGAAGGATGACTAGGCTTGCGTTGACCTTGCGAGAGTTGACTGGGGTCCACGTAAGTCTAGGCTGGCGGGGCCCAGTTTGTGGGAATTGGGGCCGTCACACAAAATCTTTCATAGTACAAAGTTTTTGGTTTCTATCCTAATGTTTGGAAAAGGTTTGGTTTGTGAAATTTTGATTTAAAACGAAAGAGATCACAATTCTACCAAAAACAGCTCAAATTGGAACTTAAACCGACCAGCAAACTTAGAAAAATTATTTCTCCCAATCTATAGTTTAAAAATTGGTGATTTTCGGTCACAATGCAGCTAACATACCAAATTACATACATACTAAAAGATCAACTTATTTGGATAAGTAATTAGGGAGTTATGCTTTTTAAAAGTCTAGTTTTAAAAATCCCTTAATGCATTCAATCACCTATTTGTATATCACATTTGGACATGAAAATATTTGAATTACAAAATTCCAAGTATGAAAAAGTTTTTTCCCTTTGAGTTAGCTTTCAAATGCCACCACATTGGGTTTATTTCGATTTAAATGAGCAAGTTATGACAAAATTACATAGGCTAGTTTATAATACAAAATGCAGAATTTCTATTTTGATCTTACAACTTCAAAATTCATATCTTTTTTTATTTCAAAGTCAAATTAAGATCAGCTTGAAATGAGGAATCAAAATATATAAACCAATTGCAAAGACTTAACCATCTACCATCTGAAAATGGCCAAAAACCAGAACGGGTTTCAACTTGAAATAGAGAGATGTGTACCTTGATTACACTTTGATTTGAGCTCCAACTTTTCTTGATCTTCCTGAATTTTTTAGCCAAAACCCTCCTTAATTCATCTGATTTCTTCTCCAACTTCCTTAGCTTCTAAGTTATGAAAATGAAATGAATTGCTTGGGTTGATCTATCAAATCTTGTAAATAAAAATAAGGTTGATTAATAACCATTGATCTTTATGTACACGCGTATCTCGAGACTAATCTAATGGCCTACATCTTGACACAATTCCACTAACTTTCCACTAACTCTACCTAACTAACACCAATCCATACTCTATTGGTCTCTTGATATGTCCTTACGTATCTCGAGGAACATCATATGGCTATTGTTTTATCTTTTTAACTTAGGTTACATTTAATACAAAATCAACTATAACCACATTAATTCTACTATTTAAGCTACATTAAACTTAAACCAACTTACCATATCACTTTATACCCCAGGTCCCATGTCGGCACGCAACCCAAGGCATGTCCCTACTCACGTTTCGACACCTATACACAAGTATAAGTGACTTAGTAGTTTACGCATATATAATACACTAGGCATACACCACAACAAATCTAACATATACCTCGGCCATCTCGTCTCGGTCAGTGCACATCACGGTGCGAGTCCTACGTCACGAGCCAATAATCCTGATTACAGATAATAAACGAGATTAAAAATTTGAGTCGTGACAGAAGTGGTGGAGGTGGAAGTCGTTAAGAACAAGGGGAGATTATCCAAGATGTTGTTAAATGGAGGCCAGATCTTCATTGGATCAACACTTAAATCGGCAGCGTCAATTATTGGGTAGCCATCCAAGGTGCATATTTTGACTTGAAGGGGGTAATAACAGAAATTGTTGAGGAAAGGATCTTAGTTGATCCAACTAAGATTACACCACCACCAACGACACTACCCCCACCTGCTCTCTAAGAAATAGTTGAAACCGAAGTTGACGCGATATGCCTTTTGATGCAGACAAGGGTCGAGATGGGATTAGCACCATTAGGGTCCATTGATGGCGAGGGGGAGTTAGTCCTGACTCAGTCGGCCGAGCTAGAGGTCTTATATATTGGGGGACAAGATGTATATCAAGATAGGCCGAGGGACACGGGAGCGGATAACTCCAGTGGGGTTTTGATCACCTCAGTTGAATTCCTATCTCAATGCGGCATTTAAATCATTGAGCACTCTCACGGGCATATGAAGGGGGAATCAAGTAACGCGATAAGTGTATAATTAGACATCATAATATATAGTGTTTAGTGTGATTTTGAACCATAAATGTCTATTTAGTGGTAATAATCTCTCACTTGTATGATTTACAGGTGTTAGGACTCAAAATGAAGAATTGACACAAATATTAGAAGAATCAGTCATGGTGATCAAGAGAAAAAGAATTTAGGATTCTACGCCGTGGCCCAAGCCATATTTCTAGGCCGTGGCATGGAACCAAGCTTCACGACCTCATTTTCGTGTTTGTTACAAAAATAGTAACTCATAGTAACTCACACTATGGCTCGCCGTATAATGGCACCGTGGCCCCTGTTTTACGTTTTCCAAGTCGTGGCCTCACCTATGGCCCCGTCCGTGGCCCAGTTCTGAAGCCCCACTTTTTAGTCCGAATTTTTAGCAACTTCGTTTTGCAATAGCTTTATTAGGTTTTATATAAATAGAAACTCGAGAAATCATTGTTCCCAAACTTCGTTTACGAAAGAGCGTTAAGAATTTGAGGTTTTCCATCAACATGTCCGGCTAATCTCATCAATCTAGACCGGAGGTAGATTAAACGACTCTTTTGGCATCAAACCTATGTGTAATATAATTTAATTCAATCTAATTGTTTTTCATTGGTGTTTTATACCCTTTGGTATTGCTTGATTAATTATGGTTAAACTTTGATTTAAACCTTGATTTATTGCTAGGGAGTCGTACGCATCCGTCCTTATGCAAGAAGACCATACAAGTGGCAATTGACCGTTCCAATTGATTCACCCTTTTCGGGTCCGGTCAAATTCCTTAAGGATCTAGGCTAAATCGGAAGCACCCATACTTGTGTGATCTAATTATCTAGGTGTAGTGCCTTCATAAATCCCCATGCAATCAACGCATTAAACCTCATTCACGTGAGTCCAGGGTTGTGTGTTGGGTTAGGAAAGTAGTCATTGTCGTACCTTAACTACCGAGAATAGGAAGAGCGAGGACCCACTTACATTACCGTGTCTATAGCTACTCTAAATTACCTTTAAATTGCATGTTTTATTTAGATCGACGACCATAGGGTTGATAATGCTAATTGAGGAAGTTTGTGATACCGATGGTTTAGGTTACTCTTCTTAATTGATTTCGTTACAAAGTATTTTCAATCTCATGTCTTTTGAATTCCCTCAACATTCGCTCTCAAACCCATGTTTTCCCTTTCCTTTAGAACCTTAGAAAGATTATTAATCTTTGTAGGATCGACCATTTGCCACTATCTACAAAATAGTTGGTTTAGGTAATATATTTTATTGACGCGTTCGGCGTGAGTCAATTTTTGGCGCCGTTGCCGAATATTGGTTTTTTTCTTTCTTTCTTTGGTTTTTATTTATTTATTTATTTTGTTTATCTAGTCCCTTATTTTTAACATGTATGCAGTAACTCCGCAATAGTCTCCTACTCCCACAACTATGGTCGATTCGAAGACTAATACTATCACAATGTGAATGGGGTAGGTATGTCATATAATGGACATCAGTTTTCTTTTAGGTATTCTCTTGTGCAACAGATCCAGGTTTGTGAAATTTGCGAGGATTATTCTCATTCCACATATGTTTGTCCTTACTATCCAAAGTATGAGAAACATCATTATTCTAGCTATGCATCACCATAACCCGACTTATTTTAGCTCATACAAAGTCCACTGATTCCTTAACATAAAGAGAGGTCTATACAAGACATGATGAATGACTTAATCTTCAGCCAAGAATTACCTTTTCAACGAGTTGATCAACAGTGTCACGAAGAGAGGTCTATACGAGACATGATGAATGACTTGATATTTAGATAAGAACTACTTTTTCAACAAGTTGATTAACAGTGTCATGAAAAGAATCAACAATTTCAACAAAGCACCTCCTTGGAAGATATGATGAAACAAGTAATGACAAATCAACAATGCTTACATGAAGAGTTTCAACAATTTCAACAAGTGAATCCAAGGTTGCAAAATTCGGAAACTCAATTTAGTTAAATGAATACTACGCTTGAGAATTTGATTGACGAGAAAGAGTTGTGTAGTACAGAACCAATTTTTTTCCAAAGGAGAATGTGAGTGTTGTAACATTGGAAAGTGTTGAGGTGAATGAGGTTACATAGGTTGAGGATTATTGGAGCGAAACAACGGACGAATGTGAAGTCTTTAAAACTGAGCTAGACATTACCGTTGCACATATGAGGAGGAGGAAAATGAGATAAAAATTGAAAATCCTTCAAAAAGGTCGGAGGAGCCGCAAAAACATAGCAAGGAAGACCAACATCTGGTGTTGGTGAAACCACCCACCCTCCCATGCATATTTGTTGAATCTTACAAGGGGGTGGAAGTAAAGGAGCGTTCGCAAACTTTCTACACTGTCAACACCTTTGTATTGAATGATCATAATGCGACAGAATCTTTTGTGTTAGAGGTCCCGAATGAGCTTCCAAGTCTGAATAAGGGCATGCATGTTTCATTGCCCAAAGCTATAGATGCACCATTTGTCATTGATTTCTCGAAAGGAGAGGGCATCACGTGATAAACCATTCTAAGTCTAGCCAAAGTAAAAGAAAATCACTTGTTGGGAGGTAGTCCGGCTTTATTTCATTTTTTTTTACTTCTAGCATTTATTTCAGTTTTAGATTAGTTTTTAATTTCACCCTTAGTTGAAAGAGTTCAGGCTCGCAAGATTTGGTTGGAATCATCCGAGTTAACTCATCTTCTTCTTAGTTCTTGCTCTTGTTATGATTTTTTTATTGTTTCCTTATTCACCTAGACATGAGAGACTTTTCCCTATCTTATGATGAAGTTTGCAAGATTAGGTTCAACTTCGCACTTAGCAGTACTTGAGCATGTTTTTCTCACTTGCTCACTTTTTTGTTCATTATATCTCTTTTCCACTTTCTCTTTCACCCGCTTTTTATTCCTTGTTCTTACTCACTTCCCGTTTGTACTAAACCTTAGGGATAAGGTTTTGGAATAAGTTTGGGGGTGCTTTCAGGTATTGATGATCAGTTTTGGTTGGTATGTTAGGAATTGCGCAAGACACAAGTATAACAGTTACATTTTTTTGTTACGTATTACGTGGGATTGACTGGTATGGTATGGTTGTGTATCTTCACTTAATTTTTCCTATTTTCTATCACATTTCCATCTATTTCCATTATTTTTGTTCATGCATCATATTGTTATAACATGCTATATAGTAGTTTATTTATGTCCATTGTACTTTTGTGACTACATATGTGTTCACGCATACTTTCGTTCACGGTTAAGACCATCTAGTTGAGTTTAGAGTCTCCTGAAACCTTGTTTAGTGCTTTTGGTTGTGGATGAGTTACTTAAGCCACTTATGAGACTTGAACTTTGTTGAACATTAGGAGAAACACTCAATCTAGAGCGTTGTTCGGTATTGTTGAGATTGCATGTTTAGGGAACTAGTATGAGGTTGAGACTTTATGCTAAATACCAAAGAGAGCATGTGGTCATAACTGTGCAAGTGGAAAAATGTCCGATTTCTAGAGTTCTAGAACGAGAGTGTAACACACTCGAGGCGAAATCCCATGATTGAAACACTTTTAGGGGGAAGATGTACGTCATTTTTGGATTTAACCCTTAGTCTTAATCCTACCCATCATTTTATCGCTAGTTAGCCTATTTGAGCCAATTTATACCTGGATTTTGTGATTACCTATCATTAAACCCTTAGTATTTTGTCTTATATCCTTTTACCTAGTTGGAAAGTTCGGTCAACCGTAGCGAAAGTGAGAAAGAGCAAGTTTTGGAGTGAAATGTGTAAAACCCCAAGTTTGAGGGTGTTTTTTAGTAAAATAAATTCCCACTGACTTCAGAGAAAAGAAATATGAATTAGGCTTTGAATTCATTAAAAAAATTTATCATTTTGAGACAAAAATTCAAAAAGAAAGAGCCAAATTGAAGAATCCATGGTTGAAAAAGGGGTGGAATACAAATTGAGAGTATTATGTTTATCCATGTGAACTCCTTGTGTATGTTAGCTCTCAGTGCTTACAGTGAGGTTGATTTGATCTTTTCCAACATTTGCATTTTCCTTATATCCTTTCCTTTGCACATTAACTCGACCCCATTACAACCTACTTTAAAGACCTATTGACCCATAACTGTGCTAAATCTACATTAGTGGAAAGCGTGATTGCATTTCTTGCCTATGGTACCCTATTGAGTGTTGAAGCACTAATTTTTTTAGAAATTGTAAACTTGCATGCTTGAGTGTATAGGCCCAAAAAACTCTTGAGTAGTAGATGATCTTTGACTCGATTGAGTCTAATTCTTTGAAGTGTGATTCCTATTAATGTTTGGACTCTGTTTCTAGACAACTCTTAACTCCAAACCTCTTCGAGGGGATGGTTGATTCAGTAGCATTGGAACCAAAGGAAACTCTACTAAACTTGGAATCGAGTATAGGGTGGGTTAGATGTTATTTAGCTAATAAATTTATTAGGAGTCTAGTTTGTTTAGTAGTAGGGTGTGTTGTCATGCAGCCCTTTGCTCGATATGTGCAAAGTCTAAGTTTGGAGGTGTTTGATAAGTGTATAATTAGACATCATAATATATATTGTTTAGTGTGACTTTGAACCATAAATCTCTATTTAGTGGTAAGAATCTCTCATTTGTGTGATTTACAGGTATTAGGACTCAAAATGAAGAATTTGCGTGAATATTAGAAGAATCGGCCATGGTGATCAAGAGAAAGAAGAATTTAGAATTTTAGGTCGTGGCCCATGCCGTATTTTTAGGCCGTGGCCACGGAATCCAAGCTTCATGGCCTCATTTTCGTGTTTATTACAAAAAATAGGAACTCGCGTCGTATAATAGCGTCGTGGCCCCTATTTTACATTTTCCAGGTCGTGGCCTCACCCATAGCCCCGTCCGTGGCCTCGTCTTGCGGCCCCATTCTAAAGCCCCACGTTTTAGTCTGAATTTTTAGGAATCTCATTATGGAATAACTTTATTAGGTTTTATTTAAATATAAACTCGAGAAATCATTGTTCTTAACCTTTGTTTACGAAAGAACATCAAGAATTTGAGGTTTTCCCTCAACATGTTCGGTTAATCTCATCAATCTAGATCGGAGGTGGATCAAACAACTCTTTTAGCATCAAACATATGTGAGATCTAATTTAATTTAGTCTAATTGCTTTTCATTGGTGTTTTATTCCCTTTGGTATTGCTCGATTACTTAGGGTTAAACTTTGATTTAAACCTTGATTTATTGCTAATGAGTCGTACACATCCGTCTTTATGCAAGAAAACCACACAAGTGGCAATTGACCATACCAATTTATTCACCCCTTTTGGGACCTATCAAATTCCTTAGGGATCTAAGCTAAATTGGGAGCATCTGTACTTGTGAGTTCCGATTTTCTAGGTGTAGTGCCTTCATAAATCCCCATGCAATCAACGCATTAAACCCAATTCGCGTGAGTCTAGGGTTTGGTTAGGGAAGTAGTCATTGTCATACCTTAACTACCGAGAATAGGAAGAGCGAGGACCCGCGTATGTTACCAGGACTATAGCTACTTTAAATTACCTTTGAATCACATGTTTTATCTAGATCGATGACCTTAGGGTTGATTATGCTAATTGAGGAAGTTGTGATACTGAGGGTTTAAGTTACTCTTCTTAATTGATTTCGTTTCAAAGTATTTTCAATTTCATCTCTTTTGAATTCCCTCAACATTCGCTCTCAAACCCCTGTTTTCCTTTTCTTTTAGAATCTTAGAAAGATTATCAATCTCTGTAGGACCGACCCTTTTGCCACTATCTACAAAATAGTTGGTTTAGGTAATATATTTTATTGACGTGTTCGGTGTACGCCATGACACTAGGGTGAAGAGAGAGCGATTGTAACTTGCTTCAGGGGTTGATTATAGTAGACCAGACGTGAGGGGATCAGATACGTCGCTGTAAGGATCGTGACCTGGAATATAAGAGGGCGGCTAGGGATGCAAGTAAGAGAAGTTTGATTAAGAAGGAGATGAAGGTTCAAAAGTCATATTTTAATTTTGCAAGAAACCAAACGGGAGAGATTTAGTCGTAGGGAGGTGTATGGGGTTTGGAGTGAGATATTTAAGGAATGGTTGGTTCTTTATTCGATTGGGGTTAGTGGGGGAATTGTGATTATTTGGGATACTAGAAGGGTGAAAGTAGTGTTTAGTATAGTTGGTCAGTTTTCGGTATCAGTTCAAGTAGTGGGTGAGGATGATACCTCGTAGTGGCTTAGCTGAGTATATGTTCCCCTTTAAATAGGGGAAGACAAGATTTTTGGATGAGGTGGGGGCCATTTTCGACCTATGCGGATCTCAGTGGTGCCTCGCATGCGATTTCAATGTCCCTCGGTTTCCAGCGGAGAAAACGAATAGTTCATAGATTACGACGACTATGCGTAAATTCGATATGTTGATTAGAGAAATGATGTTGGTGGGTCTTCCTTTGCTAAATAGTGAGTTTACATGGTCCAACTTCCGAGCCAATCTGATTTGTGCATGACTTGATCAATTTCAGTTTCTTAGTGAATGGGGGAGATGTAACAGCCCGCTCTAATTAATCTTATTTAAATTATTAATTACAAATTATGACCTGTAGCTCGAACCCACGTGGACGATGCAGACAAGTCTAGAGCACGTCAACCAAGGTATAAATAGTTATTTTTGTGTTATGTGTGTTAAATTGTTGTATTATTATTAAATAATTCACATCGCATTAGTTAAGATTTTCATTGATCGCGTTGTGCACGTATAATGACGAGAATGTAGTACATCGCGGGGTGCGCGTAACGTAGGTGTACATGGGGTAGTTGGGGGTTTAGAGGTCACATCATCCATTACATCACATTACCCATCAAATCACCCATATTCATCCTTCAATTTTCTCTCTCCTACTTTTCTCTCTCTTCTCCAAACAAAACCACAAAAATAACCCTCTTTCTCCCCCAACGATTTCCTTCACCATCTCACGCCCTCCCATTTTTCTTCCGCCACCAAGCTCTCCTCACACCTCCATAGTCTCGTCGCCTCTCTCACGAAGTCTTTCCCTCTTTGCGACTCCCACCAGCGACTTCCCCTGACCGAGATAAGTTGTTAGTTTGTTGTTGATTTTGTGGAGAAATTGAGGGCTTTAATAGTGAGGTTGGGGTGGTAGATTGTAGTATTGATATAATTGTAATTGTTGTTGAAGTAGTAAAGTAGTGGAAAAGAAAAAAAAAAAAAAAAAAATTGTTCTTTTCTCTAAAGATGAAATTTCAGAATGAAGGGGGAAGGGCCCGCCTGGCTACCCCTATGCTAGTCGTAGCCGGGTCGACCCGGCCCAAGCCTCGATTGGCCAGGTCGACCTTGGCTCGATGGATCGGGTCGAACTTACCCGAATTTGGTTCGATCGGGTCAGGTCGACCTTAGTCAGGTGGTTGGGCCGAACCAAGCCCGGTTTAGGCCCAACCCATTAAACAATTTAAAATTAAATAAAATAATATTAAATAAAATAAATTACATAAAATAAATAAAAATAGATGGAAATTTTGGAAAAATCCAAAAAAATAAAAAAAAACAATGAAGAATTAGAAAAAGTAAGGAAAATGAGTTTTGAGGCTTTTTCGGGCGTTTGGTGCCTCGTTATAACCCGAAAAGTGTGCTAAAATAAAACTTTGGAATAAAATTTCAAGTTTTTGGTTTTACATTATAAACTCACTTAATGGGACTTTAAAATAATTAAAGTGGTATAATTGGACACCAAGGACTTACGATACTATAATTGAGTGTCGGGTGCGCATCTCAAGGCGTGAGTGAGACGTTTTGAGGGCGATTTGCAATTGCTTGAGGTAAGTACACCCACGAGAAAATTAGTTAGAATTCATTTATAGCACTTGGTTTATTCTAAATTTCAGATTATTCTCTTGTGTTATTGATTACTACCCACTTATTGGTCATCCATTCTCACGTGTGTATGTGTATTTGTTGATGAGGTCGAACATGACGCTTACACCCCAGGGCTAGCTACCCCACGTTGTTTGAGTAATTGGCCATGTTGGGGCTACGCAATGATTATTTCTCGCGAGACCCGCTAGGTTGAGAGATGTTTGACGGGGACTTAAGTCTTTGTCCGGGTTCCTCTTGAGAGATGTTTGGACGGGGTTCTACCGTTCATGGGTTCATCTCATTCGACCGTGAGCTGTTTGGCGAGATGATCGTCATAGGTTCCTCTCAGTTTAGCTAAATTGATTCCTGGATGTCGACCGAGGCTTCTGTCTCGGTGCACTTGTGTCCTAATTTCGAATTTTCCGTGACTTATTTTCATGTGATCGCCTTATTTTCTTTTCATTAATTAAATTGCATGAATTGTAGTTGTTTTATTGAATTTCTTGAATATTAGCTAACTTTCTCCAGAATCTACTCACTGGGTTTTGTCATTATTTTTTATGACAAATCGCAGATCCTACGACGAGCCGAGACAATGGATCTTATGCGACTACCTCTAAGCTAGGAGAGCCCCATCAGCTTTTTGCATTGGCGTTTGTATATGCTTATTTACAGCTTTTATGGGATCGTTGGGAGGACTTATATACCTGATACATGTAAATAGTCATCTTTTGTACTTTTGTCGCTTTTTGATATATATGCTATCTCATGCCGGGTTTCCACACTATAGAATTGTTTATTAATGCAAACTTTTGATTTTTTTACAATATTTGCATGCTTTAAAGACTTTCGCGTAAATACTCAACTTATAATTATTTAATAACTCGTAAACAACTTAACGTAGTTAAATTATTGTAAATATTCATAAATAGATGCTAAATAATAAGTTAATGCGAATAAGATACATACGAAAGTTTGGTCGCATGCCGTCAAGGACAAGTGTGCAGTGACGTGGCATGCTTGGTGACATGTCCAGCAACGTGGCGGTACCTGGTTTGCTTCGAAGTTTGGGACCGTCACTGGAGACCTTCCCGAATTGTAGGCAACCCCTAGGTAATCATGTTACCTCTGATAATTCTCCTGTGATCCTTGATATTGGGATTATACAATAGGGTCCAACCCCTTTTCGATTTTAGAATGTGTAGTTTGATCTCACTTCCTTTCATAGCTTCCTCAAGAGTTGTTGAGGATAAGATGTAGGTCAAGTTGAACCGGGTTTCACGTTAGTAAGGAAATTATGGAAAGTCTACGGCAAACTGAAAGCATGGAATAGGGATGTCTTCGGGATAACTCACACACAAAAAATTTTGCTTCGGGGTACTATTAATCAGTTGGATAGTATGGAGGGGAAAACTTATTGGGACGCTCAAAGAATAGAGGAACAAAAAATAGCAAAACTGAAACTTGCCAAGGTCTTACTCACTGAGAATTGAATTGCGAGTCAAAAACTTAGGGTTACGTGGGCTAAGGAAGGCGATGCTAATACCAAATTCTTCCATCTTAGTAAGGGCGTCATTGACCGACTGCAAATGCAAAATGGTGAATACACAAATGATAGCGGTCATATCAAACGAGAGATAGTGGATTTTTATCGAAAACTCTACACAAATGATACGGGCTCTAGGTGGGAAATTAATGGCTTCGAGTGGATCATTATTTGAACGTTGGAGGAATACATTAGAATCTAAATGCTTTAAGTTGAGTAGGACGAAAATCGAATACACGCATTGTAAGTTTAGAAACATTAGACATCGAGATGATGGAGTGGAGAAATTAGGGGAAGTAGAAGGTCCTAAGGTGAACCACTTTAGATACCTAGGATCAATCATACAAAATGATGGTAATATTGATAATGATGTCGCACATAGAATTCAAGCTAAATGGAAGAAATGGCGGAGTGCAATGGGGTGATTTGTGATCGAAATGTTCCTACTAAGTTAAAAGGAAAATTTTATGGGACCGCAATTAGGCCAGCTATGCTCTATGGAAGTGAATGTTGGGCGGTAAAGCAACAACAATTACATAAAATGAATGTAGCAGAACTGAGGATGCTTAGGTCGATGTGTGGTAAAACTCGTAAAGATAGAATAAAAAATATAGAAATTCGAATACAAGTAGGAGTAGCATCAATTGATACAAAGATTAGGGAATGGCGGTTGCGGTGGTTTGGTCACCTTCAAATACGGCCTACAAATGCCCCCACTAAAAAATTTGACTCAATAGAAACTGTAAAAATTCGACGAGGTAAGGGTAGACCAAAGTTAACATGGGATGCATTAATTAGGAGGGATTTGAATAGTTTGGAAAGCTCACCATCAATTGCACTTAATCAAGCACAATGTAAAAGTTTGATCCATGTAACTGACCTCAATTAATTTGGGACTTAGGCTATGTTGTTGTTGTTGTTGTTGTTGTTGAGTGGGGCATTATTCCCTTCCAGATGGCGACACCTGTGGAGAGACCTTTCTCAGAAGATGAGGTGTGGACGTCACTAAACTCGTGTGAGTCAAACAAAGCTCCGATACCTGACGGTTTTACTTTTGCGTTTTTCAAAAAGTCCTAGAGGTTGGTCAAAGCGGACATTATGAAATATTTTGAAGATTTCTACTCCAATGGGATTTTTAGCAAAAATATGAATGCGACATTCATTAGCTTGATTTATAAGGGGTCCCAAGCATGGCGGATTGAGGACTTTTGATCAATCAGTTTAACCACTTCGATATATAAGCTATTGGCAAAAGTCCTGGCATACCGATTGAGAGAGGCTCTCTAGTACACAGTCGCGAAGGAACATAATGCTTTTGTACCGAATAGACAAATGCTAGATTCGATTCTCACTGCTAGTGAGGTGGTGGAATATGCTAGAGTCGATTGGAACTTTTTGGATTTAGTGTTGCATAAGAAAGGATTCGGTCAAAGGTGGCGTAAGTGGATAAATGGGTGCATAAATACTGCTAATTATGAGATCCTCATTAATGGGTGCCTTAGATGGAGCTTTAGGGGTCAGCGCGGTCTGAGGCAGGGGGACCCATTTTCTCCATTTCTTTTTATTTTAGTGGCAGATATACTGGGTTGAATGATATAGACACAACTAAAGGCAATGGAATGATTGATGGTTTTGTAGTAGGACGGGAGGACATACATGTTACTCACCTACAGTACGTTGATGATTCTCGCCTTTTCATTCGAAATTCGGAGGGTGCAGTGGTGAACATAATGCATATAGTTCATTCATTCCGTAAAATTTTGGGCCTCAAGCTGAACATGTCAAAGTGCAATTTGCTTGGGATAAATGTTTTTATAAGAAAGAAACAATTACTTCTACCAAGATTTGAACCTATGACCTTTTACTCTCAAACACCATACCAAACCATTGGGCCACTCAATTGGTTGGTGGTTAGGATAAATGTTATTGATGCAGACGTTAACTTGACGGCATGTACGATTGATTTCCAGGTAGGTACATGACCATTGAAGTACTTGGGCATCCATTGGGCGGTTCCCCCACTGTCGGTGGATTTTTGGGAACCAGTCTTGAGGAAAATCTCGCCTCGTTTAGATGGTCGGAAACGGGGTTTCCTCTCAATATGAGGTAGGGTTACGATGATCGCTTTGGTGTTAGACTCAATTACGACCTACTTCTTGTCTTTTTTTTAAGATTCCCGTTGGCATTACCAATAAAGAGGAAAAGATGATGCGAGATTTCCTATGGAAAAGAATGAATAGTGAGTCCTCTTGGGTGCTAGTTGCATGGAATCAAGTTACATTACCAAAGAAGCTCGGTGGACTTGGTATTGGGAATTTGATCACCCGCAACAAAGCGCTAACATGTAAGTGGATGTGGCGATTTAAAAAGAAACCAGAGGCTGTCTGGCTAAATCTCGGCCTTGGTTTAGAGCCCCATAGCGATTCATATCTAACTGTAGAGCGAATTCATTAAGGGTGTGTCCTATATATTGGGGAACAGCAAGAAAATTCGATTTTGGCAAAATGCATGGATCATAGCACGTTGTTTCACTAAAGATTTCCTGATTTTGTTCTCGCTTGCAAGGAGGCCTAAGGATAGTGTGGCGGATATGGCGGGCATTGATGACAGTAGGGAGTGGGATCATACATGGCACCATGATTTCTGAGAGTGTATAGGTAATGCAAGGATTACGAAATATGCGAAGCTAACTTATCGTCTACATCACACATCTTTGAGTCTTTAAATCCGCTTTCTATAGGTTGTGTCTTGAATCTTTTTTGGCTTCTTTTCATGTACATAATCTAATTTGGAAATATTATGCTTCTATGAAGTTGTGTGGATGGTGTGGCTAAGGAAGATCAACATCACTGATGTGCTTCAGAGAGGATGCCATGCCCATATATTACTCCCCCTCAAGGTGTTGTTTTTGTTTCTCTAACTCTGAACATATAGATCATGTGTTTTTGTCTTGTCCTTTCGCTTGCAAGATTTAGGAGGAGATGTTTGGTGAATTTTATCATGGCAATGCCTGCAAATTTTAACTACATGGATGGAATATATGAGTACATTTGAGAGCAGTGGTAAGAGGAATATACTTTGTATATGGGGGCCCCAAATTCCAGGCTGTATTACTACTCGCCACGTCGAATCCCACGTCACCTAGCCTACTAAGAGGGCCCGAAATTCCAGGCCGCCTTACTACCCGTTATGTCGCATCCCACGTCACCTAGCCTTGCCACGCATGGCCCGCTTCTCCTTGACGCCTCGCGACCTAACGAGTTGCTTACACTTTTCCAGCTAATCCTAGTTATGCTAACTATTCTTTACATAAGGATTAATAATTTAGTCAACCAGTTACTCAATTTATCAAGTTATATTATAATTTTGCAGCGAAAGTCTTTTAATGAGTAACTTATGCAATATTTAACAATCTTAAGTAGTGGAAAACCCAGCAAAAGATACCATGTATATATCAAAGGCGAGATAAGCAAAAGATTCATATACATGTAATCCGTGTTCTACAGTCCCCAAAACCTAAAAAAAATAAAATAAATACATATTGATATCACACACAAGCTGGCTCCACAATCTCAGAGGTAGTCGCCCAGTACCTCTTCTCCCTTGCTCGTCGAATGATCTGCACTCAGTCACCCAACAAATACAGTGACGAGTCCAGTGAGTAAAATCCCAAGAGAAGTCCACACAATATTCATGAAATAAAACTGATAAACTACGAGACATGCGAATATAACACCTGGTAATAGTACGTCATATTCCCATGAATGTAGGCAACATACGACAAGCAAAAGCAGTAGCGTGAAATAAATAAACATCATATACCACTAAACCAGCTCAAAAATAAAACATTAATCAGTAAACATCCGTATAATCATGAGAAAAATTTGACTACACCAGCCAGTAATCGAAAAATCAAATAGGAACCACATATATACTTATAGGCTTACAGTGAGTAAACCTCAACTTCAGTTACCGGATGAACCCTTCCAGACGCTATTTCAAGTCAAGGGAACACTTTAAATCCCTCCCAACAGTCGTAGATATATTCTACTGCCATCGACACGAGCACTAAACACAAGCAACTCGTGCAAGCGATTTAGCCACAACCAATATATACGCAAATCCGAAATAGGAGTGAAACCCCATGTGTGCCCACCAACAGTCACACATGAAATGCGATATCGAGAAAAAAAACCACGAGTTTTGTTAGGCATTTCAATGGGTTTATGCACCTCAATCCGTGCTCCGACTTCCCCGTACTCCCGTATCTGACCCAATTAGCTCCCCGATACCCGAGCTACGGTCACCTAAGTCCCTGAAGTCCAATTTTACATGTTTAGTACGTTTATAGGTGTTTGGGATATGTATTAAGTCATAAATCCCAAAACAACCCTTTATGTTCGGTTTCTGTCAATTGTTAGCACGCTATGGGATTAGTGTAGCACGCTATGTGGTGGTAGCGTGCTATGGACAGGATGTAGCGCGCTACTATTCTTCATTCTGAAGAGCAGTAGAAACCCAGAACGATTAGCGCGCTAATCGTTCCAGGTAGCGCACTATCTAGCCTCTGGGACAGAATTCTCAAGTCGAGAATTTTGTATTTCCCTTCCAAATGAACAAGAACGTAAAGCATGAATATAAGTCGTGAGATGATCAAGAATATGGAACGCGAGTGTGGTGTATAGCTGTCGAGCCTTGGGACGAAAATACTAAACCGAGAAGGCCCTAGAGGTGAGGAAATCCACACCCCCTTTTCACGGTCGAATTGAGGAACTCTGTTGGTCGGAAGGTAGACTCCCGCCCAACGCCTCAAATGAGAGGAAATCTGTGATGGAGGTGAGCCTCACGTCAACTCGCTCTCGAGATCATCGACTCGCTGAGAGATATCTCACGCATAGTCTAAGGTATGACCAACACCGTAGCAACAATCGGATCATCATCAACGAGAGCGCCGGAAAGGGGTCACACCCTCCCTTCGACCATGTACAAACACACGCGAGAATAGAGTAAATATGCAAGTGGAACTGACGAAAAGTAATGGGAAACAAATAATTTACAAGAAAAATAAGTAAATTATAAACTGACTTTCTCGTGGGTTTACTTACCTCAAACAATCACAAATATCTCTCCAAAATGTCTCGCTCACGCCTCGAGATATGCGCCCGATACCCGACTATAGTCTCCTAAGTCCATGGTATCCAATTATACCATTTTTTTGTTATTTTAGAGTCACATTAAGTGAATTTATAATGTGTGACCAAAAATTTGATATTTTGTTTCAAAAAGTTTAATTTCGGCACACTTTTCGAGTTATACCGGGGTGCTGATGCCCCAAAAAGTCCTCAAAAACTACTTTTTTATATTTTCCATTTTATTATGTTTTTCTGGATTTTTCCATAATTTTCTAGCTATTTTTCCTATTTTTTGATATTTATTTGATTTAAAAATGTATTTTATTTAATTTTTAAAAAAAAATTAATTAATTAAAATTAATTTGAGGTGGGTTGGGCCCGATCCGGGCCCGATTTGGTTGGGCCCCTTTCGGACCAACAACAACAACAACAACACACCAACAACAACATCTAACATAACCTCGTAACCTCCTTTTACACCAATTTGATCAAAAATCATCAAAAATGGATTCATTAGATAGAGGAGATGATGGAGAAGATGATTACATAGGTTTGATTCCTCAACTTGCCTCCAAAGTGGTTGAATTCCAGCTCCGATTCTTCCTCATCTCTCTCGATTTCCCAAAATGTAGTTTATTTTGTCGCATGTGTTTGATCAACACATCAATATATATCAAAATGAGATTCATCCCTAACCCTTGATCCTCATGTACTTACGTATCCCGAGGTTTATCTAGCGGTTCACCCTTTGACATTTTGCCCACTCGCCCCACTAGCCAACTCAAATGACACCAATTAGTTACTCACCTTGGTTCCTAGATGTGCTTAGGTGTATCTCAAGGACAATCCTATAGTTTACAATTAATTAACCAACTAGTCCTTGATTTATTTTGATTTAATACATTAGCTTAAGCCACACGCCTTTTGAACACCCGTCACACAAACTCGCCTAATAGCAACATACACACATGCGGTGCAATATAGTAATAATAAATTTAAACACCACATATATACAACCACCATACATAAATAACATATTTCCTCGGCTCTCGTGTCCGAGCCAACCGAGTTGTCCACGTAATGCTCGAATTACGACCGTTAATCTTCGAGATTAACGCTAATCGTGGTTTAATTAATTTGGGTCGTTACATTGTAAGGCGGGTTTTCTTGCACTTTTATGGGCCTTATGGTCTGAACTTAATTCTCGTATATTTAGTGGTAAGGATAATGGGTGGGCCCTCGTGGTACACCATTCGACTCAGTTAGAGTAACAGTACAGTTGTCCTTCATACCTGATAATCACACAAACAATATATCATATATCGAATAAATAATTAAAAACGCAATGAAATTAAAACTTTTTCAATAAAACAAACGATATACAAGAACCGACATAAACCTCGGCGGTAAAATCATATCCTAACCCAGTTTATTACAAAATAGTAATTCAATACAATATGTAAACAGTGAGGAGATCAATTCACCGTAGAGAAGACTATAAACTCCTAATCATCTTTGTTCCTGAGTCGAAACGCACGTCATTAACCTGAAATGTTAATTGAGGACTGAGTGCTCCAACTTGCTTAGTAAGTGATGCTCATAGACGTATCGATTATCAACTAATATTAATGAATCAATTAATAGCAATATGGATCCAAAACATATCTATTCAGACATTAAAATGATATAATAATAGATAACGGAATGCAAATTCACATGTCAATTGCAACTGTACTTGTGACATGTATTTTCATTTCAAAACTGAGCTGTAAACTCACGTTACCTCGAATTATAGTCCACAAAACCTCACACGTTGGCTGGCGTGTGATTTATGTGGTGTATCCAAGAATAGCATAGCTACCAACTCAAATAGGAAAGCAATTGGATACCTCAAGGTAGCTGAAGGGAAGGTGTCGGTAACTAACCAATCACATTCATCGTCACTCTAGTCCGATTCGCCGTCGTACCTCTTTCCGGATAATTTCTCATAAAAACTAGTTCAAGTCAAAGTGTATTGCCCCATTCTCAATCCATAATGCTATATGAACTAATTATACTAATTACGTTGCATAATTGATCAAAATACGAGTCCCGCTTACCTATGCCGAGCTTTTCTATTTTTTTCGATTTATAAGACTTCTGAGATCCACATACCTTTACTCGTCGACCAAAAACATAAAATAGACCAATTCTTAATAAATTTGGGTCTAATATTGTTCAATTAGAACCCCTAAATCGGTCCTTATCGAATCTGGAACTAATTTATTAAATTTTAGGCCAATGTGACCATTTCACATTTTTCGAGGTTAAAACCTCGATACAAAATCTTGCAAAAATCCTAAATTCTTCATTTTTCATAGAAATTCAACAATTTTTATTTATTTTATCAAAATATTATTTTTTGAGATTTTTCCTTATTTCTTTGGCATTTTTTTCTATTTTTTTAACATTTTCTCTATTTTTTTCTTTATTGATGAAATGGGTTGAGGCTGAACCCATTTTCTTCATCAACGCAACAGAGAGCTCTGTTTGCATTTTTTTTAAATCGCTGGGGTTGGGCTTGGCCCCAACCCCTGGGCTCTCTGGGCAGGGGAGACGACTCCATGCCTTCTCCGAACTCGGACAAACTCCGAGTCTCCCCTCTCCGGCAACAACGAACAACAACAACAACAACAACAACAACAACAACAACAAAACAATCATCTTAATCGACTCCATCATCCATCTTTCCATCTCCCTCTCTTTCTCTTTCGATTTTCCTCTCTTCTCTCCCTCATCAATTTCGATAAATAAGAAGATTTCCTTGTACGAATCTCGAGACAGATCTAATGTTTATTTTTTATTTTGATCTTTCTCGAAATACGTTTTACTTATCCCTTGGCCGATCTTGTGGCTACCAACCAACCCATTCATCTTAACCGACTTAAGTTTGATTAAAATTAAGTTTTCTCGACATCCGTACTCACAAATCTGGAGGACGATCAAAGAATGGAATTAAAATCACATTGATTTTTTAGATGTGGTCACACGCATTTTGAGGCGTGAAAAATCTCTTAACTCGCTAAAGTACAAACGATTCATTTTCTCGACTCTCACGCTATGCGTATCTCGAGGTGAATCCAAGCTTTAACATTTAATTTGGTTTAAACTTTAGGATTTATTTTTATATATTTATATATGTAACATATATACATATATATTTACTTATGTATTTTCGCGCCCATAAATTCGTTAAGAGCGCCAACGACTACTCTCGGGCGTGCACACTATTATACGTCCCACGCGTGTCACCCTCGCGTGTCACTAGGTGTTCACCGATTATTAATTATTTATTTATTTTTAACATATATTTATATATACAATTTATATAAATATATATAAGCCTATATTACACGTATATTACACGTCTATGATTTTGCAAATGCATGCACGCTAACAATTAGTGTTCACTCTGCACCCACATGCATCTCATAATTTTTCAATTACAACTAGTGTGCATCACCCTTGACCCACACACGGTATTACCCATCTCATAATTTTTCAATTATTCCATTATAGGCCAATAAATCCAATTATTTTTCATAATAAATAATACAATCCATACAAACAGCAAACGACACACAAATCCACTCACACGTTAATTGAGACAAGCGGACTTAACCACGAGCCTAACTAGGGTTAATTAAAAATTGAATTAACGCTAATCACCTGCTTAAGGTAACAAGTCATTACATCATTAGTCCCTACTTTTGTTGTTCATAGGTGGTGATGGTGTTGATGTCTTTATGCCACCGTTGTTAATTCTTTGCCTTTAGAGGGTGGTAAATAAGGTTGGGGGTCAACTGGGCATTGCCCTCATTGATCTCGACATAGTAGTACGCCCAATCTAGTTTCCTTTGTCTATAGGGGCACTTCATTCCGCGCACGGACGACGCTAGTATTTGAGGAGCACGTAATCTGGTCTATTATGTGGATATATGATTTGTTAGCATTTCCATCTTATGTGAATGAGTGTTAGTAGATGAGAGCTTGTTTGGCCCGTTATTATTAGGTGGTGCTTCTTGTCCCAATTGTGCCTTTGGAAGCGTTGTTGTCATCTCATGTGCCTATGCATATGGATAGCTTTTAGCCTTCCACAGAGGTTCACCTTCTAGTGTGGGTTCTTGGGCTATGTTTGACGTACTGATCATTAAGCCTACTTACATGCCGAGTCACGGGGCTAGCGCTGGGCATGCCCGCCCCCAGCCCCCATCCAAACCTAAGGCCCCTTAGATGACGCGACTTAATTTTGTTGGGTTATATAAATTGTTAGAGTAGCATTTTTGAACACATTTGTTGGGGTTCATTAAAAATTCACTATTATATGCAAGCACAAATCTCAATGCATATTGAGTGGGTCATAACCGCTCCATAGTAAATATAACAAAATGCAGATTGACTACGATAAACTTAAACTACAGATTGACTATGGTGTAGAGCCGATTGTAGTGACATACGACTGCAGACTGGCTGCAGTGTAGACTGACTGCGGAAGAAGAAAATGAAAAAGAGAAGGAAAGATTATATTTTCTTTCCATGCTTTTTTGAATACATATACCTCCTTTTTATAATCACATATGGGAGGGAAAGATTTAAATTACAATATTAATGGAAACAAATCAAGAGAAGATCTTGGAAACAAATTAGGAGAGAATCTTCATCGGTTGGTAATTGATGAGCTGGTTGAGGTGTCACGTAATATCCCCCCCACAAGCTGGAGTATACAGGTTTTGTATGCCTAGCTTGGATAAAAATGTATGAAAATTGTAGGATGTGTAGCCTTGGTGAAGACATCAACCAACTGATTTGTAGAACTAACTGGCATGAGATGGATGAGACCAGCTTGATACCTCTCACGAACTACATGACAATCAAGTTCCATGTGTTTTGTACGTTCATGAAACACTGGGTTTTTCGTCAGAAGCATTATCATAATAAAGTACAGCTGGCTGACAGTGAGGGACTTGAAGATCATCAAGGAGAAAACGTAGCCACTGAATTTCACAAGTAAGGGAGGCAAGTGCGTAATACTCAGCTTCAGAAGATGAGCGCGAAAATGTACTTTGCTTTTTAGATTTCCAAGAGATGAGGGAAACACCAAGGAACACACAATAACTGAAAGTTGAACGCGCGTTTCTGGACAAGTGGCCCAATCGGAATCAGAAAAGCCTTTGAGTCTTAGATCATTCTTGAAAGGAAAGAAAAGAACTTGCCCTGGAGCACTTTTGATATAACAAAGCTCACAAAGCGCAGCTTTGAGATGAATATCAATAGGCTTGTCTAAAAATTGAGGCAGTTGTTGAGTCGCATAAGAGATATCAGGACGACTAGTAGTCAAATAAAGAAGCTTCATATTCAGACTTTAATATTGATAATTGTCAGTCAATAGTTCAGCAGCTGTAGTTGTTAGCGGTTGTCCAACTATTATCGGCGACTTAGCTGGTTTAGAGTCTCTGAATCCAGTATCCTGCAAAATATCAAGAGCATATTTTTGCTGGCTAAGATTGATACCAGCAGATGTTCGATTGATATCAAAATCAAGAAAATATTTGAGAGGTCCAATATCTTTGATGCGGAAAGCACCATGGAGAAACGTCTTAATGTGTTGTATCTCAGCCACATTATTTCCAGCAAGAATGACATCATCAACATATATGAGTAGGGCAGTGAATTTTCCATCAACATTGTGAAGAAACAAGGACGGATCAGAGGGTGCTTGTTTATAACTTTCTGCAGCAAGGCTTCAGTCAGCTTTGGCATTCCACTGTCGACTGGCTTGTTTTATGCCATATAGTGATTTTAAGAAGTCTGCAAACACGGTTCAGCTGATCTATATGGAACCCATCAGGCAACTTCATGTATACTTCCTCTCATAAGTCACCATGGAGGAAAGCATTGTTAATGTCCAATTGTTCTAAGGACCATTGCTTGGCTGCAGCAATTGCTAACAAGGTTATGATGATAGTCATTTTTGCGACTGGCGAAAAGGTTTCAAGATAGTAAATGCCATGCTACTGAGTGAAACCTTTTGCCACCAGCCGCGTTTTGTATCTCTCGATAGAGCCATCAGCTTTGCGCTTCACTTTGTACACCTATTTACAGCCAATGGGATGCTTGTTTGGATGGAGCTCAGTGATGCTCCATGTTGAATTATCCTGCAAAGCTGGAATTTATGTTTTCATGGCATCACGCCAACACTCATGCTGCACACAGCTTCATGATAAGATAATGGTTCTTGGATAATGTCAAGTGAAACAGAGAAAGTATGGTGCAAGCTATCAAGATTATATATGGAATATATGAATGATAAAGAATGAGGAGATGTGTGCACCTGAGACCTTGACGTCGAGGAAACATTAGTGCGATTAGGAAGTGAATAGCTATAGTCATTGAGATAGGCTGGGACTTGCTTTGGCCGAGTAGAGCGTCTTGGTGCAGGATTAATTGGGGCAGCGGGCTGCTCTATGTTCAATAATGAGTCATTGGTGGCTGAAGCTAATGAGTCTTGGCTATGTTCACTGACTAGCTGCACATCGTCTGTAGCAAATGACAAGTCACTTGATGTAGTCACTTGCCGACTGTCATAATCATCAGAAGTGTCCTCAAACAACTCGGGCAAAATCGGATCTGGTGTGCGACTGTAACGACCCCTTCTCCAAATAAGGGCACCGCCCGGCCTAATCCCTAATTAAGCCCTAATCTCTCATATAGGACCTAACAAGGAACTAGTCAGCCTTATTTGAACACCTAAAAACCTACCAATTATTCATAATTAAAAACACGATACAATCTATAGTTAACTAGATAGTTCAAATACCTAACAAATTAGAGTTAATTTAAATTTTTCAAACTAACAAGTTATGCAGCGGAAATCTTCTTAAGTTACTGGTGCAAATTATAACATAAGGTCTAACCTATTGTGGAAAAACAAGGAAATAGAGATCATATGCATATATAAACAAAAGTGGTGATATATATAACATGTGTCTAGTCAGATGTTCCTATCACTCAATCCAAAAGTAAAAATATCATGTACATATAAAATGTATTAAAAAAGAATACAAAACGTACAAAAATATGTCGTAGCAGTCCTCCACTGGCTCAGAGGTAGTCGCCAATCTTCTTCTTGCCCGGTCTGCTACTCGACTGATCTCACTGCACCCACCGTCACAAACTAGACGGTGAGTACATGAAATTATTTAAGAAATACTGAGACATTGATCCACATTCCCAACCAGGCAACAAGTATCAAATGACATAATTTAATTAGAAACTATGCTGAAAGAAACATCATGCAAAGAGATACTTGAGTTAACCAAATATGAAACTGACTCAAGGCTAAGTAGTAATGGATTAGGGTCGGTCGGCCGTGAGCTACGTCACATCAGCCTTTCCACTACAATTTGAGATCTGCTCTATATCATTTCATTACAAATTGATCTCTATATCATAATGTCAAAAGGTCGTACTTACGATTACGCCTTTTCTATTTCAGGTGAATTAGTCGTCACCGGAATGTATACTTGCTAACATACCCGAGTTTTAAAACTCGTCATGCTCACCCAAGTTATTCTTGCGCCAACAAACCTCGAGGTTCGGTTACCCCGTTCAAGGCACGTTACCCCATGTGTCATGCAAGGTAGTGGAGAAATTCCCTAACATCCCGGAAAATTTAGTGACCCCGTATGAAAGCTAAATTTCTATCATCAAATGACCTTAATCACAAAACCACTTTCACTTTAAATAATGACTCGGTAATAGAATCCAAGAGATGTAACTGCATACTAATGCACAAAAGATTAGAGTCAAAATAAACAAACTAACATAATAGCATGTTGTATCACTGACTTCCAAACACAACAAACAACATGTTGGTATAGGAATTAGAATCAATGATAGTAACAGAGTATACTATGAACAACGTCATAAAATGAAAAGTAAACAAGTCATAGCATATGGATTGCAAAGGTAAATTCAGTCCGAATAACTGAGAATAAATAAATAAGTGGAATGAAATGTAAATAAATGTATCACATCAGTTTACTTACATACACAACAACTCCTAAGCTATCCGGCTTCTCGTCGCGTCGCTATACGCACCCAATACCTTGTAATAGCTCATTTAGGGTCCTAACATTTGACAATTTATCAATTTTAAATTCAAGCTCAATTATTTAAAATTCCTAAATTGGTCGAAATGGGTCGAAATCGCATTCGAGACCAATTTGCCAATTTCGCGCTTTTCGCCGTAAAAGTCGCGTCTGAAATTTCAAATAGTTTATTTTTCATAGAAATTTATCAATTTCTATTTATTTTGTCGAAATATAATTTTTCGGAATTTTTCCTAATTTTTCTGGAATTTTTTCCAATTTTCCTCCCTTTTTCTCTTTTTTTTCCTGTTTTTTATTTTTTATTTGGGTTTGGGTTGAACCGGGCCGAACCGGTTTCGAACCGGCCCGGTTCACCCAACCCATATTCTTTTCTCTTTTTTTGTTTTTGCTTTGGGCCGAACCGGGTTCGGCTCACCCGAGCCGAACCGGCTCAGTTCACCCCCTTCTTCTTCTTCTTCCTCGCGATAGAGCTTTTGCTCTGTCTATTTTTTTTTTTTGCTGGGGTTGGGCTTCCATCCCCAACCCCAGGTTGGGTCTCATATGCAGGGGAGACTACTCCCCTGCCTTCCTCGATCTCGGACGAACTTCGTCCGAGTTCGCCAACTCGAAACCAACAACAACAACCGAATTCAACAACAACACCATGACAACAACAACAACGAACTACATCAACTCACCTTGCGTTCCACTTCGGTCTCGGTCTCTCTCTCTCTCTCTCTCTCTCTCTCTCTCTCTCTCTCTCTCTCTCTCGGCTTCGTCCTCTCTGTTCGTTTTTTTTTTCTTTCTTCTCTGTTTCGTTTGTTTTGGGTTGGAGAGATGGGGAGATAAGTTTGGACTTTGGGGTTATTTGACCCATATATATATGATTTGGGTTGGCTTGAATGTGAGCCACACATCTCACAGCACATACGTATCTCGATGCACATCAGGTGGACTTGCTTACACCATTTGTATACTTGACACTTTCTTGAGATATGTGTGTGTGTATCTTGATGTATATCAAGTGATGTATATTTTTTTTTCTTCTTGAACTTAGGCCCATTTATATATATATTTGTAACGGCCTGAAAATTTGACATGTGCCACGTGTCAGGTCAGGGTCGTATGTGGGATCCACTCGTCGGAATATGTATGTCCGAATATCCAATTTGAGATTATAATGTAAATTGTTGAGTATTTCTTTTACGAGTTGGTATACGCGAGAAATTTGTTGAGTCGAAACACGAACGGGGATATATCGAGTCGCGTGTCGACGCGGGATAGAGTAGTGATTTAATGTGGTCATTAAATATATATATATACATTGGATGCGCCTCGTGATGCGTGTGGCGCGAGTGTCGAGATTGTAAAATGAGGTGGTAGTGGTGTGACCATTTATGGTGCCTCGAGATGTGCGCTGCCCAATTTTTAAGGAAAGCAGGTGAATATATATGTTTTTGATGTGCCTTGAGTTCCGCTCCGCACTAATCTCGATGCCATATTTGGTTTCTTCTCAAAAAGATTTGGATAAGAATCAGATAGAGGAGAGAAAAGAAGGGAGAGAAAAGAAGAGAGAGAGAGAGAGAGAGGTACGCCGACGACGAGATCGCGGTGCAGTGGAGCGGCGACTGGCGGCGTCGATGGCGGCCGCGGCGGTAGCCGGTAACAGCGCGACTACCGGCAGGGGCAGAGGCAGCCGGCAGCAGCACCTGCGTGCATAGCAGCTCCAGCGAGTGCAGCGGCGTTCCAGCCGGCGGACGATTCAGGCGGCGACGGTGAGTGGTATCACTGGCGAGGGTTGGCGAGCCTCTGCTACACCAGCAGGCGGCGGTCGGCCAGCAGCAGCAGCGACGGAGAGATGGCGCGGCTGGGGAATGATGAGCGGCGGTATAGGAGCGGCGGCGGCCTGAACTCCGGTGCGAGTGGTTGAGCGCTGTGGCACGGACGACGGGCTGGCCGGCAGCGGCTTGGCGCGGACGGCAGGCTGGCCGGCAGCGGCGGCGATCGCGCGGATGGCGGCGGCTGCGACTGCGGCGCCGGCGCGGTTTCGGCGGCAGCGCGGTTTCGACGGCGGCGCGGTGAACGGCGCGGAGCAATTGCACGGTGGGAGTTGTCGGACCGATCGATCCTCGACGAGGGATGCGATTCGACGGTGCGGTGGATTCCAATGGATTTTGGAGTAGAGACCCCCGTTGAAGGCCATGGTGAGTTGTATGCTAAGTAATTTGGCCGTGATTTGAATGAGTTAGTAAATTAGGTCTAAATGGTATAAATGGACACCAGGGACTTAAGAGTCGGGAGTCGGGTGCGCATATCGAGGCGTGAGCGAGACGTTCTCGAGGTAAGTAAACTAGTGAGGACTTGTACAATATATTCATTTCACTCCATTGGCTATTGTTGTTCAACTTTGCTTGGTGATAGATTCCTTTCACTTTATTAATTATTGTTGTTCATTCTTTGTGATGATAGCTATCTTTGGAATTGTTATTGATTGAGTGGGTCCATTGACAAGCGAGTCATGGTTAGTGTTTATATGCGATATGAGCTCTTTTACGGACGCCGTCGATATCTCCCAATTGAGTGTACGTTGGGGGCTCTTATCCGGTCTGTGGATATCTCATAGTCGCAAGGGTTAGTGGGGAAGCGGGGGTCTCGTCCTAAACCCGAGTCTGGGGATTTTGCCTCAACTCAACGACCTTTTGGTCGGGACTCCTTGCTATTTGGCATCACTCATCGATTGATTTGTTTACAGTCTTTTATATTCATGCGTTATCTGTTCTTTTCTTTCTATTTGCATGAATTCGACTGTTCTAGTTGTATTTTGAAATGATGTATATGTCCTACTGGCTTTACTTACCTGTGCTCGTCATTTTTGGGTTTGACTGAGTGCGGATTTACGGTCCAGCAAGAGGAAGGCTCCATAGCTAGGTGAATTTTTGTATATCTTATATTTACTCTCCTCTGATGATGATCTATTTATGCAGGGTTCCACATTTAGGTTGTCCAACTCTTTTAACGTTATTGTTGAGTTATTTGTAGTAATTGCTTCCGCTAAATTGTAAAACTTACAAAATATTAATAACTCAACTTACTAGTTTGAATTTAGGGATTGGAAGGCTGACTAGGTCTACGTTGACCTTGCGAGACTGGCTCTGGGGTTCACGTAGGCTTAGGCCGGGCGGGGCCTAATTTTGTGGGAAATTGGGGCCGTCACAATATTGGATGTGGTTTATATTACATTTCAATTTTTCATTTTATACAATAAAATTCAACTAGTTACGCTTACCCCACGAGCTGCTACTCTGGACTCACGTCTAAGACACGCGCAACACGAGGTAAGTCTCCGTTCGTCTCGATCTGCATACACGTAGAACTAACTTAGTAATCTACACATATACGTTACACTAGGCATACAACACACAAATATAACATTTACCTCGGTCACCGTGCCTCGGTAGTGACACGTATCTCGCTGCTGGTCCCACGTCACGGGTCATTTGGTCATGCTTAACGAATTAAACGTGTATTAATTATTTGGGCCGTGACAGCGACCATCATTGAAGGGAAAATTGTCTCATAAAAGACAACATTTCATGAGAAAAAAACTCGTGCGTCAAACTTCGATTTAAGGGCTGGAATGGTGCTGGCAAAACATAAACACCCAAAGACTTTTAATGATGAAAAATCATGTGTCTTTCCAGTAAGAAGCTCATACGGAGTCTTGAAATAAGTGACTGGAGAAGGCATAATGTTGATCAATGAAACTGCATGACTAACACAATCAGCCCAGAAATGACAAGGTAACTTTGCTTGAAATAACAAAGCACGAGCAATATTAAAGATATGTTGGTGTTTCTTTTCGACTCTCCCATTTTGTTCAGGTGTGTGAACACAAGACGTCTGGTGAATGATGTCACGATCTGCATAAAAGCTTTGCATGTTAAACTCAACCCCTTGATGGCTTCTGACTGCCTTGATTTGAGCATTATATTGTGTCTTAATGAAAGAGCAAAAATTTTGTAATAGTGGTCTAGCCTCACTTTTAGATTTCATGAAGTATAACAATGTGCTTCGATTGTGATCATCGATAATTGTTAAGAAATATCGATAACCAAGCAAAGAATGATGAGGACTCGGACCCCAATTATCAACATGAATCAAATCAAAACAATTTTGTGCTCTTTGCTCACTAATTGAAAATGACAATTTCTTTTGTTTCGCATAATGATAAATCTTGCAAGGCAATTATTGATGATTTGACTGAATAGTGGAATCAAAATTACTTAAAGCCTTTATTCTTGAATGTGTTGCATGCCCTAGTTGGAAGTTCTAAATGCTATTGACTGGAATGTATGTATTATTGCGGTAGGTTGTCACTGGCTGAGGAGTGGTGTTGACCGCGATAGGATGAACCGATTGAGTTAGGTGGTATAAGCCATTTACTTCTTTAGCCAAGCCAATTACTCTCTCAGATCGAAAGTCATGTATAATGCATTCACCATATTTGAAAATGATAGAGCAATTGTTAGATGAAGCGAGTTTGCTACCAAATATAAGATTAAAATGAAAGTCTATAACACATTGGTGAGCACAAAGACTGAAGTGAAATGAATAGTGCCAATATGCGTGACTGGTGCTCTTTTAGAGTTTGGTAATTGCACATGCATGTTATGTGCTGGCTGATATGAGGATAAGCAATTAAGTGAACTAACAATGGGATCACTTGCACCAATGTCCAAGATCCATATTCTATCGACCGTGCAATTAAAAGAAGATATATCTTGCAGCCCAGACATGGAAGGAGAATCAGCAGAAAGTAAGTTTACTTGAGCGAGCACGATGGGAGAATGAATCAACGTCATGAAACGCTGATATTCCTCAGTGGTGAGGGTGTGCCCAAAATTGATCATTTCCTACATTATTTGTGGCTGTTGAATTGAAAAGTTCAACTTGATTGGCTGTAGCTTACTTCTTTTTGTAAGATTTGAAGCCCGGAGGAAATACGTGCTTCTTTTAACATTTTTCCACAATATGCACAATAAAGCCACAATGAGAATATTGTGGACGCCCTCCATTCTTCATTTTACTGGCAAAGGCTGATGGTTCAGTTGTGGTCGACTGCTGAATGGTGGTCAGGACACCGGCTGAAAGTTGTCTTTCATGCTGGATAACAAAAGCAAAGACTTTGGTGATGGAGGGAAGAGGATCCATCAACATAATATGTGATTTGACAGTTGAGAAATTCTCGTTTAATCCTTTTAAGAACCGAATCACAAGATCTGATTATTGATCACAATTGACAATGTACTACATTTGCACTTCAGATTGCACGAACAAGAAGGAATTGGTCTAAGATTGGCTAGTTCATCCTATAAAGTCTTTAAGTGGATGAAATAGTCTGTCACATTTTTCGCTCCTTGGTGAAATTGATAAATTTCCTCTTGAAGCTCTGCTATTCGAAACGAATCGCCTTAAGCAAAACGTTAATTTAGGTCGATCCAAACTTCACGGGCTGTGTCCATCTAAATGAAAATCTTAGCAATGGAAGGATTCACATCACGAAGTAGCCAAGACAAATTCGAGTTTGTTCTTTAACTGCAGTGCCATTTTCATGGCTCTAAACCAAGAATAATAATTTCATCCTGTTTACACAAAAGATACCAAAACCAAAGAGGGATTCTCATTGGAATAAAGATAAAATGGACTAGAAGGTAAATCCTCCGATTTCGTTGAAACAACAATCTGATTTTGAGTAGCGGGTGTATGTTTCATCTCAAACAAAATCAATAATGAATAAGATTAAATGATAAAACAGTGTTCGCAACTATGCGCTCTGATACCATATAACATAATGCAGATTGACTGCGATAAACTAAAACTACAGATCAAGCATGTTGTAGTAGCCGATCATAGTGACATACGATTTGCGGTGTGGTAGATCGATCATGGAAAAAGAAGATGAAAAAGAAAATGAAATATTATATTTTCTTTCTATGCTTTTCTGAATACATACACCTCCTTTTTATAATCACATATGTTAAATTACAATATCAATGGAAACAAATCATGAGAAGATCTTGAGAACAAATCATAAGAGAATCTTAATCGGTTGGTAATTGATGAGCGACGACGCGATGGAGGGACTTAGGAGTCGGGTGTTGGGTGCGCAAATCGAAACGCGAGCGACGTTTGAGGTTCGCGTTTCTCGAGGTAAGTAAACCAGTTAGGGATTTATACAAATGATTTCATGTATCTCCATTGATCGTTGTTATTCTTGTTATTTGATAGCTTTATTGTTGTTCATTTGCTTTGTGATGATAGCTATCTCGTGAAATTGTTATTGATTGAGTGTGTCCAATGGCAAGTGAGTCATGGTTATTGTTTATCTCGCGATATGAGCTCTTATCCGGACGTCGTCGATATCTCCCAATTAAGTGTACGTTGGGGGCTCTAATCCGGGTTCGTAGATATCTCATAGTCGCAAGGGTTAGGGTTGGGAGGCATGGGGCTCGCCTAACCCGAGTCTCTTGGGATTTTTCTGCGACTCAACGACCTTTTGGTCGGGACTCCTTGTTATTTGGCCTCACTCATTGATGGATTGTTTACGCTTTTATATTCATGCGTTCTTGATTCCTTTCGTTCTATTTGCATGAATTTGACTTAATCGCTTCGGATATTGTGAAATGTTGTATATCTCGTCTCTTTGGATTTACTTACCCGGCTCGTCATTCTTATGTTTGACTAAGTGCGAGTCTGCGACGAGTAGCGAGAGGAAGGCGTCATAGCTAGGTGATTTTTTGTATATTTTGTATTTACTCTCCTCTGATGATATTTACTTGGGTTCCACAATTAGGTTGCCTAACTCCCTGATCTTTTTGTTGAGTTATTTAATGCATTAGTCGCTTCCGCTAATCTTTTTAAAATCTTGCAAAACATGAATAACTCAACTGTAAAATGTTGAAATTACTTGTAATAATGGATTGGAAGGCTGACTAGGCCTGCGTTGACCTTGCGAGACTGGCTCGGGGGTCCACGTGGGCTTAGGCCGGGCGGGGCCCAATTTTATGGGAAATTGGGGCCGTCACAGTTGGTATCAGAGCCGCAGTTGTCAATACTCGACTCTTGATTGAAATCACATGCCATGAAGAAACAAACCAATGAAGTTAGGAATGGTTGAACTTAGAGTGGAACCCTATGATCATGACTTAAGTCTTCGTTGGGAAGTGAGGAGAGTAATTGATGTGTTGTATACTCTTGTGTATCAAGTGAGACATGATGAGTAAATCGAAAAGGATTGACGATAAATTTATCGGATCCGAGAAATTGATTACTTTGCCTATGCATACGTCCCTAGAAGAAAATCGAATAGGAGTTCGTTCATAGGAAAGTAAAGTTTGAAAAAGAAGGAAAAATGACGAATTGTAGACTCTAAGGGAACATAGTGTTGAGATGACTTGAGAGCTAACGATTACATTATGTACGGACTCCTTACCTTTGACGAAACCTTTGGAGTAGTAGTGTTGGATCGAAGCCCAAGTAACTCCACTTTAGTGACACTATGCATTTATCGTCTCGGGGTTGGTGAAGTCAACCACCACCTTTATGGACTGGTAAATGAATTAAGTGTTACGAGTTGACGTAGAGTCTGCAAATTCGTTCTAAAAGTCGTGGGTCACCTAAGTATAAATCCTTTGAGATCGTATAAAATTTGTTCGATGCGTTAGTAAACGTACGGAAGGGAATTTACGTGCAAGTAGTGAATGTTGTACAACCGTATCCGATATGGTATATTTGTTTTGTATATATACGACATCGAGGATTCGTGGCTATGGAAAATGCGACGACGTTTCGGACATGGTTTATGAATGATCGTGAGGCACGGGTTCGCGGTTTGCGAGCGCTGATGAGCTGCATACATCGCACGACCAGCAACTACAGGAGATTCTTCGATTGCTAAGAGCACATGTTACACCGTCGTCGTCGCGGCGCTAGTTGGACTGCGCAAAGGGTCGAGGAGACACATGTTCGAAGCGAGATATGGTGATACGGTGTCGAGTAACTTGGCTAAGGAGAGGCGATCTCGCGAGTTCAGCGACATTTTCACGGTGGTACGGATCGCGGAGCAAAGCAAAGATTTATGACGTCTTGGCCACACCAGATCATATGAGGTCGAGCATCGTATCAGTTTCGTTGTTCGGCGAGGCCGATGTCTGGTTGTGCACTACGGTGGCGTTGTTGTGGACGCTCTGGGTTGCAGTCGATGTTATGGTGAGTGAAAGCGTGGGGGTACACGCATCGGAGGACCAGGTCCCATTATCGGCATCGTTATAGTCGGTGTGAGGGTCTGGAAAGGATCGGAGGAAAACGAGGGTTAGACGGTCATGGCAAATAGAGCAATCTCATAGCGTATTGCGTTTCCACCGTATGCGGTGTATATGGCGCTAAAGTTAGATGGTCCAGTGCGCAGAGTACGCTAGTGTAGTACATCGCCTAGCACCGTCGGATCCTTTGCGGTGGCTAGAGACACGGTCGAGATCCATCGAGTGCACTAACAAGAACAACGATCTAGTCATGCACAGGGACAAGGACATTGACATGTTCCATTTGGATTGGGATTTCAACGTACTGTATGGGCGTATGGACGACCTGAGTGCACAAAGCGCCGTAAACATATTCATACTATTGCCACGTCAAGTCCGACTACTATCCACCGTAACTTTGAGGGTACGACGAGTTGTGTTGAGACTCACTCGATCGAGAGACTAGCGGACGGTCAAAGAGACGATTTACATTATCGCAGATATACGAAGCGAGATATAAGTTTGTTAGTGACGGTGGATCATGAAATTAAAATGTTCATTTGTATTCATTTGTATTCCAATATATGTTGCGAGGATGTTGCCCCGACATATATTGATGGGAAGAGAGCAGATGGTGTGTTATTTGCTTAGGAGATCTCGGAGGAGCCCAAACTTGTCGCGGAGGAGCCCGGCCTACAGAGTAAGATGGGGGTATGGCCTTGGCGAGTATGGCCTTGGCGGGTATGGCCTTGGGACTTCATTCATAAAACACCATTGTCCTGTGCGATTTGCTTCAATTTCGAGGACGAAATTCTAATTCGTTGGGAAGACTGTAACGACCCGAAAATTTGACTTGTGCCACATGTCAAGTCAAGGTCGTATGTGGGACCCACTCGTCGAAATACGTATATCCGAATCCAATTTGGGATGATAATGCTAACTATGCGAGGAATTCGGTGAGCCAAAACACGAACGGGGACGCGCCTCGAGTCGCGTGCCAACGTTGGACCGAAATGATACGTCTCGTGTTGCGTGTAGCGCGAGTATCGAGAGTTTGAAATGAAGCGGGTTGGTGCCTCGGGATGCGCGCTACTTGGTTGTTGAGTTTGCCTCGAGATTCGTGCAACACGAATTTCGAGGATACTTTTGATTTGGAATTAAAAGAGAAAGATAATTAAATATTAAATATATATATATAAAGGAGAGGATAAGATCAAAAAAAAAAAAAAAAAAAGATCGAAAAGCTCGAGAGAGAGAAGGAAAGAGAGGGAAGAGGAGAGGAGGAGACCGGCGGCTCCGCGAACCACCGGCCGGGGACGCGGCAATGGCGATCGGACGGCGATGGCGGCCGGCTCGGAGGAGGTGGCGACGATCGCGCCGGCAACTACAGCGCGATCGCGCATAGCGATAGGGTCGCGGCACGTTCGCCCAGGACGGACGAGCAGCGCGGCGCGCTTCAGCAGCGGCGCCGGCCGGGCGAAGCGTGCGGCGCGAAGCGGCAACGACGCAAGCAGAAGAGCGACGACTCCGGCGCGGCCATGGGATCGGATCGGCAGCGACGAACAGCGACGACGCGACGCGATGAGACGCGACGCGAGAAACTCCGGCGGCGGCGTGAGCAGCGCGCATGGCGGCGCGTGCAGCGAGCGCAGTGCCGATGGCCGGCGAGCGACGCAGCGATGGCGCGTTTTTATCGGTCGGATGCGCGATTTCGACGATATCGCGACGACGCGATGGAGGGACTTAGGAGTCGGATGTCGGGTGCGCAAATCGAGACGCGAGCGACGTTTGAGGTTCGCGTTTCTCGAGGTAAGTAAACCGCTTAGGGATTTATACAAAGATTTCATGTATCTCCATTGATCGTTGTTATTCTTGTTATTTGATAGCTTTATTGTTGTTCATCGCTTTGTGATGATAGCTATCTCGTGAAATTGTTATTGATTGAGTGGGTCCAATGGCAAGTGAGTCATGGTTACTGTTTATCTGCGATATGAGCTCTTATCCGGACGCCGTCGATATCTCCCAATTGAGTGTACGTTGGGGGCTCTAATCCGAGTTCGTAGATATCTCATAGTCGCAAGAGGTTAGGGTTGGGAGGCATGGGGCTCGCCCCTAACCCGAGTCTCTGTGGGATTTTTCTGCGACTCAACGACCTTTTGGTCTGGGACTCCTTGTTATTTGGCCTCACTCATTGATGGATTGTTTACGATCTTTTATATTCATGCGTTCTTGATTCCTTTCGTTCTATTTGCATGAATTTGACTCGCTTTGGATATTGTGAAATGTTGTATATCTGTCTATTGGATTTACTTACCTGGCTCGTCGAGGTGTCACGTAATAGTAAATGCATGTAAAAGAATAGTTAATTATAGTAGTATTTTTTAAAACTCAATTTTTGTTTTACTTCATTGAGAGTCGAACCACGACCTTTCGAAATCTTGCCTTTTAGCAAGTGATGTCTTTACTATTATAACATAGATGCTTTGACATTTTTTAAAACTCAATTATCATGTACAAAAAGCACACCGTGAATGGCATTAAATCATTCATGTATATTGAATGCCAAACAATTATTTATTTTATATATTCTCTTTACTCTTTTAAATGCGGTTCTTTTTATAATCTCGAAGTACACAAAATTTTAGTCTCAAAAAATAAATCAATATGAAGTTTAGATTTTCACCAACAAAATTTAATAAAATCAAAATCAAAACAGTTTTTTCTAAAAATAAATCCGAATAAATATATTTAACTAAAATAGTTAACTAAATATTTTTTTATAAACTTAACAATAAGTGCAAAAAGCACACTATTATAATTACACTAAATCAAGCGAAATGGAGTTTGATCTATGTAGCTGATGCAAAAAAAAAAATTTAGTTTAAGGAAGTCAAATATAAGTCTTCAAAAAAGAAATCAAAATATAGAGGCCCCAAATTTTTTTTTCGCCTTCCATCTCTAAATTGACAAACCCGACACCGTGCCGAGAGCGCGATCGATCATGGTGTAAATGGTTTAGGTGACACGTATTGGTCTGTACATTTAAAGCTCAAGTATGATTTAAAGCAGTTGGGTAGATGGGAAGTTGGGTGTCTACGTGTGGTAAATGGAAGCACCACATAACTTTTTGTTGATGGTCGGTTAGGTATTGTAAACTATTTTTGGGTATTTGTACTGCAAACACAAATAAGAGAACTTTCCTTCTTTAAACACCTGAATTGCGCATATCACTTCCAAAACACTGCAAACACAAATAAGAGAATTAATGATTACTAAAGACTAATATAGCTAAAAAAACGTAAAATATATAACAGCTTTATCTTTTTTTTATAAGAATGAAACAAACTTCCCCCCTTTCAATATATATGGTTCGAATCGATTTATCATTGATGACAACATTGTTAAGTCTTACTTAATATATAATTGATTTATAATATATTATTAAATTTGAAAATCCTCGTGTAATAATGTGTTAAAAATACAAAATAATAAATTGGCCAACATATTATTTATATCTCAAATTTATTAATTTAACGAATATACAATTACTTATGTTTAATTTAATTTTGTATTTAATATATTTTTTATTTAAATGTATTTAATATATTTTAACAACATATTTACGGAGATTGTTAGTCGATGTTGTAATATATATATATATATATATATATATATATATATATATATATATATATATATATATATATGTTTTTTAATGTAAACACCTCAACAGCAACAACAACAACTTAGCCTCAGTCCTAAATTAACTGGGGTCAGCTACATGGATCAAACTTTTTCATTGTGCTCAATTAAGTGCAATTGATGGTGAGCTTTTCAAACCATTCAAATCCCTCTTAATTAATGCATCATATGTTAACTTTGATCTGCCCTTACCTCGTCGAATTTTTACAGTTTCTATTGAGTCAAGTTTTCTAGTTGGGGCATTTGTAGGCCGTCTTTGCAGGTGACCAAACCACCGCAACCGTCATTCCCTAATCTTAGTCGTATCAATTGATGTTACTCCTACTTGTCTTTGAATTTTAATATTTCTTATTCTATCTTTACGAGTTTTACCACACATCCACTTAAGCATCCTCATTTTTGCTACGTTCAATTTATGTAATTGTTGTTGTTTTACTGCCCAACATTCACTTCCATAGAGCATAGCTGGCCTAATTGCGGTCCTATAAAATTTTCCTTTTAACTTAGTAGGAACATTTCGATCACAAATCACCCATGTTGCACTCCACTATTTCGTTTATCCAAATTGAATTCTATGTGTGACATCATTCTCGATGTTACCATCATTTTGTATGATTGATCTAGGTATCTAAAGTGGTTTACCTTAGGAACTTTACTTCCCTAATTTTACCACTCTGTCATCTCAATGTCTAGTGTTTCTAAACTCACAATGCATGTATTCGGTTTTCGTCCTACTCAACTTAAAGCATTTAGATTCTAATGTATTCCTCCGAGTTTTAATTTCCTATTCACTCATCTTTAGTTTCATCCACTAAGACAATATCATCTCGCAAATAGCATACACCATGGTATATCCTCTTGAATATGTCTAGTTAGTTCATCTATAACTAAAGTAAATAGATATGGGCTTACCGATTTCTCCCGCCATAAATTTCCTTAAAGGTGTGTGATGATCTATGCTTGTCGGCGATTTGTCGCGAAATCTGTGACAGATCTCACTCTGACAGATCCGCGATAGACTTGTTTTTGTCGCTAATCATGTCACGATCTGCGACGAAGAACAAAGTATGTCACAGATCTGTCGGCGATCTGTTGCAACATAAAAAAGGGTAAAATCGAAACTCATCCTCCTCGACCCCTCTCTCGCAAACCCTTTTTTCCTTCGCGCGCCAATGACCCTTCATCGCGCGCACAATCCAAGCCACCACCGCGTCGCTGCGTGTCGTCCATCTGTCATCGTCGACGTCGACCGCGACTCACCGGCTTTCTCCTTCCTTCTGCAACGCACGCCGACGACACCGCGGTCGCGCTTTGTTCGCTTGTCGTGATCGCCCCACTTTTCGCCGCGCGGTTCCGTCCGTTTCCGCCGCCGCCCCATTTCTGCCGCATTGTTGGCCACCACCACGCGCTCCGCGGCCTCTTTTCCGCCCCCACTCCTCCTTGACTGAGTTTGGGTCTCCTCTCGCGACGACTCGCGACTCAAGCACACCGACACGGCCACGTCGCCGAGCTTCACCGGTGGACAAGCACGAAGGCATAAGCGAGAATCGTGGATTGCCTCGCAACCAAAGCGGTGGACCTTCGAATCACATCCTGGTTTGCGTTTTCTTAAACTTCTATTTTGGAATTTTGGTTGAATTTTGTTTTCATTACTATTGAAATTAGGAAATCTAAGTTTTCCTTTTTATATATCAACGAAATCGTACGTGTATTATGCTTAGCATTCAAAAATAGCGACAACCTGCTATACAACAACAAACCAACAACTCAACAATTTGTTGCTAAACAACAACAAATCAACGTCTGAACAATATGTCACTAAACAAAGAACAAATCAACGTTTGAACAATCATCGCTAAACAAAGAAACAAATCAACAATCGAACAATATGTCGCTAAACAAAGAACAAATCAACAAGTATAACGAATTGAATTTGCATTTAGGTAGTTTAAATTTTTACGTAGCTTGTCATATGACAATTATCATTTACTATTGTTAAATTTAGTTCATATATAATATGTTCATTGAATAATAATACGATAAATTAATAAATCATACATTGTTTAAATTATTGTTTGGCAGTGCATTTCCAACGAAAAATGATATCTTATTGAGTTATAACTAATATATTCTTATAATGTTTATTAATTGTGATTGTCATTTAGTTGGTACGTATTTATATTTGAAATCTCAAGACTGTATATATATTAGGAATTGAAGAATATTTAGATTTATTTGTAAAATAAAGAAAAGTATATTAATTTATATACTTCATTAGTAAGAATTGATAAGAAATGTCGAGAGTATATGGAAATTTTGAAAAAATAACTTGGGCAATTCATGGTGAGGAAAAAAATTATATAATGTTTGTACATAGCATGTTTGTAGGGAAAGCACACCTGAAGAAGCTTAATCGTATTTCCCTTTGAACTTTTAAATTATATATTGTTTATTAATTGTGATTGTCATTTACTTGATACTTACTAGGTACGTAGCTATATTAAAAATCTCAAGATTATATATAATCCAATTTAATGAATATTAATTTGGATTATTTTCTAAAACAATAGTAAATTTTTAGGATTTATATTCTTTTTTTAAGAGTTGATAAGATTTATCCATTTATCTACTGAAAAACTTAGGATCGAGATGTCTACTAATCGAGAATGGATGTATAGTCGTATTGAAAATGGCTTTACTCGACGAGAGTTCATAAACGGCGTGAACGAGTTCATCACATACGCAAAGACCCATGCAACCATACGAAGTGTCGTAATCGTTCATACTATGATGTTGACACCGTAGAACTTCATATTCTTCGTCGGGGCTTTCTTCCGAGATATCAATGTTGGTCGAAACACGGGAAGAAGATTATATGTACACTCAAAATGTACACGACGAACCTAGCAATACGATGAGAAATGATGACCACGAAGGGACATAGACGACCAATTATTGTACATCGTATCATGAGATGGTGCACGACTTGGCCGGTTCGAGTTTCAATTGGTGTCATCCTAACAAAGTCCAAATCTTGGAACGAAAAATTTGTATGATATGTTAGACGCAGCAAGTCACCGCTATGGCAAGGGTGCGATAACATGACGAAATTGTCGGCATCGCGAGACTTGAGACGGCCCCAATTTTCCACAAATTGGGCCCCGCCGCCCTAAGCCCACGTGGACCTCCGAGCCGGTCTCGCAAGGTCAACGCAGCCTAGTCGACCTTCCAATCCATCATTATACGTAAATTCAAAAGTTTAAGTTGAGTTATTAGTATTTTTCAAGATTTACAAATTAAGCGGAAGCAATACTACATGAAATAACTCAACAATAATATCAATGAGTTAGGCAACCTAATTGTGGAACCCAAAGATAAATGTATCACATCGGAGGAGAGTAAATAAAATATATACAAAATATATTCACCTAGCTATGGAGCTTTCCTTTGCTACTGTCGCGACTCGCACTCTCGATCAAACATGAGATTGACGAGCCCAGTAAGTAAAATCCAAAGTAGAATCTAAACAAGTAATTCAAGATAAAAAGAAACAATCTAAAAGTCATGCAGATAAAAAGAAAACGTAATGAATGCATGATAATGAGATCAGAAACAGTGAAAGTACAACGAGAATGAGTGTCAAAGGAAACAATATAGAGAGGTGCCCAAGTAGTCTAAGACCACCGAATGCGGGTGCCACAGGGTCGGGGTCGCAGAGTCGCGGCAACGCCAAGCAGACTCGGTCATCGGATACGGCATCGCCGTACCTAAAATGTCGCGAATGAGGGATATCAACGGCGCCCCGGATAAAGCACATCTCATTCCGAATACTGTGACTCGAGGTCATGGCCCCGGTGCGAGCCCAAGCAACCACTCCAATCGAGAGACACGAGTACGACTCACTTGGCCCTGGACACTCATAAGAGTGAGAATTCCAAGAAAAGGACATGATTCAACATCAATCAAACATGCAAGCTCAAATGAAATACTCGTACATTTTGCTCCAAAGCTTTCGTCAAAGCTAAGGAGTCCGTACATGATGTAATCGTTAGCTCTCAAGTCATCTCAACATTTTGCTCCCTTAGAGTCTGCATTAACTCACTCTTAAGAAATTTTTTTGTTTTTATTTTACACGTCCCTCATTTTATCATGTCACTTCACCAATTTTTTTTTTTTTTTTCTTTCGGACGATAAAGAATCAAGTATTTAGGGTTAAAGGTTTATCTAGCAAGGCACTATTATCCAATGCATAATTACATTATGATTGTGATGCTAACCTCATTGTGGCAATATGATCAATATGATCAAATGACCAAAACCAAACTCTCCACTCAACAACCATGGTCGCACAATGCAAGCTTGCTCTTCAAGAGAGTTTTTAAATCGTATGAGACATGTCCATCTCTCTTCTTAGAGACTTTCGAGTTACCTCGTCAAAGTGCACAAGTGGAGATGGAGATATAACTCCTAAACACCTTCTTTCTTTGTTGTCGGCACAATCTCAAAGTCCTAGTAAAGGATTATCAAGCAAAGACGAGATCATCATCGCAGCCTCATTTAAGTGAAACGGGTGTGTCACTTAGAGTATTGTTGTCATTCTAGTATTTTCCATTTTCCACAATCCAATCGGTGTTCTAGCATTTTAAAACTCCAAAAGCTCTCTAAATTCCAAAACATTGATTTCAAGTCCCAAGTAGACTCAAAATTATTCAAATGTCTCCATATTACCAATTTAAAATCATTTAGAGACTCAAACTTCCATTTCAAGTCTCAATACTATAGGAAATCCTCAATTTCAGTAATAACTAAACAACTTGAAATGAATTTAATGAACTCTTTTGAGTCCTAAATAAGATCAGAATTCCTCTAAATGGCTTGAAAGTCAATTCACAAGTTTGTTTGAGTCCTACATGGCATTTTAAGTTTCAATTGAAAATTATACCCTTTGTAATACCAAAGTTTCGAATTGAAACCTTAAAAGCCTTAATTATCTCATTTTACTCAAAATGAATTGTTTCATTTTCCATTGGCTTCACCAAACCAACAATGATATTTATCTCAATTTAACAATTTCTCTGAATCCGATAAATTTATCGTCAATCTTTTCATTTTATTCATCACATCTCACGCGACACACGTAGTAAATATCGTATATCTATCGATAATACAACACATCAAATATCACATATAGTTCAAATTTTAATTTCTCAAACTCTCCTCACTTCCCAACGAAAACTTCAGTCAGGATCATAGGGTTCCACTCTAAGTTCAACCATTCCTAACTTCCGCTGATTTTGTGTTTTAATTTCAATAGTCGAGTATTTAAAACTTCGTCTCGATACCAACTGCATGTGACGGCCCCAATTTTCCACAAATTGGGCCCCGCCTGCCTAAGCCCACGTGGACCCCCGAGCCGCCTCGCAAAGTCAACGCAGACCTAGTCGCCTTTCAATCCATCATTATACGTAAATTCAAAATTTTGAGTTGAGTTATTAATATTTTTCAAGATTTACAAATTTAGCGGAAGCAATTTCTACATGAAATAACTCAACAATAATATCAATGAGTTAGGCAACCTAATTGTGGAACCCAAGAAAATGTATCATCGGAGGAGAGTAAATAAAATATATACAAAATATATTCACCTAGCTATGGAGCTTTCCTTTGCTACTCGTCTGCGACTCGCACTCGATCAAACATGAGATTGACGAGCCCGGAGGTAAGTAAAATCCAAGAGAATCTAAACGGTAATTCAAGATAAAAAGAAACAGATCTAAAAGTCATGCGAGATAAAAAGAAAAGCGTAATGAATGCATGATAATGAGATCTGTAAAACAATGAAAGTACAACGAGAATGAGTGTCACAAGAAACAATATAGAGAGGTGCCCAAGTAGTCTAAGACCACCGAATGCGGGTGCCACGGGTAGTCGGGTCGCAGAGTCGCGGCAACGCCAAGCAGACTCGGTCATCGGATACGGCATCGCCGTACCTAAAATGTCGCGAATGAGGGATATCAACGGCGCCCCGGATAAAGCACATCTCATTCCGAATACTGTGACTCGAGGTCATGGCCCCGGTTGCGAGCCGGCAACCACTCCAATCAGAGACACGAGTACGACTCACTTGGCCCTCGGACACTCATAAGAGTGAGAATTCCAAGAAAAGGACATGATTCAACATCAATCAAACATGCAAGCTCAAATGAAATACTGTACATTTTCTAACTGGTTTACTTACCTCAAAATTCGTATATCACCATCAAGACGTCCCGCTCACGCCTCGATTTGCGCACCGACACCCGACTCTACCTCCTAAGTCCCTGGTGTCCATTTATACCAATTAAATTACTTAAATCATGCAGATCGCACTAAAATTAGGTGAAGTACACCTCACCTCCATCGCGTCGTCGTCGAATTCGTCGAAGTCACGCCTCCGATCGGTCCGACAACGCGCATCGCGCCGTTCACCGTCGCGCCGCGTAAGCCGCGCCACCGCCGTCACAGTGCCGCTGCCGGCACCACCGTCGCGCCACCGCTGCCACGCGCCGGCGCCGGCGCCGCCTGTCCCTCACCGGCGCCGCCGCTGTCGTCCGCCGTCGTCGCTGGAGCTGCGCTGCTCACTCCTCCGCGTCGCCCACCACCGCGACTAGTTCGCTGCTGCTGATCGTCCAAGACTCGCGCCGCCGCTGCCTCGCAGGTACCGCGCAGGTGCTGCCGCCATGTCGCTGCTGAGACACCGCCGGAACTGCTGACCGTCGTCCGCGCTGCCGCTCGACCAGCCCGCTGGCCTGCCGCTACTGGAGCCGCGCCGACATCCCGCCGTCCACGCCTGAGCTCCAGCGGCCTCGCCTCCGCCCCTCCTCCATCTCTCTCTTCTCTCCTCTTCCTCTCACCTCCCGATCACTCTCTCTCCCTATCTTTCTCTCACCTCCCGATTCTTATCCAAATCTCCCCTTAACCACACCTTTATCCACCTATATATATATATATATATTTATTTTATTATTTTTTTGATTTCTTCCTCATTAAGAAAACTTGTGTCCTCGAGATCCGTGCGGAGCGAAACTCGAGGCACATCAAAAACATATGTTTTAATGCTTTCTTTATAAATTGAGCGGTGCGCATCTCGAGGCACCAACCCGCCTCATTTCACAAATCTCGATACTCGCGTCGCTCGCATCACGAGGCGTATCCAATGTATATGATTTTAATGTGACCACATTGAAACCACATAAATTCACTATAGCCACATTAAGTCGTTACCTCGTTCCTACGTCGACACGCGACTCGAGGCGCGTCCCCCGTTCGTGTTTCGGCTCACCGCATTCCCCGCATATACTTTTCTCAACAATTTACATCTCCAAATCTTAGATTCGGACATATGCATTTCGACGAGTGGTGGGTCCCACATACGACCTTGACTCGACACGTGGCACAAGTCAAATTTTCGGGCCGTTACGCTCTTCCCAACGAATTAGAATTTCGTCCTCGAAATTTACGCACTTCGATAGTGTGTTATGACCGAAGACCAAGGCCATACTCGCCAAGGCCATACTCGCCCGAGCCATACTCGCCAAGGCCATACCCCATCTTACTCTTGTAGGTGGGCTCCTCCGCGACAAGTGGGCTCCTCCGTGACAAGTGGGCTCCTCCGTGACAAGTGGGCTCCTCCGTGACCTCCAAGCAAAGAACACACCATCTCGCTTCCTCCCATCAATATATGTCGGGCAACATCCTCGCAACATATATTGGAATACAACGAAACATAAGTCTCATGATCCACCGTCACTAATATACTCATATCTGCGAGTATGTCCGCGAGAATGTAAATCGATTTCTCTAATCGTCTTCCGTCTCTCGATCGAGTGAGTTTCAACCCAACTCATACCTCTATCCGATTAAGATGGATAGTAGTCGGACCTGACGCGACAACAATAGCATGAATCTGCTTTAGGTTCTGCGTGTGCTTGCCCCGTTGTGTGAACACGTATCGGTGAAGTGCCTTGGTCGTCCACACTCCCAAACAAGTAAGTTGAAATCTCGATCCATATGGAACATGTTGTCCTTGTCCCATGTGCTCGAGCCGACTAAACCTCTCCGTCCCCCATCTCTGCGCATTTGATGGAACTCGACTCTATCTTCGGCCATTACCTCTCGCCATCGACCTCGAATGGTATTGATGCGAGGACCGACGGTCTTGGCTATCAGTAGCACTAGCGTAACTCTACGGACCATTTAACACTCGACGCCATATACGCGCATATGGTGGAAACACATAGATCCTACGCTCTAATATCGATCTCTTAGCCACGATCGTCTCACCCTCGTTTTCCTTCGATCATCTCCAAACCCTCGCACTGAATGTGACAATGTCGATAATACGACGATATATTCGATGCGTGCGCTCTCACACTCTCGCCAGCCATAGCCCTCGCTTAAGCCTCATGTATTGTGCTCGGAGTCGTCGTCACCCAATACAACCAATAAATTCCAGGAAATCGTGTATGACGTAGTAAGCTTGGTCGAATGTCCGTGTCGGTCCGCACCCCCGCATACTTCATCACGCGTATATACCGATACATGTACCGCAAATGACTCCCCGGTCCTCTCGTCCAATGGTCTCGAAACTCGCACTCTTCGTGTAAGGACTGTTCCCCATCGACACCTCGTAGTACGCCACTTTAGACATCGAACTCGCCGACTAGTGGAGATGATGAAATATTCGGCGCATTTGCGCCGATACGGCCGTACATCATGTATCTTCAAGGTTAATACCCCGTGCAACTTTTCCCAATATTGCCTCTAAAACTCAAGAGCACGCCTCGCCAATCATAGCCCTAACACCCGTATCGGTCGACGTGCTCAAGCATATCCTCAAGTAGTGTCTCAAGTGTATGAAGTACGAGCTCAACTCGAACATGTGCCTCCTCGACCACTTTGTAGGCCCCGCCTCGAACTAGAGATGTTGGGTGGGTCGTGGCACGCTCACTTGAATAATTAGTTGCGACATGCAGAACGACAAACAACAGTGTAGCTCAGTGCCCTTAACAATCGAAGGATCTCCCGTAGTTGTTTGTCGCGCGATACAATCTTTTTTTTTTTTTTTTTTTTTTTTTTTTTGACATAGTAGCCTCTCGCACTCGCAAACTGCGAACCCGCAGCCCCCACGATCATGCATAAACCGGTCTGAAACGTCATCGCATTTTCTATCGCTACGATTCCTCGAATCGGCGTATATTTACCGCTATCGTATATAGTATATTACCACACCACAAATATACCATATAGAATCAAGTGCTACTCTTTTCTTAGCAACTTTAAACGCACCTTTTTTTTATAGGTGAATTGCTAGTCTTAGCAACTTTACAAAGTCCCATTACCTTTTCACTTTATTCAAAGGTGCTCGTTCTTTTAACATGCACTACTTGCACGAGAATTTCCTTAAGTACGCTTACTGGCATATCTCCATCAATTCTAAATATGTGAGAATCTTAAGATTTATAATCTCGTAGGATTTATACTTAGGTTGCCTTTAACCTCGAGAATGATTCACAGACTCTACCTCTGCCGGTAACACTTAATTCATTTACAAATCCCTAAAGGTGGTGGTCGACTTCACCAACCCTGAGACTATAAATGCATAGTGTCACTAAAGTGGAGTTACTTGGGCTTCTGATTCAACACTACTACTCCAAAGCTTTCGTCAAAGCTAAGGAGTCCGTACATGATGTAATCGTTAGCTCTCAAGTCATCTCAACACTTTGCTCCCTTAGAGTCTGCATTAACTCACTCTTAAGAAATTTTTTTGTTTTTATTTTACACGTCCCTCATTTTATCATGTCACTTCACCAATTTTTTTTTTCTTTCAGACAATAAAGAATCAAGTATTTAGGGTTAAAGGTTTATCTAGCAAGGCACTATTATCCAATGCATAATTACATTATGATTGTGATGCTGACCTCATTGTGGCAATATGATCAATATGATCAAATGACCAAAACCAAACTCTCCACTCAACAGCCATGGCACAACAATGAGCTTGCTCTTCAAGAGAGTTTTTAAATCGTATGAGACATGTCCATCTCTCTTCTTAGAGACTTTCTGAGTTACCTCGTCAAAGTGCACAAGTGGAGATGGAGATATAACTCCTAAACACCTTCTTTCTTTGTTGTCGGCACAATCTCAAAGTCCTAGTAAAGGATTATCAAGCAAAGACGAGATCATCATCGCAGCCTCATTTAAGTGAAACGGGTGTGTCACTTAGAGTATTGTTGTCATTCTAGTATTTTCCATTTTCCACAATCCAATCGGTGTTCTAGCATTTTAAAACTCCAAAAGCTCTCTAAATTCCAAAACATTGATTTCAAGTCCCAAGTAGACTCAAAATTATTCAAATGTCTCCATATTACCAATTTAAAATCATTTAGAGACTCAAACTTCCATTTCAAGTCTCAATACTATAGGAAATCCTCAATTTCAAATAATAACTAAACAACTTGAAATGAATTTAATGAACTCTTTTGAGTCCTAAATAAGATCGAATTCCTTTAAATGGCTTGAAAGTCAATTCACAAGTTTGTTTGAGTCCTACATGGCATTTTAAGTTTCAATTGAAAATTATACCCTTTGTAATACCAAAGTTTCGAATTGAAACCTTAAAAGCCTTAATTATCTCATTTTACTCAAAATGAATTGTTTCATTTTCCATTGGCTTCACCAAACCAACAATGATATTTATCTCAATTTAACAATTTCTCTGAATCCGATAAATTTATCGTCAATCTTTTCATTTTATTCATCACGTCTCACGCGACACACAGAGTAAATATCGTATATCTATCGATAATACAACACATCAAATATCACATATAGTTCAAATTTTAATTTCTCAAACTCTCCTCACTTCCCAACGAAAACTTCAGTCAGGATCATAGGGTTCCACTCTAAGTTCAACCATTCCTAACTTCCGCTGATTTTGTGTTTTAATTTCAATAGTCGAGTATTTAAAACTTCGTCTCTCGATACCAATTGCGTGACGGCCCCAATTTTCCACAAATTGGGCCCCGCGCCTAAGCCCACGTGGACCCCGAGCCGGTCTCGCAAAGTCAACGCAGACCTAGTCGACCTTCCAATCCATCATTATACGTAAATTCAAAATTTTAAGTTGAGTTATTAGTATTTTTCAAGATTTACAAATTAGCGGAAGCAATACTACATGAAATAACTCAACAATAATATCAAAGTTAGGCAACCTAATTGTGGAACCCAAAAATAAATGTATCATCGGAGGAGAGTAAATAAAATATATACAAAATATATTCACCTAGCTATGGAGCTTTCCCTCTTTGCTACTCGTCTGCGACTCGCACTCATCAAAACATGAGATTGACGAGCCCAGGTAAGTAAAATCCAGTAGAATCTAAACAGTAATTCAAGATAAAAAGAAACAGTCTAAAAGTCATGCAGATAAAAAGAAAACTGTAATGAATGCATGATAATGAGACTGTAAAACAATGAAAGTACAACGAGAATGAGTGTCAAAGGAAACAATATAGAGAGGTGCCCAAGTAGTCTAAGACCACCGAATGCGGGTGCCACAGGGTTGGGGTCGCAGAGTCGCGGCAACGCCAAGCAGACTCGGTCATCGGATACGGCATCGCCGTACCTAAAATGTCGCGAATGAGGGATATCAACGGCGCCCCGGATAAAGCACATCTCATTCCGAATACTCGTGACTCGAGGTCATGGCCCCGGTGCGAGCCGCAACCACTCCAATCAGAGACACGAGTACGACTCACTTGGCCCTCGGACACTCATAAGAGTGAGAATTCCAAGAAAAGGACATGATTCAACATCAATCAAACATGCAAGCTCAAATGAAATACTGTACATTTTCTAACTGGTTTACTTACCTCAAAATTCGTATATCACCATCAAGACGTCCCGCTCACGCCTCGATTTGCGCACCGACACCCGACTCTACCTCCTAAGTCCATGGTGTCCATTTATACCAATTAAATTACTTAAATCATGCAGATCGCACTAAAATTAGGTGAAGTACACCTCACCTCCATCGCGTCGTCGAAATTCGTCGAAGTCACGCCTCCGATCGGTCCGACAACGCCATCGCGTCGTTCACCAGCGCCACGGCATGCAGCGCGCCATCACGCCGTCATCACAGATCTGCCGCTGCCGCGCACCACCGTGCGCGCCACCGCTGCCACGCGCCGGCGCGCTCGTCCCTCACCGGCGTCGCCATGTCGTCCGCCGTCGTCGCTGGAGCTGCGCTTGCCACTCCTCCGCGTCGCCCACCACCGCGACTAGTTCGCTGCTGCTGATCGTCCAAGACTCGCCGCCGCCTCGCAGTGTACCGCGCAGTGCCGCCGCCATGTCGCGTTTCACACCGCCGAGCGTAACGACCGTCGTCGTCATGCCTGCTTCGACTCGACCGCCCGGCTCGCCGCATCGGAGCCGCGCCGACATCCCGCCGTCCACGCCCGAGCTCCAGGCGGCCTCGCCTCCCCCTCCTCCATCTCTTCTCTTCTTCTTCCTCTCACCTCCCGATCACTCTCTCTCCCTATCTTTCTCTCACCTCCCGATTCTTATCCAAATCTCCCCTTAACCACACCTTTATCCACCTATATATATATATATATATATTTATTTTATTATTTTTTTGATTTCTTCCTCATTAAGTAAACTTGTGTCCTCGAGATCCGTGCGGAGCGAAACTCGATGCACATCAAAAACATATGTTTTAATGCTTTCCTTATAAATTGAGCGAGCACATCTCGAGGCACCAACTCCGCTCATTTCGAAATCTCGATACTCGCGTCGCTCGCATCACGAGGCGTATCCAATGTATATGATTTTAACGTGATCACATTGAAACCACATAAATTCACTATAGCCACATTAAGTCGCTACCTCGTTCCTACGTCGACACGCGACTCGAGGCGCGTCCCCGTTCGTGTTTCGGCTCACCGCATTCCCCGCATATACTTTTCTCAACAATTTACATCTCCACTCGAGATTCGGACATATGCATTTCGACGAGTGGATCCCACATACGACCTTGACCTGACACGTGGCACAAGTCAAATTTTCGCCGTTACAAGACTCCTAAAAATCAAATCGAGCATCATATTTCGAAAAGGCGTTCGATGAAATTCTTCAATTTTGTAAAGAAGCATTCTTGAGAGTAACAATTGTTTAGTCGATAGCTTTTACAACACGAAACGACTAATGCAAGGGATGGGGCTACCGGGTCCAAAGAATTGATTGTTGCAAGTCCATGTGCATGATTTATCTTGGGGCGAGGATTCGAGTTGATGACGTGTAAGTTTTGCGGTGAGTCAAGTATGAACAAACTAGAAGTGAAGGACGAGTGAGCGTGCCGCGGCTCGAAAAAAATGTATTACTTCCCCACTAGCACCTCGATTGCAGCGTTTATTCGCGTCTGAAGCGACTGCGAGGCACATGCGTTGGCATGAGGAACACGTTTCAGATGGCATCGTCATGCAACATTGTTCCGATTCTATTGCATGGAAGCATTTCAATTATGTGAACATCGAATTCAGCGCGGAATTCGTAATGTTCGTTTAGGGTTATGTACGGATGGTTTCCAACCATTTGGCCAATCCGGAAAACAATACTCATCGTGGCCTGTAATTCTCACTCCTTACAACCTACCCCCCTCAATGTGCATGAAGAATGAGTTCATGTTCTTAACGGTCATCGTACCGGGCCCGACTAATCCTTCAAATCAGATTGACGTCTTCCTACAACATTTGATAAAAGACGTGCAAGATTTGTGGCATGATGGGGTACGTACCTACGACATTTCCACCAAGACCAACTTCCAACTCCGAGCTGCACTAATGTGGACTGTTAGCGACTACCCTGCTTATGGTATGTTGTCTGGCTGGAGCACACATGGAAAGAGAGCTTGTCCTTATTGTATGGATGACACGGATGCATTCCAATTAAAGCATGGTGGAAAAACTTCTTGGTTTGATTGCCATCGTCGGTTTCTATCGCGTGGCTCTACTTTAAGAAGTGATAAGAACGGCTTCGTACGCGATACAACTTGTCGAAAAGGACCACCGAGATTAAAATCGGGGAACAAATTCGGCTGAAATTGAAGCTTTTGGATCGATGAAAGTAATCGAAATCGAATCCGTTCATGTGAACAAAGAGATTGTCAAGTATTCGGGTGGAGGAAACGAAGCATATTCTCGGGACTTACCATATTGGAAGACGAATCTCATTAGGCACAATTTGGATGTCATGCACATTGAAAAAAATGTTTTCGACAACATTTTTAATACAATTATGAGTGTTCCCAGGAAGAGTAAGGACAATGCCAAGTCGAGACTAGATGTAAAAGATATTTGCAACCGACTTTTCCTCGAATATGACCATGCGTCCAATTCATATCCCGAGCGTCTTATACACTCGATAAACGTAAGAAAGAAGTCTTGTGTGATTGGGTACGACGATTCTGACGCTTTCCGATGGATATGCTTCAAATATTAGTCGATGTGTGGACGCCAACAAATTGAGGATGTTTGGGCCGAAAAGTCATGACCGTCATGTGTTCATGCGAGAGATTGATTCCTATTGCCTTTCGTGAACTACTAGAGGATAAAGTGTGGATTGCAATTAGCGAGTTAAGTTTATTTTTCCGAGACTTGATCGCTAGGAACCTTAATATGGCGCAAATCGAGTCATTGCACTCTAACATTCCCAAAATATTATGCAAGTTGGAGCAAATATTCCCACCGAGTTTTTTTGACTCAATAGAGCATCTTCCCATACACTTAGCATACGAGGCCCATATCGCCGGACCAAGATACGATTCCTATGGATGTATCCATTCGAAAGGTAAATTTTGTAATCAATAAACATTTATTGTATGAAATAACTAATATCTTAGGTTATATTGGTTATTGCTACCTAATTTGACGGACATACCGTCCCAATGTTTCCTCTCATCATATAGGTATCTCAAGCATTTGAAGAACAATGTTAGAAACAAGGCGAAAGTTGAAGGGTCGATATGTAATGCTTACTTAGTTGAGGAATCATCTTCTTTTTGTTCCTTCTACTTCGAGGATCATATCAGTACTGCGCACGAAAGAATCCAACGAAATGATGCTGGTGGAGTAGGTCCGAGTGTTGCTAACAATGGTGCATTCTCGATTTTCATTCATCCGGGACGACAATTGAGCAAAGCGAGGAAACGATACCTCACGTCAGAGGAGTATGTTGCAGCTCATCAATATGTGTTACTAAATTGCCCTAAGTAGTTCCGTTTATAAGGTATTACAATTCAGGGTGATTTTTCCTCTCGACATTTTTTCTATGCAAATGTCTAATCTCATATCCTTTTTCGTATCATTTTCAAGTCAATCGTTCGTTTGCAAGAACCAAACATCACCGATTAAGCTATTGAGATCAAACTTGAGCAACAATTTGCAGCGTGGTTCTTGCAATATGTACGTAATAGTTTATATACACCTAATTCATATCGGTTTAGAAGTAGAACGTCTCATTACGTAACATACAAGATTTTAATATTGTAATTTTACATCTTAGGTTTGAACAAAACGATGTGCAAGATGCGATTCGTCAAATTTCTCAAGGACCAATGCGTTCATGTACGAGTTATCCCGCATACCTCGTTAATAGATATAAGTTTGACACACTTTCATACTGATTTAACAAAACAACACAAAACAAGATGGTGTATGCGTCAAAGGTGGAACGATATCGATTATTACGGTGTACTCAGAGACGTAATTCGAATTGATTACCATGATGGGTCGCTTCGAACAATGTTGTTTAAATGTGATTGGTTTTATCCTACTCAAAATGGTACACGACTTCTTCGTAAATTGGGTTTGGTAGAAGTTCATAAAAACCGTCTTCGGTTCAATAGGTACGAGCCTTTCATATTGGCAATGCAAGCACATCAAATATATTATCTTCCTTACCATGCGCACGGAAGAAGAGGGAACGAAGTGATTGGTTAGCTATATGCAAGCTTCAACCAAAGTTCGTAGATGAAACCGATGTCATTAGTTCGAAATGGCCATCTCGGACAATGCATTTCAAGCGGATCAAAATGAGAATATGGACATCGTGGAAGTAGATGTAGATCCATTAGCGTCATTGTTGTTGATCCGACAAGTGAAATTGTGTCGACAACGATGAATTTGAGACGAATGCGGACGATGAAGAAGATGATGAGTTCACATCGTCATCAGACAGTGGTAGCGAAAATGAGTTTGAGTGATTGGTGTGAGTTTTTAGTGCAATCTATCAATTTGCTTGAAATATGATGTTTACGTTATATGAAATATAACTCTATAAATGTTATTTGTATGACTCAACCGAATTATTTGTTTATGCAATAGATATAGATACCATTATATATGGCGAGAGGCAAGGGGCGTGGTAATCCAGAGGATGAGGACATGGAGGACATCAATAGACATCCGGAGGAGACTAGCACCACTGGACGAGGATCTTTGTCGCACCATGCTACACATGCCCATCCGGATGGTCGGTACTCATTACATTATACCCACGGATGGTCACATATATTTCGTCCATACCCGACTTATGCCCCGGACCGTCGTCATCACATTATACCTCATCATCGCCTCCCGGTCATCCATATCCATATTAGCATGGCACACCATCTCCTCCAGCTTCATGCACTCCCACTTCAAGCATGGTATCATTCACTCCTCGTCACACCACTCCACACCATCACCTCCGGCAGATGTATACCCACATGACCATGGTATCGTGCCGTCTTCGTCACATCACGCCACACCATCACCTTCACTCATCCCGCTCATTCTCCCGGAGTAGGCGACGAGCACACTTCTACATCTCGTAGACCCCCAAAGACCATATCGTCATTCATCCGCGAGGTCATCCAAGAACAGTTGCGTTCATCGATACCACATGCGATTGAGGAGATCCCGACTTTTTCGGACCTCCGACAGCCCCTGCGAAGGCGAAAACCCTCTTATTTATCTCATCGTTGAGCATGGCTTGTATGTTACTCTCTACAATATATACCGCTAATTTATAAAAATATTATTTTCCTAGACTAACTTAAATGTTGAAATGATAGGTTACACCCTTCTTCCGTGGCGGCGGGGAAGATGAGTTTAGTTTTTAAAAGCGGATATTTGAAAGAATGATGGAAATGGGAATATGTTCCACAATCCGAACGAGATATATACTTTGGCTTAGGTGGAATGTCGATGTAACTTCACATCAACCATTGTAGTGAATTTATTGAAACTAGTATCTGATTATAGAAATGAGGATGTGTCCATTACTTGTTCATCTGTAGGTGTTCTTCACTTGGGACTTGCAAATGTCATTTGCGATATATGATGCGTGGTGTCGGAAGGCGCCCATCCCAGACACGGACAATATATATCTCATCGCGAAGAAAAGAATAGCACCTATTTACTTAACGAGAAGAGGTGTTTGAGCATTACAAGTGAATGCGAGCAACAGATGAAGCATTCAAGAATAAGTCCGAGCATATGAGCACGAATAGAAAGTCCGAGGTGGGAGGTCGAGCACTTTGGTATTTCGTTGCATAGCGCTTTGGAAGTATATCCGCTAGACAAAGATGGTGATACGTTGGTACGTATACATTCATAAATAGTTTCGTAAGTAGATGAACGAAAATAAAAAACTATTAATCTTGTAACTCGCTTGTAGGAGAAGAAGCTTCAACGTCGTCCCACACGGAAGGAGATGTTTCGACACCTCAGTACCCATGGCCATGACGGCCAAACTTTTGTAGATCGAGAGATTCGCGAAGATTGATGTAAGTAATATGAATTGCATATATATAACTAGTTCGAGACAACACATGTAGCCCATCAATTTAAAAGAAACCAGTAGAGTTAACTATTAGTTTATTAATTTAATGCGAAATTTGAACTCACTCGGAGATTGGAGGAGATGTCCACTCGGACCCCGACACATCGATTGGCGAGGATGCCGTTTATCTTGAGGTAGTGCCGGAAGTCAAGGACGTGTCTACGGATTAGGGTCACAAGGTTTTCATCGCAAAGATATCTTTAGGGGAAGCAAGCTCATCTCGAGGACCACGTATGGACCTCATGAGTTGGAAGAGCTCACGGACCACCAAAGGTTGCAAGAAACATTGTTGAAGGAGCGAATGGAAAGACAAGAACAAATGCAGAGAGACAAGATGGAATGCCAAGAAGAAAATCGAGAGATGCGGGACCAGGCTAAGCACGTATGGAGGCATTGTTGATGCAACACCTTGGGATTAGGCCCCACGTGCCTCCGACACCACGGACTCCACCATCACCAAACGAGAGCGTTCTCGTCCTCGTAGTGACGACCGGCGTGGTCATTTGACGACGGACATATCACCTTCTCGATCTGCGCACCCGAATGACAATCGGCTGGACATTGGGACCGATCCACATATTTTGTTGCATGAAGATCAACGTCATCTTTTGGATGATCATGATGAGTTTATGTCGCAACTTACGCGCCTCCGTGACCACCGCCACGACAATAGTGATTGGATGTTCTACCTTTTTAATGGTGAGTTTTTAATTACGAGTAATGTATATCTTCACATTTTTTCCTTTCTAATGTAGTCGATGTGATTCTTCATTTGCGCAGGTATGTGCACCTGCAGGTGACATTTGATATTGGTGTTGCTTATAGAGAAGGACTTGACAAGGCTTCTTTGTTTTTCTTTGGGTAAGAAAATTGTACCAAGTAAGTTGTCTTGCGGTAAGTGATTGCTTTATAATCATTGACACAATAAATGTACCACATAGTGAAATGTTTCTCTTCTGAGATGGCAAACTTGTAAGAAAATAGTTGAACCTTCAAGAAGCATGATGTGTTATTGATTTCTATTTTTTGTGACGTTAAAGGCATTGGGTATAGATAATATCTTAGGGTTTGATTGGTTAGCATCTCCAGGCCTTGAGAGGCAATGATTAGGACACTTGAAGTCCTCTATGCCCGTGGAGTTCTTGATGAGGATGCCAAACTTACATCACCAATTGTGTTTCAAGTTTCGAGATTCCATTGGTATGCAACTTTCGCCATTAATTTTATTCACAAAATCTCCATTGAACTCGTCTTCTCTTGATCTTAAACATTTTACCATGTATCTTTAGGTGTTTATTATGAACTTTTGAAAATTAGGATAGTTGCAATGAGTGGTAGAATGGTCTTACAAACATATGTTACAATACATTCTTTTGTCATACTTTGGTATTTTTAAATCTTTAATATAATATTTAATACTAGTTTCTTCAAATTTTCCATTTGTCATTTCATGAAGAAACTTTATTTTTGAACTTGTTCTTTGTTGTGTATGAAGGGAACATACATTTTTTGCTTTGTCGATATTGGAAAATATGATCGAATATGTATTTTACTCGTGTTTCATGCTAAAGATAGAGAACATGAGTACTTAGCGGCTTTAGAATAAATGATTTTTGAACTAGATCACTATGATTGAATTATATAGGTTTCTTAGGCAATTCTTAAGTCAAATGACTTCATAAACCTCTTTTATTTTTGAAAGTTTTTTAATTCAAAGAGTTGGATCTCCTCTTTATAAATTTGATTGATTTCATTGATGTCTTTGTATTTAAATTTTAGAGTTTACATTTGAGAGTGAATGAAATACATGCATTGTGACTTGTTAGTCAAGTCTAGTACATATTAAGATAATTAGAGTAGTAAAATTAGAATCAATTTTATATATTTAGGATCAATGATACCAAAAAGTGGTCACAATGAGAATGACATTACAAATAAGTAGATTAAGATGTATCCAAAAAAGGATAGGAGAATTAGATCCACATAGATCAACTAAGGTATTTTCTCAAATTGAGTAGTTTATCTAATCCTATATGGTCCATTTCATCTTTCTCGGTGAGATGGATACCCCATGTTTGCTCAACTTGGTCTCTATATGTAATATGTGTCTCCATCTTTTTTATGGTCATAACTCGCACTTTTAATTTATGTATTAGAAATCCTTAACTCGTTGTGTGTATTTTTAGAGTGGTTGTGTTGGTCATGTTATACATCAAGATAGAAAGACTCAAAAGATAGTGTGTACTCGAGAGACAACATTGTATTCAATTTCACTTTAATTGGATGTGATGTTATTTTCATTTGTGTTGGAATATTTTGGTTGCATGTCGAATATTGTTCAAGTTATTCCTTTTAATTTTCAGGATTTGGATGGGAAACGCTCTCCTAGCTAAAGAATTTGTATGGTGCCTATCTTGTATCGGTGAAACAATGTTATAGAGTGTGGGATTGACATTGTATATATATATATATATATATGTAAATTAATTTGTGTAGCCATCTTAATTTGTGTAGTATTTTGTATTTTGTTGAATAATGTTCATCTAGTACTATATAGTATACTACTAGTTAATTATGAAATGTTAATCTCAACATTTTGTAGACATTGTTTGTCAAATTTTGATAATATACATACATTTTCTCAATTTTCGTATTATTTGCAAAGTGAGAACAGTTTATTGTTGCGATTTTACTGCAGACTTTTCATTTTACTATTTATCATGTAATCTTGTTTTTTTCAAAATTACCATTCCAAAATTAGCGACAAACTCGTTCAGCCGATTGATTTGCATCAACAAAAAGTCGTCATTGTTGATCTGTCTGTCTGTTGACGAATAAGCGACATGTCGTTTTTTTTGATCAAGCGCTTTTGTTGATCAATCAGACGACAGACGAATCTCGGCCGTTTGAACAACAACAGATCAGCTGACATAAGACGCGTGTCTCATCTTGATCGGTAAATCAATGACAGACAGTGTCTGTCGTGAATAGCAACAGATTTGCAACAGACACATCGTATCGTCTTGACCGGACTACAATTAGCGACAGACTTGTTTACATTCTTGTCGTCGATCCTTGATGTAGTCCTATCGTAATGAGAAATTTTTTTGTAGCTCCTCCAAATGTCTTTATACTCGTTACTACTCCATCATACATATCCTTAACAGTGTCTATGTATCTAACATGCACTCTTTTTCTTTCTAGAACCTACCAAAGAACATCTCTATGGACCCTATTATATGCTTTTTCTAGATCTACGAATACCATATGAAGGTCTTTTTTTTTTCTCTATATTTTTCTAACAATCGTCTTACAAGGAACGTACATCTCTAGGGACCATATCATATCCTTAATGTAAACACCTCATTTTCTTAAATAGAGGAGTCCATTAGCAGTACCATTTGTCACGAGACTCCAACCACCAATTTATTTGGTGCCATTTTACAATCAACAGTAAATTGAACAAAAAAAAAAAAGAAAAAAAGAAAGCACCGTTGTTTTGTACAGAGAACAATTAAGGGGTCCGATCCACATGCGTGTATAAATACATTGAACAATATGCAACATAAAAAGAAAGAAACAGATTTTAAAGTACATATCCCAGAGTGCACTATGATGTCTCATAAATAATGGTAAGGAAAACAACAAGAGAGCAACTTTAGCTTTGAAAATTGAGATTCACCCAATCCACAAGTAATTGACCTCAAAGCTCCTGTGAGATGTGTACAAAAGACCTTTTGAATTTCAAATTGATGACACAATTATTGATCCAGTTTTGTGACTGATTGATCATAGGAGATTTATCAAATAATGTCAATAAGGGCCCATTTAATTTCTCCTATCTAGGTAGCTCGTATGTGCATCACCATTTTATAGCTTGCCATAGGCAACCCACACAAGTATACACGTACGTTTAAAATTAGTGGGGTCATAGATTTGACGGAGTCACAATTTTTAAAATTAGTACTCTAGACTATCTCTCTCAAGTTTAATTGATGTAATCCATAGACTTATATTAATTATTAAAAAAAAAAAAACATATGAGTCCGAATGCATGACTCCGAGCATCTTTATTGTATACTACATACAAATACAAATTATATAGACCAACTCTGCTTCAAATTAATTAATGTTTGTCCAAAGTAGCTAGCTAGCTAGCTTTCTTAATTTTCTAGCTTGGAGAATAAAATGCACTGGCTAGCTAGGACACTGCAAAAGCACATGCATGGCTTTTAATCACTCATCAGGACCGCAATTCTCCCTTTGCATATTCTTGTTCCAGTTCAAATGTGCGCTCATGCATAGTAGAGATGCATGAATTAATAGTGGTGGAGCCAAAGGGAGCCGGTCGGGCATGCCACCTTTAACTATGTACCACATATTTTTAGTCTTATGGCCCTTAGATTGCAGAAAAAATCACCGGTGGCACGACATTTATGCACTTAATGTATTTTTTTGATAAAAAGAAACTTTTATTTGCTTCTATAGTACGTACATAGAGACTCGATTGCATAATCTCTTACATTAGTAACCTCATATGAAATCAATAAGTTACTCAATTAGTTGGTATTTATAATACATACGTAGTATATATATAACAACACAAACAATAAAACACTACTCGAGCTAAAAAGAAAAAGTAAGCTGATACGCCTATGTACGTAGAGACTCGATTGCACAATCGCTTACATTAATTAGTTTTTCTGGACATTGGCGTATAGGGCTGGCAAAATGTGCCCGGTCCCGTTTGTCCGGTTTTGTCCGGACTCATTTTAAACGGGTTCGGACAATATTTTTGTGAAAAACATACGAGTCTGGACAATTTTTTAAGTCCGTTTAAAAATACGGGACCGGGTCTGGACAAAAATTTCAAACAAACGGGTACCCGTTTTGTGATTAATTTGAAGGGCATATAAGTAATTTCACACTCCATAACCTAAGTCTCACACTCTCACAGTCTCACTCTCACGGTCTCAACTCTCACCAAACCAAACACTCAACTCACGGTCTCAACTCTCGCCTCTCCCTCCACCGTCTCAACTCATGGTCTCAACTCTCGCCTCTCTCTCAACTCGCCTCTCCCTCCACCGTCTCAACTCACGATCTCAACTCTCGCCTCTCCCTCCACCGTCGATCTCAGCTCTCGCCTCTCCCTCCACCGTCTCAACTCACGGTCTCAACTCTCGCCGTCTCGCGCTCGCCAGTCGCCACCGTCTGGATATGCCTCTCCGCTTTTGCCATCACTGGATCCGTCTCTCTCGCTCTCGCTGCTCGCGCGCTCGCCGCCACCATCCGGATCCGGATCTCGCTCTCTCTCGCTCGCTCTCGCGCTCGCGCTCGCCGGTCGCCACCATCTGGATCTCGCTCTCGCTCTCGCCGTCTCGTGCTCGTCGGTCGCCACCATCTCGGATCGCCTCTCCCTCCTCCGGCTTTCGTCGTCTCGCGCGATCGCCCGCCGCCACCGCGCACCGTCAGTGCGACCTCGGCCTCACCTCACCGATCGCGCCTCTCCCTCCGAGCCCGCTCTTGTCGTCTCGCGCACGGCCAGTCGGGCGTCGGCGACGCTCGCCGGCGACTGCCGTCACCCCTCGCCAGTCCGCCACAGCTCTGCCCACTCATCTCTCTGCTCTCAAAATCGGACAAAACGGGAGCCGTATGTTTGTAAACATACGGAACTGGACAAAAAAAAAAAGTGCCCGTTTTAAAAACGGGACCGGGTCCGGACACCAAATTTAATCATTATAGAAATGGGTGTCCGGTCCCGTTTATGTTCGGTCCCGTATTTTTGCCAGCCCTATTGGCGTATTCACATGTTTTTTTTTTAATAAAACGAGACTTTATTTTAATATAGTCAAATCAATCTGTACATGGCGTATCATGCATGATATCCTACATGAACGGAGGAAGTTAGTGACCTGAGGGGATATGAGGACCGCGGCGGCGGGTTTGCTGGAGAAGGTGGCGCCGGAGGAGAAAATTGGTGGGGGTTGACTTGGACCACGTTAGACTAAAAATTCACAACCCCACCCGAAGATATCCAAAATCTTTGCTTTGGCTTCCTATCCCTCTCTTGCTCTTGTCAGTTTCTAAAGTCAATTGCTTTCAAGGCAGATGATGAGGATGCTTATTAATGTCATTTGCATCCTTGTTGATCCGCTATATCTAGCTAGATCGATATTGTCTTTTAAGTTGGCAGCAACCGTCAGAGTACACACTACAATAGTACACTTCTCTATAAGAAATTTCTCAATGTAACAACAAATATACACTATGCACACCAAGGCTTTATGCATGGATTTATTGTGGTCCACCTAAGTTTTTATCATATACACATATATTCGGCGTATATCTAGGGGATCCATTTATTTCATTAATTGAGAGTTTGTAATAAAAACATACAATATAACATAATTAACTAATTAAATTGAAAATTACCTCATGATATACCTAGATATATATATAAGCCGAATGTATGGTTTTTAGGCGCTTTATTTAGCAATAATAGTTTATAATTTAGCTGAAAAGCAGATAATAGAGGTGAAATTAAAGCAGAAAAGTTATTTGGTGATGATGGTTGAATGCTTCTCGAGGTAGCATCAATTAAAATTCTGGCTTAACATAGATAGATTATTTTTATGGTAATTCTTTTTGGAGAAATATTTTTTTTGATAGGAACGATACTTTATTTCACTATAGCTAAAAAAATGGGGCATGTACATGGCGAGAAACAATGTGCTTTCTGCAAATTATCATTTTTTTTTTTGGTGAAATATGATAATTTAGCTATCAAAACAAAGTTTTTCGTCAAAGTAGCTAACTTAATTATAATTTAGCTAACTTTGTGCTTATCAAACACAATCTTAAGATGTGTTTGAGAAAATTAGTTGATAATTAATCTATTTAAAGCTGAAAAACTAATACTCAATCCCAGTCGATTATATAAGTCGTTTAAGGTAAGGACACAAGAATTAATGCAGCCTTAATTACGGGTGTAATTTACATATATGTTCTTTTACATTAAATGAATTGAAGAATTGAAGAATCGTAAATTTTTGAATTGTATAAACAATTAATCTATTAAAAGCTGAAAAACTAATACTACTAGCTAGCAAGCTTCGAATAACAACATTTAACGAAAAACCCCGGATGGGTGTGGCCTAATGGTAAAGGCGAATATGGGGTTCTATAGGTTATGCGCATGACCTCGATTTCAATTCTCTACGACAACCAAACGCTATGCCACTGGTGGTCTCTTTCCACAATTTTTGGGCTTGTGGGATTAGTCAGACAGTGTTTGAATACCAAGATTACCCAAAAAAAAAAATTAACGAAAATAACCATGTGAGTGGCCCAATGATCATTAGGTATGAGGTTATGGGTATAAGAGGTTGGGGGTTCGATTCCCACCGGCTGGGGAATAAGTTTCTTTCTTATATATATATACATGCAAAGGTAGGACACATCCAACATGGTCTTCACGAGTTCCAAATAGCTATAGCTCTTGATTTTACAGAATCGATTCAAGAGATTATATATAGTACCTTACTATATATTTATCTCCTTTACAGCTTGCATTTATATTCTCTATTTCCACATAGAGAATTACATGTAACTAGGCTAGCTAGTGCGAAACGGCCAAATTATATATCATTATTATGGATACACGTGAGGGGATCCATTTATTTCATGAAATTAGTGGGGGCAGTGAATCACATTTGGTCCATCAAAGTCATAGCCCAGTTTACGATCTTGTATGTGAACTTAATAATTATGTGCCCCCGCGTGCCTCATGCATGGACGACCGGGTGGGCCACATTATTTTTTTTGGTGAATGTTGGTGCTTTAATTAACGCATGCATATATCTTACCTAAAGTAATTACCACTTAATTAACACGGGCGATCCTTCTGATCTTACCAGTCAAGTAAAGATATCTCTGCTTATTGTTTTATTTAGAATGTTGTTCACTTTTCTGATCATATCATAATGAGATGATCTTTCGATCGGCATCTCTCATATACTCTTTGTCATCTCAAATCTTGGCTGGGTCCTTAGATATTATAACTTCGGCAAATAATTGAGGTGGTCCTGCTTACTTATATAATTATATCATGAAATGATATATACCAATTTTTAATTAAGAGAAACCAATGTGTATCCATAAGAAGTATAAGCTAGCTTGTTCTAAAGTATAACGGTTGGTTGGCACAACTAGTGACGGTGGAATTTGTGAAAACTTAGGGCTAAATGCAATAAAACTTAATGCAATCAATTGAGACTTGAGTTATAATTAATGTCCTGAAGACTATTTCATTATACTATGGTGCTTACGGTCTAATGACGATAGTTTTTCAAGATATAACGATCATTTATACTTATGATTGTAGCACTTCAAATCATTAGTCAACAAATGACCATATATTGAATGATTGAACACTCTCTCTGACTCAAAGCCATGAAAAATGAAAGATATTTTAATTTGACTCATTTTCTTAACCTTCTAACTCTTTAAAAAACGATTTCATGTGTCTTTTTGGAAAGCACGCCTCTTAGTGAATAGACACACGTACATTTTAGTATGTTATGTCTTTTCACTTAATCGAACACAATGTAAAAGTTTGATCCATGTAGCCGACCCCAGTTAATTTGGGACTGAGGCTATGTTGTTGTTTGTTTATTGTTATGTCTTTTCAAATAAGTTTCATTCAAATTATAGGCAATTAAATAATATAAGTAATTGTTCAAACAACTAGAAATGAGTTGTTGTCCCTTAAGTAGGCAGTGACTTGAGTTCGAGTCTTGAGAATGGGAACACCGCCAACATCGGGTGGGAGGCCCTCCCTCCCCTCTTCTCTTATACAGTGCATTACTCAAGACAAACTTGGATACCAGTGATTTAAAAAAAAAAAAAAAAAAAAGACCTTGTTCTATGTTTAAAAATGTAACTAATCATTAATTAACAAAATAGTTCATTTTATGATAGAACAAATAACTCTATTAACTTACTATATAAAAACTTTGTTATTGCAATGTCTCTAAACTTATCATGGTATTAGAGCTGACGGTTTAGTTGAGACCTAAGAGAAGAACTTCATAATGAAATATACAAATGCGGATCTCCCCTCAATTAATAGTTTCGAGGCCTTTTGAGTTAAAATCCACACCTGTGGGTTGAAATTGGTTAATTAAGTTGAGGACTATATCGGTACATATACATACCATAGATCCCCGAGCGTGGGAGACGGAAAATTATATATATATCATATATCATATATATATCATAAGTATATTAATCTAATGTATTGATAAATAAGGAATAAAAAATAATAATTTGTAGTAATCTGGTTGTCATTAAGTTAATCGTGTTTTCGTATGTACTAATTAACTGTGGTATCTACTGATTTGATCACATGCATCCACTTACATGAGAGTTGAAGTCTTTATGTGTCGAACATTGGGGTGATATTTAATGAAAAAAAATTGACTTTTAATTATCAAACGCCATTTAATTTCTTTATGCATGCATCAAAAATTATATTGTTGTTCTTAATTATCGTGTGTATATATATATATATATATATATATATGTAGAATATTAATTGTATGCGCTACATATATAATCAGTCTTAAGTCCGGATAAGAACTCTCGAGCCCATTGTCAATACTGAAAATATGAGAAGAATTAAAGGTCTCAAGTTAAGCCCATTTTTTATAATCGAGAAATGGTGGAGAAAGATCCCCTATTTTTCATACTGAAAAAATGGCGGATAGAGTAGCGATAGGTTGGCAACGCGCTAGCATATATAAAACTTTTGTTGCTCTTTTCTTAACATGCATTGATCAAACAAATTAAAGATAAAATATGAAATACAAAAATTCAAAGAAAAGTAGGAGTGACAGCAAATAATGTAAATATTATTTAGAGAATGACGGTTACGGTGGTTAGGACATGCACCTCCTAATATGGTCTACAAATGTCCCGCTAAAAAAATTCAAAACAATAAAAATCAAAAGAATACGATATATAGGGGTAGACCGAAGCTATATCTTGAAACGTTAGTATTGATTAGGAAGAGATTTAAAAGATTTGGATCGAAAGCAATACCCCATCGATTGCACTAAATCGAGCACAATAGAAGAATTTGATCCATGCATGTAACCGACCTTAACTAATTTGGGTATGTTTTGTTGTTGTTTAATCTCGTTCACTTGTTAGGAAATTGTTATGTATCCGGTGGAATGGAAGTTGGTTTTTTTATAAGAAAATATTTTATATAACATATTAACGAGTAATAATAAAGCTCAACTTCTCAACCAATTGGGTGGCCCAATGGTTTGGTATGAGATTTGGAAGTAAAAGGCCAAGGGTTCTCAAACCTAGCTTGGTGAGTACAAAGTTGTTTCTTTTCTATTGAAAAAAAAAAAAAAAAAAAAGCTCAACATCTTTTTTTTGTAATTTTAGAGTTAAATTACCCGAAAATCTCTTTAGACTATTAGCTAGCTAGGTAACCTACATTATATTGAATATAAGCTATACAATTATATAATGTAAAGTATATTTGTGTTAATTAGAAGGTTTAATTTCTTCTCAAAATTAATGCCGATTCCCTTTGTTATTTTTGTTATTTGATTATTTCATTCACCACAGCAAGCTAGCTTGACATCACGTAAGCTAGCTTGACATCACGTGCACGACATATAATCAGTGCATACATGTATATATATGTATGGCTTTTTAACTGCTTCTAATTATCATTTAATTAATTAATTAAGGTTACAGGGTGATACAATATATAATTTAAAGTAGACTAGTCAAAATATTAGCGCAGATTATGTATGCAAGATCTTTACAAGGTTAAATTATTTTATTGATTAAGTGATCATAATCCAAACTCTAATTAGAGGAAATATTTATGAAGCCTTTTTTAAAATAACCATATGATAAGACTTGACTTTCATGGCTTACATATATAATAAAAATGTAACAAATTAAAGGTTTCAAATCAAATTTTTCACTAATTAATGAAGAATTTAGATAATCTAAATGCAATAATTAATTAATATTAAGTTGAGAGAATATTAGCAAACCCGGTTGGGTTGACACAATGGTAAGGGTGAAGGCGAGATTGTGTGAGTTAAGCGCACGATTTCGATTTCGATTCCTCGATGTGGTAAGATTACACCAGGGCCTATTGGGAATAGTCAGGTTTGCTTAGACACCCTCGAGATATAAAAAAGAGAATATTGTGTACGTATACATATATATATATATTTTGGATACTACTATTTAGATTCATGAGTCCGGACCCAATTTATATTTTTTTTTCAAAATTATCCTCTAAAGTTTACTTTATTATTCAAACATCTCTCTACAAATTAGAGGATTTGAATTCTTATTTTTTTGAATTTTTTTTTTATTATTGGAGGATCTTCTAAAAACACAACTATTTCTTAAAAATTGAAAAAAACTTCTTATGAGTCATGACTCATGAGTCCACATAGATTTATTATACATATTTTTAATTATTAGGCAATATATAAGTTAGAAAAAAAGGTGATAAATACTTTTCTAGATTCTCTGTACTAATTATACTAGACAAAATTAACAGACTTTTCAAACAAGCAATCAATTACCTAAGGAAAAGTTAACATTACCAATAATTATAATTACTCTTCCAATTGATTTACACATGCAATATTGTGTATATAGCTAGCTAGGAATCTTATGATTAATGTTGAAAAACTCTGACTCGCGACTAGGACATCTTATTATTAGAATCATGAATATTGATATTTGCATTCTCACTTTATTTTTCAAGAAAAGATTTTGAGAAGATCTCAAATCAGATCATAAATTGACGGATTAGTATGAGCTTATCTATCTCAATCTTTTTCAATACAAGATTTAACTTGGATTGTACGTACATGCATATTTTTTTTTAAATTTCTTGTATATTCTTGATTAATTATAGCACTATCAAACAACATTAACTAGATACCAGTCCAATGAAACTACACACACGAATTCCACGAGAATTAATAAACGTCAATTAATGGTGTTCTTCAAAGATCCTATAAATAATTCTCAAAAAAGATCCTATAAAAGACTCGAATGGATCTCTTCTAGACAAAAGTCTACGATGCAACAAATACTTGAGATTTGACAATTGGTGGGATGTTCACGTCATTTCATGTAGGCCTCGAGAGATACAGATCAAATCTTCTAAGGAAGAAAAGCTGAAAACATATGTTCCCTCAACACTAATCAAATTACAACGTTGGAGATTTCAAAGTAAGAAATATGAAACATTTAGATACAGAAGATCTCGAAAGGCTGAGAAGGAATCGTTTTGATATACGTACCCAAGTTGGCATGACTCATGGCCAAAAGTTCCTTAAAATGGTAGTAGGGCCAGTACTTTTAGGTCACAATCTCAACGTTTTTAGAATATGACGTAAGACTGGTTATTAAAAATAACTTAAAATAAATTAATTTCCATTTTGAAAAACAATTAAAATACTTTAAAGTAATTAATTTTGCATTTATTTTCAAAACATACAAATTAAAATATATTACAATGACATAATCTATCAACGAGAGTACCATGCATGCACATGGTACTTGAGTGTTGTCAGATGTGTAGACATCTTGTATTTTTATGTGATTCAAGATACAACTAATACTTACGTACCTAAAACACACGTACAAGTGTACAACTATAGTTTATGTACACATAGTTTTTTTTTTTTTTTTTTTTTTTTTTTTTTTTTTTTCTTACTAACAAAATACAACTTATGTAGTCACTATTTTTTTCTTTTTTTTTTTGGAATAAGAAAGAAACAACTTTTGCACCCACTGAGATTTAAACTCATGACATTTTACTTTCAAATTTCATACAAAACTATTAGGCCACTCAATTAGTTGATATTTTTGTGGTCACTATGATGTCATCCTAATAAGACTCGTTAAAAGATGAGTTGGACGTCATAAGAACGACAATGGAAAAGTCACATCAAAATTCACATTAGGCCTTTGAGCCGTTCGTGTGCATCTTGAGATGCGGGCACAAACATATTTATATATATATATATATATATATATATATATATATATATATATATATATATATAACATGCAAGTTGAAACAACATGGACGGCTCTTATAAGCTAATATGTCTCGAGTGACTTACGCATTGTCATTCTAATATTAATTTTTCTATATTTTTGGTAAATGATACAATCACGTCCACACTTGAGCACTGATGGGCTCCATGCATGTGGAGTGACCCCTTTCTTTTGGGCTTGCTCACGTATATTTCTGCAGGTTCAGGGATCTCACTAGTCCATTAATGTAGACGATTAATAATTAGTAAGTCCAAGTGGTAAAAGACTCGATTCTTCTTAATGAAGCAAAATCTTAAGTTTGAGTTTCACGTGAATAAAAAAAAATAGATTGACAGTGTTGAGATGTACGTGGACCATACGTAATATAGTTCCACACGTGTAACTTCACATCAAGAAGTAAGTAATATGGATCTCTCCTCAAATAATATCGAGGCTTAATTTTTGGAGTAAAATCACACGTATGTGAGTTGAAGGTGTCAAAAGTGGGGACAATAAAATAAGAACATTATTACATATATATATATATATATATGATGTCTCAAAGACTCAAACATCAACGCTAATGCAACACGCACAATTCATCATGTATGCAATATTACTAGTCAATTGTGTAGCCCAATGATTTTGTGTGAAATTTGCATTGAAAATAAGAGGTCATGGGTTCAAATCTTGGTGGGTGTAAAAGCTGTTTCTTTCGTATCAAAAAAAATCATGTATGCAATATTGGGTGTTGGAAGATAAATAATCAAAGGACCCACGAAATTAATTATGCATACGTAAATGGAGAGACAAATGAAGGGGAATCTGTGGGTGGGTTTGAGTTGAAGAGGAAAGGAGAGCGAAATACATGTATATTGCTGACGTAATAGAAGAGATAGGATCCAAAGTCAGTGCTCTCGAAATCTTTGAAAAAAGCAACGTGTTAGGCCACTCTATCTACTTGTTCTGTACTGGAAACCCAAATCTTCTCTCTGCCATCCAAGATCTCGTTCTTGCTTTCATGCAGTTTATTTTCTTATGAACGACGAGAACAGATGTTGCAATATTGTTGGTATTTGCATGTGTATTTTTCTTTAAGGTGGCGTCCAATAAAATTAAGAGAAGTGTTAGAATAAAAACAACACGTAGCATCTCAAGACACGTACATTGGCTCACAAAAGCTATCTATGTGCGTTTGAATGCGGACATACCCAAATCCCAATGCATAACACACGGGTGAGGTTGTATGAAAGGCTCTTGTGAGCCAATATGTCTTACCGTGTGACATTGTTGTTGTCATTAATCCAGTATTTTCTTAAAATCAATTGATGTTGTACATTTGTGTGGCTCGGATGGAAATAATAGAAAGTTGTTATATATCTCTCTATTAAGTCACGAGAGTACCCCATTGAAAATGCATATGTATAACACATGCATTAATAATGGGCGTTTACGTTACATCTTTTGTACGTTACAACTTACATGTGTCGTTATTGTACGGACGTAGAATTCCATAATTTTATTGATCTATGTATTTCTTTACATTTATATTGAACGATCAATAGAGATAGATGTACATTTTAGAATTGACTTGAAAATGGGGGATGCATATATGGTATCAGTCAAACAAATCTAGAGGTGAATTAATTGTTAAGTACTGAAAGCAAAATTGAGTTAAGATGGATCCGCCACGACATGAATGCACAACTGCACAAACTAAAACTTCATGATTAAATGGACCAATTGTATATATATGTGAGACGTGTGCAACTTGCACAAAACAAAATCTTAATTCAAGAAAAAAAAAGCAGCACATATAAGATACTCCATTATTCACAACTGGAAATTAAAGTGGACAATTTTGACTCAGAGAACTTTTATTTCTTAGGGAAATAAAACTCATCAATCTTTTGTTTCAAAGTATAGTTTGTGTAGGTGAACTACAATAATATAATATATATATGTACATAATCTCTACAAAATAGTCCAAGGACCCCTCTTAAATGTATCAACTTAACAAGGGTGCACAAAAAATATTGTTCTCTATATAAACCCTAGCTAGCCATATATGTTCCTCCACTACTCATACTTGCCCACCATACACACAGTACTCCCTTCCTAGACCTCCAAATTAACATGGCCAATATGTGCTTCAATATTCCATCATTAATGTTCACAATGATGTATATTATAAGTCGTTTGATGTCAATTGTGGGGGCACCTAGAGAGTGGACTCGTCTACTCCCACATGAGCTTCAATCTCTAGACCTCTCACACCGGATGAGTTTCGATGAGCATTTAATCAACCACGCCTCTACAGACTTTGGAAACCTTGTGAAATCCATCCCAGCTGCAGTTCTCAACCCTATCTCTATCGACGACATCGTGTCGCTCGTTCGCTTCTCCTACAATTCTCAGTCCACCTTCGCCATCGCTCCGAGAGGCCACGGACACTCCATCAGAGGACAGGCCATGGCCGCGGACGGTGTGGTGGTGGACATGAGGTCGTTGAAGGGTAATGCGGATCGGATTAGGGTTTCTGCTTCGACGGAGTTTGGTGGTTGGGTCGACGTTGGAGGAGAGCAGCTATGGATTGATGTGTTGCATGCTTGTCTTGAACGTGGGCTTGCTCCAAAGACATGGACGGATTACTTGTACTTGACTGTTGGAGGGACTCTCTCTAATGCTGGGATTAGTGGGCAGACCTTCCTCCATGGGCCTCAGATTAGTAATGTGCTTGAGATGGATGTCATAACAGGTATATACTAAATACATACAAACATACAAATATACATATACACAAACTCTATGTTTATTGTTTTTTTTTTTTTTTTTTTTTAAAAAAATTTTATTTTACGAGAAACACATGTATTTTGCCATGTACATGTACCCTACTTTTGGCTATAGTAAAATAAAATAAAGTCTCCTTCCCATTAAAAAATGTTTATTGTTTTTTTTTTTTTTTTTGGGAAACCTAACTCTATGTTATTGTTATATAGTGGCTTTATTGCATCAATAGGCTGGCTATATATATAGCTTTTTTTTTTGTTAACAATTGCATAGGAAGCCGTTGGATGTGCATCGAGATATGTGGAATTAGGTAATATATATATATATATATAGAGAGAGAGAGAGAGAGAGAGACCTCATGATCATGAATGAATGATAATCTAATTTATATGCAATGAGGTACATATTCTTGTTTTGTGTTATAGGGAGAGGAGAGATGGTGACTTGCAACAAACACATGAACTCAGATCTGTTCTATGCTGTACTAGGAGGGCTAGGGCAGTTTGGGATCATCACAAGAGCAAGAATTGCTTTGAGTGCAGCTCCAAAAAGGGTATGTTTAATTAATCAGTTAATTTATAGAAAAAGTGCATGCACTCCTAGTCTCCTAAAAATTAACTAGTGCGTGACTTAATTTATATAAGTGCGTCTAAACTTCATCTGCTTGTTGTATCACTAGAATATTTTTGGCCTTTAATAGAGGTTTTAAAACCCCTATTAAATAGAGTGTTATTAAATGTCATGTGAAAATATGTTATGTTTTAATTTTTAATATATGTGTTACATAGAGGTTTTTTAAAACTCCTATCAATTAGGTGTTATTTAATAACACCCCCTTTAATAGGGGTTTAAAAACCTCTATTAAATACCGAAATTGTTCTAGTGTATATTATTAATTATGTATATGCACATATATACAACAACAACATAACCTTATTGATATTTTATGCATGTCAGCATGACCGTACATTTTGTTTCTTTGTTAGTAGGTATATGGGCATCTATGCGCACACACACATATTTCATGCCTGTTTTGAAGGTGAAAAATAACTACAAATAGAGTAACGCATGGTGGGTTTTGAACTTCTGACATATTGTCTTATAGTGACACTTTTCAACTGATCAACAACATGTGTGTTAATGACCCTTTTTTCTGTTTGAGCAGATAAGAGAGATCACCATGCATGTGGTATACTTGTTTGTTCTGTAGTTGTGCCTTCTGTCATTTTTGTTTGTACGTTTGGGCTTTTTGTAGGTGAAGTGGGTTCGTATGCTCTATCATGATTTCTTTGCATTCACAAGGGATCAAGAACATTTGATATCAATAAAAGGTTTAGACTACTTAGAAGGTTCTGTTATGATGGACCAAAGCCCTGCTAATAATTGGAGGTCTTCTTTTTTCTCACCGTCCGATCATCCTCGAGTGACCTCGTTAGCTTCCAAACATGGCGTCATTTACTGCCTCGAAGTAGCCAAATATTACAATCACCCATCTATTGATAGCATTGACGAGGTAAATGTGTTAAAAAATGTTTTTTACGCGTAATAAAAATCATTTATTTTTTACCACTTTTCGATCATTATACATGGTACTATCACGCAAATATATAAAGAAAGTAGTAAAATACTAGAATCACAACAACAATGTCACACTACAAGACACATTGGTTCACAAGAGCCTTTCATGCAATCTCAACCTGCGTGTAATATATGCATTAGGATCTATGTATGTTCGCACCTTAAGGCGCACATGAATAGCTCTTATGTGCCAATGTATCTTACGGTGTGACATGATGTTGTCATTCCAGCACTTCTCAAGAAAGTAATTGTTTGTTTACTGTTTGTTCTGTAAACAATCTCCATGCATGATGTTTTCAAGTTGTCATACAATTAATTTACATTATTAACAGATAGTAATTAATAGAGGGTAAACATGCAGTTTTTTTTTTTTTTTTTTTTTTTTTCATGCATAGAAGACTATTAATCTTAGTTTACATTAATAGATAGTACTAGAAGGTAATTAAACAGGTTTGGACTACTTAATTAGAAGGTTTAATCACTAACCAATTGGATGGCCTAATAGTTTGGTATAAGATTTGAAAGCAAGAAGTCATTGATTTGAATTTGTGGGGGCAAGTTTGTTTCTTTCTTATCCAAAAAAATAAAATAAAAATAAAATCGATCCTATATATATAGTACTAATTCTGGTAAGTAATATATAGTACTAATTGAAGTATATACAAATGCTTATTGTTACTTCTTTTTTTTTTTTTTTTTTTTTTTCTTTTTTCAGGAAATGGAGTTGTTATTCGATGGTTTGGAATATGCTTCGAACTTTAAGTTCAAGAAAGATGTGTCATATGAAAATTTCTTGAATAGAGTTCGAAATGGAGAGCTAGAGCTTCAGAAAAAAGGTTTATGGGACGTTCCTCATCCATGGCTGAACTTATTTGTGCCCAAATCACAAATCTCTGAGTTCAATTCAGGAGTCTTTGAAGGAATCCTCTCAAAAAACGGCACAAATGGGCCAATGCTCATTTACCCAATGAACAAAAACAAGTAAGTCATTTTTTTTTTTAAGTCATTCCCCTACGTACTATACCTAAAAATATTAAACTAGACTCTTACAGCATCGTGTATAAGATAATAATACATTTTTTTTTTCTTGTAGTGATAATTTTGACGCAGATCAATTAAGTGATATAAAAGCGCGTTTGGTAGATATATATATATATATATATTTGTAGCGACAATATTATTAGAGCAACTCCAACAAAACTCTATTTTAGATCTCAAACTCTAAAATAGAGTTGAAATAACTCCAACCATATTTTATTTCCCCTCTATTTTAGAGTTGGATGAACTATTCACCCAACTCTATAATAGCGTTCCTTACTTTTTATTTATTTTTTTCATTTAAAAAATTATCAATAATTGTTTCTTTTTTTAAAAAAATATGAATGTGTTTTTTCTTAATGTTTTACTTATTAAATAATTTATTAAAACAATACAAATAAATAACAAAAACAATTAAAATAAAAAATAGAGTTTTTGAGTAGAAATAGAGTTTGTGGTTGGAGAAGAAATAGAGTTTAATGTGATAGAACTGTAAAATAGAGGAAAAAATAGAGTTTTGTGGTTGGAAATGGTCTTGCAAAGTCGCAGGCCAATTAAGCTGGGTCATATTTATGTTGCAGGTGGGATGAAAGAACGTCTGCCATTATACCTGATGAGGAAATCTTCTACACAATAGGACTGTTGCATTCAAGTGGACTTGATGATTGGGAGTATCTCGAGGACAAAAACAAGGAAATACTACAGTATTGTGTGAAGGCTGGAATTAAAGTGAAGCAGTATCTACCGCACTACAAGAACAAAGCAGATTGGATGAACCATTTTGGGCTTAAGTGGGAGCTATTCCAAACAAGGAAAATTAAGTTTGATCCAAAAGCTATATTGTCACCTGGGCAGGGGATTTTTAATTGATATTCATATAGTTAGCTAGGCTTGTGTTTTTTTCTAAGAAAAAAAATGAATAATGAATATAGTTGGGCATGTTATATAAAAGCTATAGTCGAGAAAGAGTGTACACATTTATAGGCCTGTTATTAGGAGTTTCTCTAATTAATATTATTTTTTTAAAATTAAGTGAGAGTCCAACTCATGACCTCCGAAATTAACCTCGTCTTTTGACAAGTGATGCCTATAACCTCGACTTTTGACAAGTGATGCCTATATCATCTCATCATAGATGTTTTGACAGTTTCTCTAATATTATATGGAATCTGATAGTTATTGCATTGACAACACATATACTTTCGCTAAGTTCATTTTCTAGCTAGGTACTCCCTCAGGCCTCATGTCATTTTCATAAGTCGTTCTAGCAATCCCTTTTTCAAAAGTATAAGTCATTTTTGGAATTTGATAGTGTTAATATCACATTTTGAATGTGCTGATTATATATTATTTGTATCACGCGTGGATAAAGATATGACAATATGGTTGTTGAAGATATTGGAGTTGAAACTACTCATTATTTAGAAGTTGAAGTTGTTTTCAGTTGAAGAACTCTGTGCTAGTAGACAACGATAATGGTTGTTGCAACATAAAGAATATCTTATCAGTTGCCACAAAGGTTATCTAAATCCAACTGACTTGTTGAGATTGGATTGTTCCATATTATTGAACCATATTCGAAGTATATCTTCAAAATCTCAAACCATCTGCAACAACAAGTATATATAAAGCATCAAGACTTACTAGAGATCATTCATAATTTTTAGGTGTTTCAAGTCTTGAGTGTTTGATCTTTTATTTTAATTCTTTTCATAACGTTTCACTTTGAAATGTGTGATTACAAGTTATGAACTTGTGTTCATTTTCTTTGTATTTCTGAATTGTTACCAAGCGAATCTTGGGTATTCTAGTCGAGGGGATCTCGACCCGCACCAGGGATTGGGTAGTCCAGTTCGAGGGAGCTCGACACAATAAGGGGACTTGGGAGAAAATCTATTATAAATGTGAAAAAGAGTGCATCAAGATTGGTGAGGAAGTCACTAGAAAAAGGTCTTGTGTAAGTCTGAGTTTTCAACTTAGTGGATTTTCATATCTTGGCGTGACCCCGCAGATGTAGGTCGTGGATTGAACTGCATCAACATATTTGGTGTTGTGGTTTGTTTACTTTAATTTTCTATTATTTTGTTGGTTGCATAGATTTTCGTTTTTCAATTTGGTATCAGAGCAGGCGCTTTTAATTCTTTGTTTACAACGTTAATTAGATCCAGAAAATCTATGGCACGACATCTTCATTCTGATCAACCGAAAGGAGTTTCCACTACGAAAACACCACTCTTAACTAGCACCAACTACACATATCGGAAGGCTAGAATGAAGGGATTTATCTTATCCCTTGATGTGAAGGCATGACATGCAATCGAAAAAGGCTACACAACTCCTATGTTAGACGATGCACCGAAGAACCTAGACATATGGACAAAAAATGAGGAGAAATTACTTCTAGCCAATGCCAAGAGTCTTAATGCCATTTTCAGCGCTGTCAACTAAGAACACTTAAAGCTAATCTCGTCATGAAATGAAACAAAGGAAGCTTGGACGATCCTTTAAAATATGTTCGAAGGAAAAGAAGATGTCCGAGATTCAAAGAAAGTTTTTTTATCATCTCAATTTGAGGCTTTACGAATGGGGGAGAAAGAAACCATAGCTGAATACACCGCCAAGTTGAAGGACATTGCTAATCAAGCCCAACAACTTGGAAAGAAATATTCCAACAGAAAAATGGTGGAGAAGGCCATTCGGACACTACCAAGCAGATATGATGTCAAGGTAGCCACCATTCAAGAGACAAAGGGCTTAAAGAATCTAAAGTTTGATGAATTGATGGGGTCGTTAACAACCTATGAAATGTATCTTGATCAGCAACAAAGAAAAAAAAAATGACACTTAGAGTTGCCTCTCAATATCTTGAAGCCGATAGTGGGAATAAAGTCAATGATGAATTGGCTTTACTTACAAGGAAGTACAAGTTATATAAGAAATATCAAGGCAACTCCTTAAGTAACTTCAAAAATTCTGGTTATGATTCTAAATCTACTGATCTAAAGAATTTTTCAGGAAAATGTAGATAATGTGGTGGAGTTGGACACATTCAAGCCGATTGTCCAAATTTTCTCAATAAGAACGAAATGTCGCTGACTACAACATGGAATGACTCTGATTCAAATAGTGATACCAGCCATATCAGTCACTTTATAGCGTTCTCTGCAGTTACAACTTCACATTCAACATTACCAAGTTTTCTTACAACTCTGTACCAGCAGGATTTGATATAAGTCCTGTGGCAATAGGCAGCACACCAACATTCGCAGTTTCTGTTACCACAACAGCAAATGTATCTTTTGTTACCACAGAAGTAGTAAGTGAATCTGATTCAGATAATGATTCCTTTTCTCCTGAACCTGTTAATGATGTAGAGATACGACATGCTTACAAGGAGATGTATGACATATGGGTTGAAATTGCTAATTGCAATATTAAATTGAAGTTGATAGTGCAAAATCTTGAGAATGAAAAGAAATCACTTCAGATTGCTCTTTGCAACAAAGAACATGAACTGAATACATGTCAAGTCAAGCTAGCACAAACGGAGAGTACCTTGCAAATGATGAACAAAGGGAAGGCCAAGCCTGATGGTATTCTTCTACAAGGCAAAAATCCCAAAGATCATAAAGGCCTTGGTTATGTCAATGAAGGCTCATCATCACAAACAAAAGGAGTTGTCACCTTTATTAAGGCATCTTCACAATTTGTGATGCAAGAAGAACCACATAAGAAGTTCATTCCAACATGTTATTATTGTCGCTACAAGGGTTACATACGACCTCGCTGCTACAAAATGCTTCGAGAATTGTCTTAGAGAGAAAGACGTATCATAAAAGGAATCAAAAGCACATCAATCTATAATGCTTCTCCTAAGGAATGATGCAAGTGGGTTCCAAAGTAGACTCACGCTTGCATTGAAGCATATATGTCGTTGAAGTCTATTATCTCATCAGATTGGTACTTTGATAGCGGATGTTCGAAGCATATGACAGGTGATAGGTTTTTTCTGTAAGATTATCAAGCTTGCCTTGAGGGATATGTAACTTTTGGTGATGGAGCACGAAGTCGGGTGATTGGAAAATGCACTCACCATGTTGATGGAATCTCAATCCTTAAAGATGTTCTATATGTCGAAAATTTGCAAAGAAATCTTCTTAGCATCAGTCAGTTGTGCGATCAACACTTGGATGTTAATTTTAACAAAGACAAGTGTCATATGTTTGACAAGAGGCATTATATAGATCAAGGATTGATTTTTTACGAGGAGAGTTGGGTCTCTGTATTTTTCCCATTCACTAGGTGTCACACCAAAAAAAAGGTGTGACAGTAGTGTATTCTGGTTTAGTTTTTATTTACACATAGAGGTGGGGTACATGTTCCTATCGAAACTATGATAAGTCATCATCTGACTAATGTTGCCACGGCCTCTTCACTGCTCTCTATTCCCACAATACCTACCTAGTCTTATGCTGCCACAGAGTCTCATTTGCTCAGTAAGTTTACTCGTTTTCATCTCTTAAGTTTTCTTTGTATTATTATCTCACAAAGGGAGAGAAATATGAAAGCTGGAGGGAAGAGTAACTGTTGGTGTTGCACCTGGTTTTGGTTTTGTTATTGGTGGTATTCAGGGGGAGTATTGGTGGTATTCAGGAGGAGTGCAGCTCGATGAACATTTCTGGTTATACCCTGTGGTATGAGATGTATTTATCATTATGTTGGTACAGTACTAGTTTCGATATTCTTTGGAACTGCTGAAGCTTAGCTGCCTATTTTGTTTTGTTCATGATGATGCATGATTTGTTGCATGTGATTGCATATGTGCCTGTGAGTACAAGGGCTTTTTATAATTAGTGATCACAACTACCTCCTCATGTCTACCTATGATTTGGGTTTTATCTCCAAGTGAGTGATGTTATCTGGCATTCTTTTATTGTGACAAATAATGACAAAGGGGGAGTTTGTTAGTGTCACATTTTGAATGTGCTTGATTGTTTATTTTTTGCATCACGTGTAGATAAATATATGACAATATGGTTGTTGAATATACTAGATCTGGAGTTGAAACTACTCATTATCTAGAAGTTGAAGTTGTTTTCAGTTGAAGAACCATGTGCCAGTAGACAACGATGATGGTTGTTGCAACAGAGAGAATATCTTATCAGTTACCACAAAGGTTATCTAAATCCAACTGATTTGTTGAGATGAAATTGTTGCATATTATTGAACCATATCCGAAGTATATCTTCAGAATCTCAAACCATCTGCAACAACAAGTATATATAAAGCATCAAGACTTACTAGAGATCATTCATCATTTTTAGGTGTTTCAAGTCTTGAGCGTTTGATCTTTTATTGTAATTGTTTTCATAACATTTCACTTTGAAATGTGTGATTACAAGTTATGAACTTGTGTTCATTTTCTTTGTATTTCTAAATTTTTACCAAAAGGATCTTGGTTATTCCAATCAAGGGGATCTCGACCCGCACTAGAGATTGGGTAGTCCAGTCGAGGGGAGCTCGACACACTAAGGGGACTTGAGAGAAAACCTATTGTAAGTGTGAAAAAGCGTGCATCAAGATTGGTGAGGGAGTCACTAGAAAATGGTCTTGTGTAAGTCTGAGTTTTCAACTTAGTGTTTTCATATCTGGGCGTGGCCCTGCAGATGTAGGTCGTGGACATAACTGCGTCAACATATTTAGTGTTGTGGTTTGTTTACTTTAATTTTCTATTATTTTGTTGGTTGCATAGATTTCCGTTTTTCAGATAGTGTAATTGTTGTTTTTATTCATTTTAATCTTATACAATCTAAACATTTATTATTCTTTAATTCTTCAATTCATTTTATGTCAAAGGACATATATGTAAATTACACTCGTAATTTATAAGGCTGCCTTAATTTGTGTGTTTTAGTCAAAGCGACTTATATTTTTAACTGGAGGGAGTAATACTTATATTGATTGTCCTTACTTATTTAGATTATATGTTTTCGTTATTTGCACGTACACATCTCAATACAAAAACAAGTAGATCGATCACGTTAAAATCAACAAAAAACTAAAGCCTCAATTTCAAGTTAGTTGAAGTTTGCTACATGAGTTAAATTATTTCACTCCGACTTGATTTAATGTGCGTACATAATGATGTAAGAAGAGAATGACCAATCTATGATATTTCAAAAAATTTGTTAATTAAAAGCTAGAGCTTATGACATATTTCTGATGTATCTCTGAGTCAGAATCTCTAAGTCACGTACTTCGTGATGAATGTCCGTTATCAGCTCTTTGTTCGGGGTAAGTTCTTAAGTTCTGATTCGCTAGGATCGATATATCTAAAATTGACAGAATCAGATTGTTATTGGTGATGAAGGAATGACTCATTCTCAATCTAAAATCGATAAACCCTTTATGAGTATTTCCTGGTCTACCTTGTTTGCTACAACTTGTTGGATCCTCTGGAATAGGCGGAATCAAATTGTTATTGGTGATGAAGAAGTCTCATTAACATAGTTGTGTCACATGATCCTTGCAAATGCGAAGTCCTTTCATTTTGCAAATGTCGAATTCTCCAGTCTCCATACCAATTCACAACACAGAGACGAGCATTTGATTGGGTGGAAATACCTTCTCGGAGAGTTAGGTTAAAGTTAACACTGATAGGTCTCTTAAAGGGGATTCTCATGTTGTGAGTGCGGGTGGTCTTACTTGAAACTAGTTATGGTTTGGGAGGGCGATTTTGGTCTTAATATTGGCACATGTTCGATTTTTGAATCCGAACTATGGGGATCTCTCCAAGGTCTCTAATTTGCTTAGAATAAGGAGTTTCGAAATGTCATTTTAGAAATGGATAGTAAAAGAGTGGTGAAGTTGTTGAATGCATAGGATAGTGTGCCTTTAAATCAACATCACCACTTGGTTTCTCTGATTCGAGGTCTCTTGAGACGCGATTGGTCTATTCGAATTGTTCACATTCATCGAGAAGAGAATCGAGCAACAGATTGGTTGGCGTCCTTTGCCACCCATCATTTGATTAGAACTCACTATTTTGTTTAGTGTCCTCCTAGTTTGGTTAAAATTTTGAATGATGATGTAATGGGTATTTCTTTTCCTAGAATATGACATATTTAACAAGGCATTTTGCCTCTTCTTCTTCAAGAAAAAAAAAAAAAAATAATAATTTTTTTTTTAAAAAAAACCACTTCGATATCATTTGTAGAATACATAACTCTCTAATTAAGATGTTTTTTTTTACGAAACCCTCTAATATGCTATTAAACTTGCTAAAAGAATATATCACATTATTTTATCATATGATAATTAAATTAACACGTTTTAAAATAGTTACTATACATATTTCATAATGTATTTATTTTCATTTTTCAATAATCTTCTATATATACAAAAGAACTGTTTTCGTGATAAGGTATGTAAAGATCACACATAGCAATTGAGAATATATGTGGAGATGACATGTGACATGATGACATCATGATTTCTATTTTTTATCCTGTGACACGTGGTTTTTTTCATTGTTTTTTTTCGAATGATATGATCGAGTTTTTTTTTTTTTTTACTAATATATAGTGCAACTAATACATTCCACATTATATGACTTTCTAATGTATACTTCATATTGCTATTTTTTAGATAAGTGACTAATATATATTGCTACTTATATATTTAGCTATTTATTTGTTATGCTATGTGTTACTGTCACGGTCCAAATTCTTAATCCTAGTTTAATTTTTTTAATCAGTATCAGTGACCCGTGACGTGGGACCCGTATCGAGATACGTGCATTTACCGAGGCGACGTGGCTGATGTATATGTTAGATTTGTTGTGATGTATGCCTAATATATTGTATATGCGTAGGCTATTGAGTCACTCCTACTTGTGTTTAGGTGTCGAGACGTGAGTGAGGATGCGCCTCGAGATACGTGCCAGTGTGAGACTCGAGGTAGTGAGTGATGTGAGAAGTTGATTTAAGTTTAGTGTAGCTTAAATAATAGTATAAATGATGCTATAGTTGATTTTATATTAAATGTAACATAAGTTAGCAAATTAAAACAATAGCCATGTGATGATTCTCGAGATACGCGTTGACATATCAATAGACTAATTGAGTTTCAAATTGTTTTCGTTAGGTGGAAATAGTGGAAAGTTAGTGAAAAATGTATCAAGATATAGACTATTAGATGAGTCTCGAGACACGTGTACATAAAGATCAAAGTTTATTGAACAATCTTATCTTAATATATAAGATTGAATTGATCAATACATGCAAACCAAACCATTTCATTTTCAAAACTTAGAGAAGAAGTAAGCTTGCTAGGAGAAGAAGAAAAATCAGAAAGAGGGCAAGTTGGTGAAGGAGATTTGATGGTTTTGGATGTGGTGATCAAGCTAGGTGTGGTGTACTACTAGGTAATTTTAGTTGCACTAGTAATTTAGTTCAATTTGGTGAATTTATAATAAAATTGATGTATGGCTGTTATGAATGGTTTTGGTAGTTGCGTTGGATCTCTGGTAGGTATGATAAAGATCCCAAGGTGTTGGGTTTGATCTGTGTGGAGAGAACTCAAAATTATAAGTGCAGAATTATGAGTTTTCCTACACATAGCGCTCTAAATGTGCTACCTAGCGTGCTAGTAAGAAGCGCTAATCAAGTCACCTAGTGCGCTAGGTGCTATGACAGCCCAAAAATCTGAAATTCCTAACATTGTCAACAAGTTCAATACCCTAGCTAAAGGTCTATGTAACAGCCCCAGTTCCCCATAAAACGGGCTCCGCTCGGCCTAAACCTACGTGGACCCCCGAGTCGTTCCTCGCAAAGTCGATGCAGGCCTAGTCAGCCTCAAATAGTCGCAATCTCATAAAATTTGTATTTTTAACGTTGAGTTATTTAGTTATGTCTTTTGCAGAATAATTTGCAGCGGAATTAAACTTAAGACAAGGTTAAATAACACAAAAAAATAAAGGTAGAACAACCTACAGTGTGGAACCCTGAAATCAAAGGATAAACATGCCTATGATATCCCATCTCACTCGATCCCAATATGTCCCAGTGTAATAAAAAATAGTAATATACAATAATTACAATAAAAATGACAAAACATACTATCGTGCAAAGGAAAAAAAACTGCTCCAAAAGTCCTTAAAGGAAGTCGCCAATCAATGGTCATTTCCCCTTGCTCGTCTATGTCCGCTCTGCACCCACAGTCACAAACTAGATGGTGAGTACAATAAAGTAGAAAGTAATAACCAGAATGATATAAACAGTAATGAATCATTTAAAACAGTCCAAATATCATGCGGGTAAGTAAAGACAGATAAAAAGATAGAAAGTGCATGACAAATAGATTGACAGATATACACGATGATAATGAGTGCCTAGGAATCAAAAGAGGCATACTAAGCGGTCTTAAATCCACAACAATCCAGTACTCGGGGAGAATTCACGTTTGGTTGGGTAGCTGCATCCCCGCATGTAGTGTTCACGTTTGCCCAACTAGCTATAATCTCAGTAGTACATTCTCGACACACTTGGGCCATATACACTTAACCAAGGAATAAAGAATAGAATTCCAAGAAAATGCGTTTATCAATAAAGACAATAAATACAGAATATGAATTACTATGCATTCCCTTAACTGATTTACTTACTTACCTCGGACTCACGCTAACCCGCCCTCGCGGCTCGAACACGCAAACTCACGAGACCTCCCCTTAGGTTCGTGAGGACCTATAACATGTTTTAGACTAAATTATAGTGTTTTGGATATGTTGGAAAATTTCATATTTTTGTGCCGCCAGGGCAATTAGAGCGCTAATTCTGGCATTAGCGGGCTAATTTCAACATTAGCACGCTATCTCGAATATCTAGCGCGCTAATCAATATTAGTGCGCTAATCAGTATTAGCATGCGATTTTTTCCACCTAGCGCTCTATGTGCATCAGAACCCAGAACTCTGCATTTCGAATTCTGGTTTTCCACTACACATAGGCCATGTCGATGCCTTGGGGACCCCCATACACACTACTAGAGGTCCCTAACATCAATCACAACACAAAACAACACCCCACAACATCAAATTCATGAATTCATCAAGTTGTCTAAGCTATGTTAATGGAGTACCTAACTTGATGAACTTGATATTCTTCTCCAAATACTGATTTGCCAAGCCAACCTTGATGCTTTTCTTCTTCTCTTGATCACTCCAACACTCCAACCTCTCCTTCTTTTCCAAATCAATGAGATCAAACTTAAGTGATAAGTTTGGTTGACTTATTGGATATATATGATTAGATATGGTTACACAATAGCCACACATCCATTTGCACTTACGTATCCCGAGGCTTATCTTGTGGACCAACTTCACACACTTATCCCACAAGTCATGCTTAAGTAACTCCAAATATATACTCACTTGGTCTCTAAATAGTTAATACGTGTCTCGATGCACATCATATGGCCATTGATTTATTTCACTAACTTAGGCTTACTTTTTGAATATTCAACATGACCACATTAAAGCTACTATACAACTATAGTTAATTCAAATTACACTTACTCCATAAGCAGCCACATCGGTCTCACGTCGACACACAACTCGAGGTACGTCCCTGTTCATGTCTCGACTCACCGAATGCCCCGCGTGTACCTTTCTCGCAAATTCGGTACGACAAATAAACATACACTTGGACATTAGAAAATCACATTTGGGTATAAATAAATAATACACACACCATAGAAAAATAAAATCTACCTCGGTGTCGACTCCAAAGGTTTCGACAAGTACGTCAAGTCACGACGGTCCAGTCAATGGTCCTGAAATATAACATGTGACACATTTAAATTTGATGGTGGTTACAACCTTCCCACCTTATTAGAATTTCATCCTCAAAATTCAAACTAAAAGGAAACTCCAATATTAAACCTTACCATAATTAAAATAGATAGGGAAAGTGGTCGCGCTTATACGACTCCAACTCCCAAGTCAGTTCCTCATCCCCGTGATGTTGCCATTTGACGAGAACTGAAGGTATTCCCGTGCCCCTCAATACCTTCACTTTTTGGTCCAAAATCTGAATCGGATGCTCCTCATATGTAATATCATTTCTCAAGTCAATCTGACTCAAGTTTAGCGTCGGTCGCCGTCCTTCCTTCGACTTGTCAAGTCGAAGCATAGAGATGTGAAACACTGGATGAACTCCGTCGAGCTGAGGTGGTAACTCCAACTCATAAGCAACCTTACCGACTATCCTCGTAACTCGAAATGGACCAATAAACCTAGGCGCAAGCTTTCCTTTGATTCTGAACCGTTTGTGACCCTTCAGAGGTGAAACTTTCAAATATACATAGTCTCCCTCGGTGTACTGCAACTCATCGTGGTACTTGTCGTAGTACTTTTTTCTGTCTTTCTTGTGCACCCTTCAGCCGCTGACGAATCTGTCGTATCTTCTCAGTGTGATCCACAACAATCTCCGGCCTAACAGTCACTGCATCCTCGGGCTCTGCCCAACACGATGGCGATCTACATGACTTACCATATAACGCCTCGAATGGTGTCATCCCGATCCTGGCCTGAAAACTGTTGTTATAAGCAAACTTACACAAATGAAGGTACTCTTCCCAAGACCTTTCATACTCTAATACACACATCCTGAGTATGTCCTCTAACACCTGAATCAGCCTCTCGGACTGCCCGTCTTTCTGTGGATGGTACGTCGTACTCATGTCGAGCCTAGTGCCAATCTGTGCCTGCATGTTTTGCCACAACAGTGAAGTAAACTGCAGTCCTCTGTCTGACACTATAGATAACGGTACTTCGTGCAATCTGACTATCTCTCGCTCGTAGACACTATTCAATCTATCAACTCTATGTGTAGTGGAAACCGATATAAAATGTGCAGATTTCGTCAACCTGTCCACAATCACCAAAATACTGTCATGTCCGCGAGGAGATCGAGTTAAACCACTGACAAAATCCATAGCAATGTGCTCCCATTTCCACTGCGGAATGGGAAGTGGCTGCAGCAAACCTCCAGGTTTCCTATGCTCAACCTTAACACACTGGCATATCTCACACGCTCGAATAAACTCCGAAACATTGGCTTTCATCCCAAGCCACCAAAAGAGACGTCGCATGTCTGCGTACATCTTGGTCCGACCCGGATGAACTGAAAATCGCGAATGGTGAGCCTCCTGCAGTATCTCAGTGCGCATCTCAGCCACTAATGGAATTCATAGTTGTCATCGAAACCTCAAACATGAATTTGTCGATCGACTCCAATCTGGACGATCTGAACTCTCAGCCATATCACTGAATCGCTAATACATCTCGTCAGCCTATTGTCCTTCAAGTACAACCTGAATTGAAACAGTCTGCATCCTCATCTGACCACAAATTTGTGTCCTAGTAGTAGCTGGTATATCATCTGAACTCATCACTTTGGCCGCCTCGAGTAACACATACTCGTGAGTCATATGACATACTACGACATCAGCATTAGACCATTTCCTGCTCAAAGCATCAACAACAACATTGGTCTTTCCTGGATGATACTCAAGTGCATAGTCATAATCCTTCAAGAACTCTAACCAACGTCTCTGTCTCAAATTCAATTCTTTCCAAGAGAATAGGTACTTCATGCTCTTGTGATCAGTGAACAAAGCGAACATCACACCATACAGGTAATGTCGCCAAATCTTCAATGCAAACACCACAACGGCTAACTCTAAATCATGTGTCGGATAGTTCTTTTCATGAATCTTGAGCTGTTGAGATGCATATGCTATCACCTTGGCCTCCTGCATCAACTCACAACCCAAACCAACCTTCGAAGCATCTGCATACACCACCAAATCTTTCCCTGACTCAGCAACGCAAAACTGGTGCAGTCATCAACTTCTCTTTCAAAGTAGAAAATGCCTGCTCACGACCCTCATCCCAGTCAAATTTCACGTTCTTCTGAGTCAATCGAGCCATTGGTGCAGCAATTCGGGAAAGGTCTTGCACAAAACGACGATAATAACCAGCCAATCCCAGAAAACTCTGTATCTCGGTCATTGTAGTCGGTGTAGGCCAATCGATCACTGCATTAATCATAGCGGGATCCATAGATACTTCACTGGCCCCAACTACATGTCCCAAAAATATGACTTCTTGAAGCCAAAACTCACATTTACTGAACTTGGCATATAACCGGTGTTCCCTCAAAGTCTGCATAACTGCTTGGAAATGTCCCTCGTGATCATCACAAGTCTTGGAGTAGATGAGAATATCATCAATGAATACAATTACAAATCTATCCAGATACGCCCTCAGTACTCTATGCATGAGATCCATAAACATAGCTGGAACGTTAGTCAAACCAAACGATATGACTGTAAACTGATAATTGCCATATATTGTATTGAATGTAGTATTCTCCCCGTCTTCAGCTCTAATTCTGAGCTTTGATGATAGCCTGATCGCAAATCAATCTTGGAGAACCATTGAGCTCCCGTCAGTTGATTAAACAAATCATCATTACAAGGAAGCGAATACTTGTTCTTCACAGTCACCTGATTTAGCTGCCTATGGTCGATGCACAATCTCAGGCTGCCGTCTCTCTTCTTCACAAATAAAATTGGTGCACCCCATGGTGACATGCTCAGGTGAATGAACCCTAACTCCAACAACTCATCCAACTGAGTCCTCAGTTCCTCCAACTCTCAAGAAGCCATCTTATACGGCGGTATAGAAATAGGTTTAACCTTAGGGACTAAGTCGATGATGAAGTCTATCTCTCGCGGCGGTGGTAATCCCGGTAGATCATCCGAAAATACGTCAATGAACTCGCACACTACCGGCACGTCTCCGATACATATCTCCAATTTCTCAGCAGTACTCATGACACTCGCAAGTGTCTCAGTCTCACTACTATTGGCTATCATTCCTCTGGTGATCGGAAGTAAAGCAGTTGTCCCCTGAAAATTGATCTCCGTACCATTTGACAATGGAATCGTAACTGACTTGCCGTAGCAATCAATATAAGCATGATACACACCTAACCAATCCATACCAAGCAAAGCATCAAACTCAAGAAATTCTAAGACTCACAAATATGCAGGCAAATTATGACCCTCTATCTCTACCGAACAGTCGATACATAACAAGTTCGGGTACATCTTGTCCTCAGTAGCTGTGCTAAGGATCAAGGTTCTACTAAGCCTAGTGGGTCTCAACCCTAATGCATCTACCATGCGCCCAGAAATAAATGAAACAGTCAAATCAGAATCAAACATGGTATGCATCAAAGTACCACAAATCAAAATCACACCCTCGGTGAGATTACGGGAACCTCCCTGATCTGGCTCAACAGCAACATGGACTCTCTCCCTCAGCTGCTGATAATTAATGTTGTGTCTGCACTCGACCTGACTATGGACACTGACTATGAAGATGACCTATCTGACCGCATTTGAAGCATATGCGTTGCTCATTCGATCCAGAAGACATCCCATGTGTTTGACCTTGTCCACGTCCCTGTGCAGGTCTCTGACTATGTATGTGCCTGTCTAGACCTATGTGTCTGTCCATTGCCTCTACCCACATCCCTACTCTCAAACTACTGCCTTTATGGCTGCTATACGGATCAGGTAGCCTGTGGTGGTCGGCTAGCAAAACTCGGCGCTCGTACAAGTGAAACTTGAGTGGTCTGAGCAGGTCGTGCTGGTACTGTAAAAGACCCGACACTCTGGGCTCTACTATCTCTATAGCCTTGTCTGTTCTTCTTCCTCTTCCTGTCCCTATCAGATCGGCGATCTAACTATGTCTCCGGTCGAGTAGGTTTAGCCTCCTCGGGATATGTACGCAAATAAACTTCCCTAGCTAAGCTCATCTCATAAGCCCTCTGCAATGTATCTGGCTCAATGGAGACAATGACACCTCCAATCTCGGGTAGCAATCCCTAAGTGAAATAATACACCTGATCGGCGTCTGAATCTGCCACACCTCCCTGCACACGGAAGTAGCTATAGATATCGCCCCATGTAACCCATGACAGACTCATCAGCATATTTTCTCAAGGTGGTGAACTCATTCCTCTTCTCCCTCAGTACAGTAGGAGGAAAATACTTCAAGTTGAACTGCCTCTTGAAGTCTGCCCAATCTTTGGGTACTCCTCAGGTAGCAACCATCGTAGTCCACCAGTCGTCTTCCTCTCCCAAAAGCATCGATGAAGAAATAGAAGTGTGATGACCCCAGTTCCATAACCTAAACTGGGCCCCGCCCGGCCTATTCTTACATGGACCCTAGTCAATCCTCGCGACGTCAACGCAAGCCTAGTCAGCCTTCCTAACCATTTTATCATTACAAAGCCGCAAAAACTTACATGTATAGTGAGTTATTCAAATTTGTAAGTTATCAAAGTTTATGCGAAAGCTATTTCAACTTAAACAAATCTAAACAACTCTACACAAATAAGTTAGGACAACCTAGAGTGTGGAAACCCCACATAACTCAGTCATCATGTATAATAACCAAAGGAGAGAAAAATAATATCATCTACATGCCCTAGGGTATCTCACAAAACCCATATATCCCTTATCATCTAAGTTTCTTATCTCATCGTTGACAAGGAAATAGAGAAGAGAGAGTGCACTGCTGGAGTGATCAAGGAGAAGATCAGCAAACGTAGGTTGGAGAAATAAGCGGGTTGGTAAAGGAGATCAAGCTAGGAGTTCATGTAAGAGGTAACATCTTCACTCCATTAATATAGCTTGGTTAAGTTGATGAAATCATGGAAATTGATGTTGTGGTTGTTTCACGTTGGGTTTGATGTTAGGGACCTCTTGTAGTGTGTATGAGGGACCCTAAGGCATTAACATGACCTATTTGAAGCAAAAATCAAGAATTCGAAATGCAGAATTTTGGGTTCTGCTGCACATAGACGCGCTAGGTAGAAAATCTAGCGCGCTAAATATATGAATTAGCACGGTAATGTTAGAATTAGCGCATTAATGTCAAAAATTAGCGTGCTGCTGTTCAAAATTAGCGCGCTAATTTCCCAGCCAATACTTAAATGACTCCAATAGTTTACTCCTTTGACTTGTAGATTAGTTGATACATATCGCGATGCACATCATGTGGCAATTGATTTATTTCAATACTTTGGGCCCGATTAATTTCACATTAACATATCCACATTAAAGCTAGTATAAAACCACACTTAGCTCACATAAAACTTACCCCATAAGCCGCTACCTCGGTCCCGTGTCAACACGCAACTCAAAGTACGTCTATGCTCGTCTCGACACTGATATGCCCGCGTATACCTTATCCGCACATTTCCTAAATTCATTTGTCTAAGTTGTTCAATCATGTATAATAGATAATACAAACATCAAACAAAAATAACATACCTCGTTGTCGACTCCCGAGGTTCGGACATACGTATCACGACAAGTGGGTCCCACATACGACCCTGAAAATACACGTGGCATTAGTTAAGTTTTAGGGTCGTTACAAGAGGCTTTCATGTGTTCCTCAGTAGCAATGATATTGTGCACCTTCTCATGGCTCTTCAAGAACTTCTCAGCAGCCTCCAGATCTGTACCACCATAAAACTCCGTAGGATTATGCCTCTTAAACTCTCGCAACTGCCTAGCCTCCGCAGTTGCTTTAGTGCCCTTCTCTACTGATGTAGCAGGCATTATCTCAGTCAGTACAGGAGGTACAACAGTAGTCTCTGGTACGACTTGCTATAACAGTAGTAGCCGCAGAATTAGTCACTACAATCGGTGTATCCGTCTCTTGAGTAGCGGGTAATGTCGATGAAGCTGGTAGTGACGGTGTAGCCGTAGTCGGTGCCCTAAGTATCAACATAATCTCCTCCAATCGCAAATCCTGGGACGCGATTCTCTCTGACAGAGTACGAAACTCCTCAGCACTCGCACCCGCAACCTCACTATCATCACTAGGTCCAATATGATACGTCATTGCAATCTGAATAGAAAGCGAATCCCCGAATCAATGGATAGTTACCGATATAGTATACTACAACACAACAAATATAACATATAAGATCAAGTTTTACTTTTTCTCAACTCTCCTCACTTCCCAACGAAGTTTTTAAGTCAGGATTATAGGGTTCCACTCTAGGTTCCAATTATGTCTTATGCTGCATATATTTAAACGTTTTGCTCTGATACCAACTTTAACTGCCCCAGTTCCCACGAGTCGTTCCTCGCAAAATTGATGCACGCCTAGTCAGCCTCAAATAGTCGCAATCTCATAAAATTTGTGTTTTTAACATTGAGTTATTTAGTTATGTCTTTTGCAGAATAGTTTGCGCGAAAAATTAAACTTAAGACAAGGTTAAATAACTTAAAATAAATAAAGATAGAACAACCTAGAGTGTAGAACCCTGAAATCAACGGATAAACATGCATATGATATCCCATCTCACTCGATCCCAATATGTCCCAGTGTAATAAAAAACAGTAATATACAATAATTACAACAAAAATGACAAAACATACTATCGTGCAAAGGGAAAAAAACTGCTCCAAAAGTCCTCAAAGGAAGTCGCCAATCAACGGTCCTAAATCAAGTTAATTATGCAGATTGACAATTATAACATTAATATTTTAAATTAAAACTTTAGGCAAACTCAAATAAATAACAATAAATAAGATATGATTAGTAAGAAAAATATTGAATACGACTTTTGATTCAAACATATTAGCTTTAGCATTTTCTATATTTATTTTACTAGATAACTTAAAACATGGACTTAAATATGAAAAGAATTAGCTTAAGTTGCAAAAATTTAAATTTCTTTGCATATGAATTAGTGACATAAAAATGCTAACACCATCTAAGTATAGTTCAAGATTTTTAAGAGTATGTGTATATAATATAATGTATATAAAGATTAATTTGACAGGATTGCGGATTAGATTCGGGGATTAAAACGTATAATCCGCAATCTAATCCAATCCTCGCAATCCAATTTAACAAACTCAATTCATAAACCAATTAGAGGTAAATGGACTGGATTCATGAACTGGATCCATGATTCGCAGATTTCTTGAACACCTCTACCAGCCGCGGTGTTCAAAGATAGCCAAATTCATGACAGTTGGATATTCTTTCGAACATTTAGGGTTAGCGAATCAACGTAGTTTTATTAGGACACTTTGTTGTAATCCTCTTAGAACATCATAGACTAATTATTTATCTTGATATCCATATTCAGTTTTTGCCCTCCAACCCAAACGCACCCCTCCACCCAATTCCACTTTTTTTTTAATCAATCTCTGCTTCACCCCTGCTTTGCTCCAACTGTTTATATCTTCAATTATGTTGCTCTCCCCTTCAATCACACTTGATTTCTCATCTTCTCTAACAATCCCCACTTCCCAATCTTCCCTGTCTCTCTCATTGTTCATTCTTCGAACCAGTAATCATCAATCACCCAACAAATTCAGATCTCTCGCTCTCCAAACCCTCTGTTCTTGTCAAAAAACCGAACTTCGGACCCAAAACAGAGACACCCAGGAAGCCAGAACCGCTTTAAAGGGCGATAAGAAGAAGAGAAAGCTCAGACCCAGTTTTTACGACCAAGTTCGCGATCGATGGAGTGCAAAATTTGGGTCTCAAAGGGAGAGATTCCCATGGCAGGAGCAGGTACAAAAAGTCGAAGAACGCCGCGAAGAAAGCGAAGAAGAAAGGCGTTCTGTGGCAGTTGATTCGTCGAGTTTGATTGATGAGCCAGTAAGTTTTTCATTAAGGAATCGTGTTGTTTCTGCTCCTTGGATTCCTAGAAGTGAATTTAGAAAACCCCATTTGAGTTCTCAATCTGAAACTGCCCAAAATGCTGAACAAATTGAAATTGAAAGGGTAGCTAATAATGTTGTTGAATTTGAGGAGGAAAAGCAAATAGAGGGGTTTCAAAGTGTGGTCGAAATCGATAATAGTTCATATAGTTCATCCCTAATTGATAATGCAGGGGGGAGTGATAAGGGGTTTAATGTTGGTGGTGAAGATTTTAATTTTGGTGAGGAAATGGTTGAATTGGATGGAAATGAGGTTAATTTTGCGGGTTCGAGTAATAATGGCGATTCGATTACTCTACCATGGGAGAGGGATGGAGTAGTGGAGTCAAAGGAGGGGGAGAAATGGGGGAGGAGGAATACTGAACTGGCGGAAAAGACGATTCCGGAGCACGAATTGCATAGGCTTAGGAATGTTTCTTTGAGGATGAAGGAGAGAATAAAAGTTGGAGCTGCAGGCATTACGCAGGCGTTGGTGGATACTATTCGCGAAAAGTGGAAGTTAGATGAAGTGGTGAAGATAAAGTTTGAAGGGCCACCGGCGTGTAACATGAGGAGGACTCACGAGATACTAGAGGTTAGTAGTTTCAACGCCTTCCTACTTATTCTTAAATTCGATTTCTCCATATAATGTGTTTCAAATAGGTTATCAATCTTCAAACATGAAGTGAACTAAATAAGTTGTAGTTTAAGACTTCTTGAAAAGGGACCTCAGTAATGATCAAAAGAAAACAAGAATACTAGAACTAGAATAAAGGGATATTGTAACTGCTTTAGTTATTTGTTAATTTTGATTGTTCTTAAATCTTTTTTTGAAGTAATGATTAAAAAAAAAAAAAAAAAACATTCTATACAACAGGACCGGACATAGAACCAATTATCCTGATAAAAGTACATTGTTTGGCTAATCCTAATTGTTCAGAAGAACATCCAACTTTATGAATTTGGCTTTCAAACACTGCGAGTTTGTTACTCTTGGATGTGAAATAATTCTTATCCTTTATCAGAATAGGAGTGGCGGTCTGGTGATATGGAGGTCCGGTAGTTCACTGGTGTTATATAGAGGACTGGCATACAAACTTCCTTGCATACAAGCATACGCTACTAAACTCAATCCTGTTCATCAAGATGGTGCTGATCCTTCGAAAAACTTGAATGGTCATGCTGCTGGGGATTTTGGGGCAAACAATTCATTAAGAATAGTTAAATCATCTGTTGCTGGTTATTCATTGCCTAATAATTTATCTGGAAAGGAACTCAATGATTTGAGTGTTCTCAATGAATTATTAGATGGGTTGGGTCCGAGATTCAAGGATTGGTCAGGTCGCGATCCGCAGCCTGTTGATGCTGATTTACTTCCAAATGTGATTCCTGGCTACACACCTCCATTCAGACATCTTCCTTATGGAGTAAAATATTCTCTTGGAAACAAGGAAATGACGTTTTACCGTAGACTTGCAAGGATAACTCCTCCTCATTTTGCATTGGGTATGTAAGAAATCACGTTGTTTATATAAAACCAAGTATCATTTTATCGCATTGACTTTGTATGTTTATGATTGGATTGAACTGTTGTAGGAAGAAACCGAGAACTACAAGGCTTGGCTAAGGCTATGGTGAAGCTATGGGAAAAAAATGCCATAGCAAAAATAGCCATCAAACGAGGTGTGCTAAATACACGTAATGAGAGGATGGCCGAGGAACTCAAGGTGAGCACCAATTGACAAGTTGGTGACAAATTGGCATTTTTTCAACTTTACAAGGATCTTCTTGACAATTTTTTTTTTTTGACATATTGATGGAAGTTGGAATTTATTGTCATATAATTGTGCTGCAATTTAAATTAAAACTATAAACTTTGCATATTTTATACCTATAGCAAACTTCAATAAGTAGCTATTGTCAATGATAAAACTGAAATCCATAATTCACAGTCCAATTTTGACAAATGAACAAGTAAACACCTGAATCAAGAAATATTTTGGCCTTGGAATCCTAAATCGACAACTGATGATTTCTAATGCTGATCAATTTAATCTCCATCGCTTGTTAAGAAATGAAATGCTCTAAAGAGAAAAAAGTGAAATCCTTATGGTTGATCCAGTGCTTTTTGTTGCACAAGATGTTGATGATGAAGAAGAATCTGATCATTAAGTGACATAAAGAGTGTCATTGGACAGTAGAGGCACTTTTCTGTCCTTTTTCTTTTTCAGAAATCAAGATATGTTTTCAGATGTCACCAATAACCGTTATGCCATCATTCTTGTGGTGATGTTGAAAGTCTTCTTAGTACTAGTGTACAACTGATATTAGGCTATTAGCAACATAATTTCTCTCTTGATTTGGTTGAAAGATGTGTCCGTTCATCTACAAAGTGCAAAGCAGAAATGTGGTAATCTTAAATTGGTTGCGCTTTTGAGTTAGATGAGAACCTGTTTCACTGTTGTTGCATGCATTAGCTTGTGTCCTGCTTTTCAAAGATCGTGAAGAGTTTTTTATGTTTCTTAGTTTACGACTTTACGTAACTCTAGTTGTTTCATATATATTACTATCTTTTCTATTTTTCTAAACTGCCTAGGAGTCATATTTAGTGATTTTGTGGTTTTTTCTTTTTCCTTTCTTCTCTCCGACACCTGGTTGCAATACTTAAAAAAAAAAAAAAAAAAAAAAAAAAAAAAAAAAAAAAAAAAAAAATTTTGCTTGTTCAATTTTGGTTTGGAAGTGCTCTAGAAGGAACCATGGAATAAACCAGAAATTTTGTTCAGTCTTCGCTTTAGTTTCTAATCGCAAGCTAACATTTAATTCTTAAACGTCTCCTTTCTCCTTTCCAGTACAGTCCTGTAACAAAATTGTTACCCTAACCCTTGGTCTCATTTTTAACCCTTCAATTTACTTGATTTCCTTTCCTCTAGATGCTTTTGAATCTAGAGTAGGTGAATGTCGTGAGGTGATGCAACCCTATATAGATATGCTGCCCAACTGTGAATTTGGTGCAAGTAGTGAGCAGCGAGTATTAAGTGATATATAAACAGATGAGATGAAGTTGCATTAATTCTTTCTTTATTTTGAAGTATTGATTACTGAAATTGATTCAGCAGCATGCGATCAATACTATTGCTTGTTGGCGTTAGCATTTTCTTTGTATTATTTGTTGCACTGTTGTATGGGCCTTTATCATGCACACTTGTATTGTTGCTGCTTTGTCTATGCACATCTGCTACACGTTTTTTTCTTCTTCTTTTTTCTGTTCTGGAGAAGAACAACGACCGCCCATTGTCGTACATTGAAATAATGCATCCTTGCAGCTGTTTGACTTTCATTTGATAACTTGTAATTTACTTGTGCAGAATTTGACTGGTGGAACACTTGTTTCTCGAAACAATGAGTATATAGTCTTTTACAGGGGCAATGACTTTTTGCCACCCCGTGTAACAGATGTATTATTTGAAAGAAAGAAACTGGTGGAGCTCCAACAAAATGAGGAAGAGCTAGCGCGGCAAAGGGCTTCACTGTTAACCATTTCAAATGCAAAAGCTCCCAACATTCCATTAGTAGCAGGTACGCTTGCTGAGACGATTGCTGCAACCTCTCGTTGGGGAAATGAACGAAGCAGCGATGATGTTGAGAAAATGAGGAGAGATTTTGCTCTGGCTAAACATGCTTCAGTTGTGAGATGCTTGGAGAATAAGCTCATCCTCGTAAGTAAAAGAAAACGGACAAGAATGATTGTTGAATTTCAACTTTTTGGCCTAACAATGGTGCCTACTCAAAATTCGTATTTTACTTATACTTCAAATTGCAGGCTCGACTGAAGTTTAAGAAGGCTGAGAATGCTTTAGCGAAAGTTCAGGAATCCCTCAATCCAACAGATTTACCTACTGATTTAGAAACTATTAGCGATGAAGAAAGGTTTACATACCGTAGAATTGGTTTAAGCATGAAACCTTTCTTGCTTCTAGGTAATTTTCATATTGTTTTGTTCATACGGGAACGGGAAGACTCTTAATGATTATAGGAAGCAAGAATGCTGTAAATATGGTAAATACATGTATGATTTTTGTTATAGGGACAAGAGGAGTTTTCGACGGTATTGTGGAAAATATCCATTTGCATTGGAAGTTCCGAGAGGTAGTGAAGGTAATTGTGAGGGGAAAGAATTTCCAACAAGTCCAGCACATAGCAATCTCTCTTGAAGCTGAGAGTGGTGGGCTGCTAATATCAGTGGACAAAACAAGCAAGGGAGATGCGATTATCATCTACCGTGGGAAGAACTATCAACGTCCAAGTGTTATACGGCCGAAGAATCTGTTGACAAAGAGGCAAGCGTTGGCACACTCGATTGAGCTTCAAAGACGCGAGGTGAGTAGCACCTTAACACACTAATATTAAACTTATTATTTCAGATGTTGTCATTTTATTAACTTTCATATGCCGGTCTGTCCTTTCTTTGCCTTCTATGTCTGTAGGCACTACTTCACCACATTTTGGACCTGCAGGAGAGAATTAAGGTGTTGAAGGCTGACCTGGTATATGTTCCTTTTTTCGTTTGTAATTTCCACTCCTCGACTACTAGCATACATATTTGCCACTCCGCAAACTCCTGCACGGCGTTCTGACTCTTTATCAATCATGCTTTTACAGGATCAGATGAAAGCTGCAAAAGAAACGGGGAGTGAAGAACTCTACTCAAGGCTAAGTCATGCTTCGGACGATGATTCTGAGGATGTGAGCAACCGTTTTCTTCTCATAAGCTCCTTATATTCGGGGGTTTATGTCATTGAATCGACTATTTTGTTATGAACCCTTCATTATTTTTTAATGTGTCATTGGAATTCTAATGCTTTATTTCTCTTTTAGGATGATGAAGGTGAAGAGGCATACCTAGAAACATATAATAGCTCTGATGAAGGAAGTCGGTACCCTGATTGAGAAAACTTGAAAGCGAACCGATTCTGATGACAACCTGCACCAAAGTCTGTTCAAATGCCAAGGACGCACGAAGAAGATCATCTTCCATGTGGGGGGATCGACAAGCACATGATGCGATTAGCAGACATGCCTTGAAAGTCGAGGTAGTGATCTTTCTCATGATTCATGAATGGAGAAGATCTCAACCAGTTCATGAAATTTGCGCATTCATAGCATTGTGATGGCATGCAGAGATCTCCATAGTTTGACATCAAACTTTGGAGGAGGGACCCAATGATTAGGGATGTTACTTATTCAAAGTGAAGATTTAATTTAATCTGTACATGTACATAAAATGATAGGGAAACTTGAATTGCAATTCTTTGTTACCCTTGTAGAATTTTGTCGAATTAAAGTAACCTTTTCATTTTGGTTTCTCTTGAGCAATACTTGGAATCAAACATCTGAAGACATTAATGATCTCTATGTGTTTTTCATTCATGTTTTAGTAGGTGCAACTCTTTTAGACGTGTAGGTGTTTGGTTTCTTATTAAGGACCACCATTGTCAACTTGATTTTGCTCGACTCATAGTTCATTAAATCATACTATAATTCTTAGTTTTTGAGTTGGAAGCTGCTAAACGTACTCACTTTAGACACCAACTTTGAGCACCCAGCGCTCGTACACTGTCGATACACGTTGGGATACGTGTTAGAGATGTATTGGACGATGCACAAGCGCTAGGTGCTCAAAGTTTGTGCCTAGAGCAGGTACCTCGAGCATTTGCCTTTTGAGTTTTGAGTTCTTTTTGGAAGCTGTACAATGTACTAACAAAAGTTCAAAACAAGTTCGTAACATCAGATAACTTTAGCTAATAACGAGGCTTAAATTAGACTCTTGAGGCTTAATTTCATTTCATCAACAACAATCGGGTACTAACCTTCATATAGTTAACCTACTAACACTGCGACAAAATCAGTTAGTTCGAAAAACATATCAACCATAATTAAATAGCCCTAGTGAGTAAAGTTGAATTAGGAAGCATTAACTTCCAAAGGACAAAATAGCTATAATCCCAAATTAATTAGCATTTTCATCAGAAGTAACATAGACCGTCTGATGTACCCCATCAAAGATCCAATGGGTCAGATGCCTCCACGTCGGGAACCAAAAACATATATCAAACCGCCGTTTCATCCTCCCAAATTCCCAATACTCGAAAGAAAAGGAATCGCGAAGCCGAGGGAGGTAATTTTTGTCGCTCCAACTTCAACTATTATTGTTTTTGCGATTCAATCAACATTTGCTTTGCATTCAATTTGAATATTATCGAATACCCACCAACAAGAATCCATTGTTCATGTTGAAATTGTGAAAACCCATATAAAGTTACTTGCTTTTTCGAAGATTACGCTTGTGGGTTCTCTCATTTTGATCTGATTGTATATGTAAATTTTGTTTCGACAGGTTGTTTTGGGAATCGTAGGGTTTTATTTGATTGGGGTTAAAATTAAATAGTTCTTTTTGGAATGTTGAATCATTGTAGGGTTTGGAACGAATTACCGTTAGGATTGTGTTTTTGAGTTTGTACACCTGCAAAGACGGCCTACAAATGCCCCCATTAGAAAACTTGACTCAATAGAAATAGAAAAAACCCGACGAGGTAGGGTAGAATGAAGATAACTTGAGATGCATTAATTAGGAGGAATTTAAATGGTTTGGAAAGCTCACCATCAATTGCACTAAATTGAGCACAATGGAAGAGTTTGATCCATCCAGCCGACCCTAACTAATTTGGCATTGAGGCTATGTTGATGTTGTTATTGTGTTCTCTAGTTTGTTCCGGAGGATTGATATTTTTTATGATTTAGGTTTTCCCTTTTCCAAATGACTTGGAAAGCACGCAATTAAATGCATTAAATCGAGCGCAAAGGAAGAGTTTGATCCATGTAGCTGACCCCAACTAATTTAGGATTCAGGCTATTTAGTAGGTTTTTCCTTTGCCAAATAGCGAGCATTTAAATTGGTCATCTTGTTAGATCAAACCAGATTGATACCTGAACATTCTATTTTTTAAAAAATATTAATGTAGGTATTCGGGTTTTCCGGTTCTTCATACTGAGCAAGTTTTTTGTCGATGCAAAAGGGTTGTGAGCAAGTTTTTTGTTGATGCAAAAGGGTTGTGAAGGACGATCAAAATTTATAAAGAAGCACTAAACTCCTGAACAATAGAAGACCATGATTGCACTATAGCACAGTATAGCACACTCCCCTAAATCTTGCTATGCTACCTTGAGTCCATTCGCCTTAAGGGATCAAATTAGCATTGAAGAAGCTATTTGCTTGCCTTGCTCAATCCTCCTGGTACTCTATGATTATCAAAAGACTTCGTCACATCCCATTACTTGTCATTGCAGGTGTCAGTTCTTCATTAAGATTAAGGGCTTTAGGACTATTTTGATTAAGGTAGGCTCTTTTTGAAGCATTTGTCTTTACGGGGTTAGATTATAACAGCTAATGTGACATTATCACCTCAATCATTAACTTGGAACTGGAGGCTTGAAGGCGCTATATATTCTTTCAAAACTAAAATATTGATGAACTCTTATTTTGTATTCACAATTTTCCTGGCTCTTTCGTTTGGTTGGATCTTTACATAGTAAAGATTGGGGAATTTCTCAACTTCTTCTAAGCTCGTGGACTTTCTTATTATTTGAGATAGTTGTGTTTGACAGAAGAATCAAGTGAATTATTTGATTGGTTATCTTCATGCAATGCATTGTTGGTAAAAGAATGGGATAAAATAGTATACGTGATCTAGTTTTTAATGAATGCATCTATCTCCACTAGTCCACTGCAATGGCTATTTTAATTGATTTGGTTAAACATACTAGTTAACTCTTTTTTTTAATCTAATACGGTCAGTGCAAGACCTATTTCTTTGTCGACTATGGTGTCAGTGGATTCAGATATTGTGAATGAGTTCTTAATACCGTTTGCTGTCTTGGGTTGGGACTTCTCACTAGCCTGTGGAATTAGTTTGTCTAAAGGCAGAACACCCATATTATCAAAACAACAACATCAATAATGTAAATAATAAAAAAAAAAAAAAAAAAAACCGAAGTCTTTGATATTGGAGTGATGAAGTGGTAGAAGCAAATTACACCAAATAGACATACTAGCGAAGCAAATTACACACCCTTTTTTTTTTGGTAAGAAATGAACTTATTATCCTTCAAAGTTGCACACTAGGAGACTCGAACCCTCTACCTCATTTATAGGTAACCACATACCAAACCATTGAGTTACCATTTGGTTGGCGACAAAATGATACCCTTGTTGCTTGTGGCAGAGAACAACGTTCTCTTCAACTGTATACATTGTTATTATCTGTGCACATGTTCTTCCATCTTTTGCTTCCCACTGGTCTTAATGATGATGTGCACATGTTCTTCCATCTTTTGCTTCCCACTGGTCTTAATTCTCATCATAATCGCGAAACAAGTTTTTCATATCTATTGATGGAACCTCTTAGTTCATTCTTCTAAGAGCAAATTGTTCACTGAATTGATGGCTGCAGGTACCATAAGAAATGGAGTTCAAGCCAACTGTTGCCTTGAGGGCTATCCTTGTTGGGGGAATAGCTGTATTTGCTAAAGTAGGTACTGCAATGAAGGCCGCAGGCGGCGTCAAGATTGGAGCAGCAGCAGCTGCAATGACTGCGGCTGCAAGTGCGGCCATGTCGGGTTCAAAACAGGAACAAGATAATCCTCCCAAGCAGCCTCCGAAGTGAGCCCAACTTCTGTCGATACAACGAAGCTGACTGGGGTGATTCCCATCAAGCTTGAAATGTAAACTTCTTGTAGTCTCACACACAAACAGAAGAAAATAAAAATAGAACGTTTGTTGTGAATTCATTTGAGTACTCAAGCCGTTTTCCTTTTTTCCATATGCAAGCTCACATTTTGTAATCTTAAAAGTGGTATATTAACTGCCACAATAAGCTTGCATTTCATCAGTACGATTGATGCATTTTGTAATCACAGTTTGAGCTCCCCATCTTGGGTTTTCTTCTCCCTTTTTTCCCTTCTTTCCTTAGATTTGTGCTGTTGATGGAAGAGGTGGGACTGGTCTCCTCTGTGTATTCTCCCTTTTGTTAGGATTTAGTTTGTGTTTTGTTTTAGGTTTAGTTTATGTTTTATTCTACATTTTTTCTCCTTAGGCGGTTGGTTTCTTGTCTCATTTATTGGGGCAGTCCTCTCTATTTTGAGGTTGTTACCATACCATATGTCTGGTGTGGAACTCAGCTTGGGGCTTTATTATCTGATTTTAGTATTTATTTCGTTCCACTCGTTGAAATGTTGTAATAAATCCGCTTTACTCATTTGGGTTAGTAAAGAATGAATGTGCTTGTTTAGGCTTCAAAAAAAAAAAGAAGGGAAGTTAGTTTGCTTGTTCTGGTGACATGGGCAAAGCCACTCAGATTCAGGTTTTCAAAAACAAATAGTTGAAGTGCAGATATGGTTCGGTAGTACAGATTCGGTTTTCACCACTTTGTACTCAAAAAGCCCACTGGTCCCTAATCCAACCAAGATACTGAACAAAGAGCATTCAGAAACATATATTAAGAAAACTTAATTTCCCCACCATAATAATTGAAAAAATATAGGAGTCTTAATATGAAAGACTGGCAATCGTGAAACATATTCCACGATAAAATTTAAATTATCAAACGCAAGAAAATGAAATTTTCTAATGAAATTTACCATTTTCGTGAGAACATATTCTTTTTCAGTCCAATAAAAAAAGGCCTAAATGAAAGAGACAAGAGCTCCATTGGAAAATCAAGGTCTGATAATATATAATTAGTGAAAGTCGGAGATTAATGATAGTAACATGAAGTTTTACACTGTACCAACATGTTCGCTTATATCAGAAAACAAGCCCTTAAGTGGCCTCCTAAGGGACTGCCTTTATGAATTCTACCACAACTTTAGCCAAATCAACTTGATGTTTAGTGTATCCATGATCAGCACCTTCTATAACATGCAGCTTGTGGTTTGGTATTATCTTGTTGAATTCAAAAGCATCTCCCACCGGTATGATCTCATCCTCGGAACCATGAACTGTCAACACCCTGCACATAACTAAAGGTCGACATTAGAAAAACCCAACTAACTTTTTTTTTTTTTTAAGAAGAAATAAACTTGCCCTCTTTGGGACTTGAACCCCGATTCCCGACCTCTTACCTAAATATACCATATCAAACAAGTGAGTTATCCACTTGGTTGGGAGAAAAACCCAACTAACTGTGTAAGAAGATCGGAACTGGTTATTAAGATACTTCTTAGCACCAAGGAATTAATTAGTTGCTTCTCTAACATAGGGAATGATCAATGACAAGCACATGCAGTTGAGATGATTTCTCTTTTGGTTATTGATAAAGTGTGGATTGAGTTTTCTAACCCACTGGTCAAATTAACTTAAATGGTAATAACTAAGCAATTAGTTTTATGACATTTTGAATGTTCTTTTGAACAATTATGGTTGAGTCGGTTGACAAATCAATTTGGTTTTACCAAGGTAATTGGTTCTATGACTGGTCTTGTTCCATTGAATGTATTGAGAGCCGTTGACGATTAATGAACTTTCTATTTCTTCGAAAAATCAAAAAAACAAAAAAACTAAGCAATTAGTTATGTTTCTGACCTGCAACTCTTTTCAATGGATAAGCATGCTGCATGCATATCTGTGCTTAGACGATCCATCAAACTCTCTTCGGTAATTCGGTATTGGTCCTTTCCTGCTAGTAATTCCAAACTAATTAGTTGTACCTAACAATAAAAAACAGAGAATTGCAATTTAGGCAGAATGATTTGTTCTTCTTTTCATTTTTAAGAAAACAAGAAGGCATCACAAACACATAAATGTATAGTAGTGTAAAGCAAATGCATGAACATGAATGTGAAGAAATGAGATTACCCTTCTTACCATTAACGTCAATAAATCCGTCTTTCTTGATTCTTTCAATAAAACCTTTGCCTACGCGTTCTTCAATCCCTTTGTTTAGATCATAACGTCCAGAAACATTGACTACCACGGGTACATCATGATATCTAGAAGCGTATAGAAGAACCACATTGCCTCCTGAAAAAATGTTTTCAGCAATTGGTTAGTAACGGTATAGCACAAAGAACAGGATGAAACTTTAGTCAATTAACCAACATCTAACAAAAAAGAATAATGGACAGTCAGACAACTATAACAATTAGTGAGAGGTGAAAAATTATTCCCTTGGCATCTACATCTAGTGGATCGATAACTGATTACTAATAGCGATCCATGCGACACCAAGAAGAAACTAAAAATGGAACACAACAATGCAATCGCAACGAAAGATTAGCCCAATAACTTGCAAAAACCAAAGTAAAAAAACTCGTTTCCCATGCAAATGCCAAGCTAAAGCCTCGTTTGGTTCGTTTTTACCAATAACTTACGGTATGAGCGGAGATAACTCCTTGAGTTAACTCACAGCGTAAGTTCATATTTCATATTTGGTTGAACTTTGAACTTGCAGAGAAGTTGCAAATTTTAAAAAATGTAACATATTTGAATTGACATAAATACCCTTCAAACATATTTTTAAAATAAAAAAGAAAGCATTATTATTTTCACCACATGAACTACTATTTATTTATTCAAAATAAAAAAACTTGAATTAAATAAAAAACATCAAATATTATTTACAAAAATATTAAACAACATTAAATAATTATAAGTATTTTTATATTTATTTGAAATAATTATTAATAATAAATACTATAAAATACAACTAATGATCATTCTTAAAAATATTTCACTTGAAAAATACTTTTTTTTTTCTTTTTTACAAATGACTACAACAACAACAACATAGCCTCAGTCCCAAATTAACTGGGGTCAGCTACATGGATCAAACTTTTCCATTGTGCTCGATTAAGTGCAATTGATGATGAGCTTTTCAAACCATTCAAATCCCTCCTAATTAATGCACTCCATGTTAACTTTGGTCTGCCCCTACCTCGTCGAATTTCTACAGTTTCTATTGAGTCAAGTTTTCTAGTTGGGGCATTTGTAGGCCGTCTTTGCAGGTGACCAAACCACCGCAACCGTCATTCTCTAATCTTTGTATCAATTGGTGCTACTCCTACTTGTCTTTGAATTTCTATATTTCTTATTCTATCTTTACGAGTTTTACCACACATCCACCTAAGCATCCTCATTTCTGTTACGTTCATTTTATGTAATTGTTGTTGCTTTACCGCCCAATATTCACTTCTATAGAGCATAGCTGACCTAATTGCGGTCTTATAAAATTTTCCTTTAACTTAGTAGGAACATTTCGATCACAAATCACCCCTCTTGCACTCCGCCATTTCTTCCATCCAGCTTGAATTCTATGTGTGACATCATTCTCAATGTTACCATCATTTTGTATGATTGATCCTAGGTATCTAAAGTTGTTTACCTTAGGAACTTCTACTTCCCCTAATTTTACCACTCCGTCATCTCGATGTCTAGTGTTTCTAAACTCACAGTGCACGTATTCGGTTTTCGTCATACTCAACTTAAAGCCTTTAGATTCTAATGTATTCCTCCAGAGTTCTAATTTCCTATTCACTCTATCTTTTGTTTCATCCACTACGACAATATCATCTGCAAATAGCATACACCATGGTATATCCTCTTGAATATGTCTAGTTAGTTCATCCATAACTAAAGTAAATAGATATTGGCTTAAAGCCGATCCTTGATGTAGTCCTATCGTAATGAGAAATTCTTTTGTAGCTCCTCCAAATGTCTTTATACTCGTTACTACTCCATCATACATATCCTTAGTAGTGTCTGATTGTCTATGTATCTAGCATGCACTATTTTTCTTTCTAGAACCCACCAAAGAACATCTCTAGGGACCCTATCATATGTTTTTTCTAAATCTACGAATACCGTATGAAGATCTTTTTTCTTTTCTCTATATTTTTTTACAAATGACTGATTTATTTAATCTTTTATTATGGATTAATAACAAACATTAGAAAGGGTAGGGACATGGGTAAATGTAAATTTGTGATGGGTAATTGTGTCCGTATAACTCTCGGGAGTTATCTCCTTGTGGGGGGTGTGAGAAGTTATCTCACACCCTTCCCTGTAAGTTGGGAGATACCTCACATGGAGTTGGGCAATCAAATAAGATTAGTTTCCAACTCCATATGAGTTATCTCCTTGGAGATATCTCCACCTCATACCAAACAAGGCCTAAAGTCAAAATCAAATTTAGAGTATAAATACTTTGTTGCGATTGCATTGTTTTTGTTGCCAAGTTAAACTAAAGTCATAACCAAAGTAACAAACTCGTTTCACCATGCAAAACTACCATAAATCCACATTTTATTTCTGTTGACGTTGTCACATCCATGTAAAATTTCTCTAAATCTCTCTACTATGACTGCAACTCCACCTATGTAGAACATTATGTGCTACATAGCCGGTCCCACGTCCGGATAAATGGGGAGGTTTGCCAAGCCCATTTTACATACCAGAAGATGCGAGAGGGAGGTCCTAAGCCCATTTTACATATCTGGGAAATGAAGAATGGTTACGATAGGTTGACATCTAGCATAAAATTTTTGTCATACATATATAATCTCTCTAATATGACTAGTTTTACAAAATTTCTACAAGTCAAATTTGGCTTAAATAAATATTATATTTGATAAATGGATTTACGGTGATGTCAAGTAGATTGTGAATAGATAGATGATGAGAAATTACATGAAATCATTGTAATTAATGAGTCATAAGTCCTTTTGTGTCATTCATAAATTAGTTTAAAAAGAAAAAGAGTGTCGGCTATCATAGGAAAAATGTGCGGTTCTTTGAACATTGCATGTCTTCATCTCATTTGGTCATGTGTTTTTCAAGTTCACCAACTATGAATTTGTAATCATGAGGCACATGAAGACAACCTAGATTTCAAGTTATTGCAACCACCTTTCCAACCTGAACCGAGTGATTGGTGATCCTATTTCTATGCTTGAAACATGTATAACTGGAATTTATTTTTGTTATTTAATTTAATGACCTGTAACTTAAACACATATAATGTAAAACAAAAACTAAGTTGTTAGTTTTCATAGTGCCCTGATGAAGTTCGAGTAATACAACAGAATAAATGGCCATGACATGAACACAATTGCAGTAAAAACATGTTACCTTTACTATGTCCAAGAATTGCTTTTACTACTCGATTTGATCTCAAAAAGTAAAGAACAACAGCATGTAAATCATCAGCCTCTCTCTGATAGTTTCCATACTGAAATGAGCCTTCACTTTCCCTGAAAAACAAATGTATGTCAACAATATTATATTTTGCATGTATTAAATAAGATTAATGCTTTGTATACAGCTATATAAATTCCAATCAACAAAAGATTACTTTTAGAAAGGAACTCCAGAAATCTACTCGATATGGATAAGAATCACTTAGAGAAACTCATGAATCCATGGCAAAGTCTGCAAAGCTACCATAACTCCACATTTTACTTCTGTTGTTGATGAAAGACTTGGAATATTTTTATAAGCTCCACGCTTTTCGCATTCAAAACTCAACTCAATCATCAAAAACCATGAAATGAAAGATGGCAGTTCTAAAAACATCAAAAATTTGCTATAGGGCAAACAAGTTTAGAAGCATGTAATGAGAGAGCAGCCAACATACTTTTCATTTTGGCATTTCTTCTTAATTTAGGACATTAAATTGGGAAAACCAAGTGGGCAGCTCACTGGTTTGGTATGGTTACTTGATTTTAAAGGAAGACATCGAGTCTCGACAGAGGCAACGTTGGTTTCTTTCTTTTCAACAAAAAAAATGAGAAAGCCTTCCTAGAATATCAAAAACAAGGACAGCAAATAATATTCAACAAAGAGTTTTCCCAATAGCACTAATTTTACTTATTTGATTTCAAAGGAAGACGTCGAGGTGAAGAAAACCGAATCTTGATGTTAAAGATCTGATTTTCGGAGAATTCACCAATTTGAAGTCTAGCTAGCTATTAATTTTCGCTATAGTCGACTAAGGTTTAGCATGGAACCTAATACAACAACAATAAAACCCCAATCCCGAGTTACCTGGGTCGGCTACATAGATCAAACTCCTCCACTCTGCTCAATTTAACGCACTTTAAGGCGTGCTATCAAAATGTTTATCACGGAACCGACTACGGAACTAAAAAACATGATTGAAAATGTAATTGCCAAAATCATACCCATTTCCAGCAAAATCGAACCGAACCGCACTAATTCCTTCTCTAGTTAGCGCGCCAGCAAGGTTTCGCATTATTTCATGGTCCTGAAATCAAAACATTAGCATCGTTAGAAACCCTAGTTGGCTCTACATGGTCAAATTCAGATCTTTTCAACACATAAAAATCTGACCTTTGATGCTCGGAATCCATGGCACAGTACAACGACCTCTTTCGAACCGGTTTCGTGAAGCAAACCTACAAGCTTTTCACCATAGTTGTTCGGCACGGTGATCCTCTCAATCTGAACCACTGATCAAACGAAGACACACAGAAGAATCAAATCAAAGCAAATGAAGAGCTGGAAAGTGAAGATTGTCGATTGTGGTGCGCTGATTACCTGGCGAGGATGATGGATCGGCCATTTTAGCGGAGATTGAGAGGTTTCGCGAACACGAAGAGCGAAGATCGAAGAGGAGAGGTTTGTGCAGAGAGTGTTTGGGTACTGGGTTGAGGAATCCGGGATGCGGATAAGCAACGCTCGCCATGGATGACATTGTGGTTCTTATTCTGAAAATGATTAGGCAGTACCGACTAACCGTTGGTTGGTAATGACGTGTATAGAAAAAAAGAAAATGCTAAAATAACACCCCAAATGACACCTCAAGTGACACCCTTTTGATTGGCGTGAATGTCTGCAACTATGGGAGTCGTCGTGAGCGCTTCGAGATACACGCCTAGCATGTTATGCACTTGAAACTATTTTGCGCACACTCATTTACGTGGGCCCTCATACCACATCACAGAAGTGTCACTTGGGGTGTTATTTTAACATCTACAAGAGTCATCGTGCACGCTTTGAGATACACACCACGCGTGTTATGCGTCTGAAATTATTTTGCGCACCTTCATATTTACGTTAGCCCACGTGCCACGTCACATGGGTGTCACTTGAAGGGTCATTTAAGGTGTCATTCTAGCATTTTCTTAGAAAAAATTATTTCCAGATCAGAGTTCAAATCTCGTGTATGGAAGAAATTGGTTTAATAGAGATGCCCTCGTATGGAGCTTGACAATGCTGAAGTGTGGATTCGTCAGTGGTTGGTAACGGATCCCACATGAAAAATTGAAAAAAAAAGACTTAATTTATTTAAAATATCTTAACATTTCACAAATTTTGTTATTATATATTTTAACTTTTTTAGATTTGTTATCATATTATAACATATTTAAATTGTTTAATTTGCATCACGTATCATAATGAGGTGACATCTAAGTATGAATTTAAAACACCACCTCATCACTTATAATTATTAAAATAATATTTAATTTTTTATTTAAATTCATTATCAAAGTGTGACATCATAATTTTGATAAGACAACCATGACTTACTTTTAGTTTTCATTGGTTAAGCCTCCACCCAATCATTAATTTTTTTTCTTTTTCTTTTTCTTTTTAGGTTTTCTCTTCTACTAATCTATTTCACTCCATCTACGAGACTTGAAATCGAAATCTCGCTTAAAGGGAACAGAGTTCCTTACCACTCGTATCAATTGATTCTAAGTAATTATTTTTCTTCTCATACACAAACATAAATGTGCATGCACATATCTCAATGACCAATGCAACGGACTAAAATACAATTTAGAAACGCATTGACCAACTTTGTCACTCCTACCTTGACCAAAAAATAAAATAAAAAAAAAAAAAAAAAAAAAAAAAGAAAACTCTTTGTCACTCCTAAGCCCAATGATCAAATAAATTTTCATATTAAGCTAAATAATTACATTATTTCAGTATGGCATAAATTATGCAACTATTCCATACAATATATGTGATGAATACATAGGAGTTTATTTGAAGTTGCTTCTATTCTAAATGTCCTGAAAGAAAATAAGAGAACAATGTGATGCTTGTGGCTGAACTCTTCCTCCAATATATTGAAGAAAATTTGGCACTAAATGACATTCTTTTGTTGCCTAGGCTTAGTTAACAAGGCAACCAAGATGAATCACAATCGAGAATTGTTAGATTTGTTCGCTCTTGGAGGCAATCGAGGCTGAATGTCGCAGTTTTGATGCTGCAGACCCTCTTTGATGAATTGCAGCACGATTGAAGCTAACTCGGCTTGATGAGAGGTGTATTCATGATCTGCTCCTTCTATAATGTGTAGTTTGTGGTTAGTTATTAACTTTGCAAACTCGAAAGCGTCGTTTGCAGGAACGATTCTATCCGAGGCACCATGAACTGTCAATACCCTGCATGATTTAAGCGAAAAATCACAGTAAAAATGCAATGCTTGGACTAATAATAATCCAAGATGCTACAAGAAACCTTTCGATGAAGCATCAAAAAATCTTTCCTCAAGATTAGATATGTAGATTGGTGCTCATAATTCCTATCATCAATAAGCAAAAATCCCGGTACAGCCTGCGGTACTGTAGCTCAAGTATATTAACTCATGGCCTTTCTATCAAGTATATAATAGCTCAAGTATGGGTCACTCCGCGTTTTCCGACTATGCCCAAAATCTTCCGTTCTTCACAATTCACAAATAACTACAACAGGTAGCACAAGACCTTTCAATTGCTCAAAAATATTATTTTGGTGGTAACTCATACTCAAACAAGCTAAAAAAGCAGTTAATCAAGCTAAAACAAACTTCATGGAAGATCTATATACAAAATTAGGTAATAGAGATGGCCAAAAGTATATTTATAGGCTAAGCAAATTAAGAGGAAAAGAAATAAGACCTAAGTCATGTAAGATGCATTAAGGATGAAAATCAAAATGAAGAGCTAGATAATTGCGGGCCTTTCTTAAAAGGATGTGCAAGCGACAAACTAACACTATATTTAGATTTCTTAACTGGCGTATTGACTGTTGAGTCGACAGCTGAATGAGATCAAACAACATTAATTGTACAGTGCACCATGCTAATATTGTGTAAGGTTGCATGAATGAAATCAAACCTGCAATCTTTCTCAATCGTAAGGCATGCTGGGGCCATATGAGTCGCCAGGCGATCCATCAAACTTTCTTCAGTTACACGATACTCGAACTTTCCTACAATATAGTATAAATAGATGTCAATTACACAAGCACGACAAATTTCAAAAGTTATTGTCTTAAGAGAAAAAAAGAAAACCAATTTATAAACTCATCAGAGTTTAGAATGTAAATATAAGATGAAATTAAAATATGATGCTTCAGCTTATCTTTAGTGCCACTAAATTCCTTAGAAACTGGCAATTATGAGAATTTCTTCAAAGTTCAATTAGAGTAAGAAAGAAGAAAATAAATTTATAAATTTTCAAATAGCAGGCATAAAAATTATAAGTACGATTCGATATGGAAAGTCTGAGGAACGTGAAGCTCCACTGATTAATTCGTAAGACTGTATCTACATTATAAGCATGATATTTAACATCTAATTGCGTACCATGCATCATAAGGTTTCGCATAAAAAATAATCATACAAGAATATTTTATTCCAATACATCTAACCCTTTCTGTTGAAGACATCAATGTATCCATGTTGCTTGATTCTTTGCATGAAATCTTTGCCCAACCGACCTTCCATTCCTTTCTCCAGATTGAATCGGCCAGAAATGTTGACAATTGCAGGAACATCGTGATATCTAGAAGCATATAAAAGCACCACATTTCCTCCTAAACAATATAACACTGTAAACTGAGTAAAATACGCTTAGAATGCATGAAGCTGTTTATTAGTAAAGTTTCATCAAAAGGAGCTTTTCTCTATTTCTCTTTATCCTTTAATTGCATATTAAGCCTATAGCACTGAGCACTACATTACTCATCTCATGAATCCAATCTCCCAATACTTATCTAATGCATTTTAAATCTTGAGACCTCCCTCATAGACAAAAGAACATGCAAGCACAATTCACAAATTAGTATTATCTTCTTACTAATGCATCAGTAAACTATGCAAACATTGAAAACGTGCTAAGATTTCCTTAGCTAACAATATTATAAATATCTTCAGTCCTTTAGGGGTTTTTCAATGGTGCATTTACAAGAATCACGGAAAGAAAATTCATTCCATCATTTTTCGCCATATAATGCCTCCAAGTAAATTGACTACAACAACAACACAGCCTCGGCCCCAAATTAATTGGGGTTGGCTACATGGATCAAACTCTTCCATTGTGCTCGCTCAGTGCAATTGATGGTGATCTAGGAAAATTGACTATAGGATTTTATTAAACACACCCACCTTTACTATGCCCAATAATTGCAATTATCTTACGTTTCGCCCCAGAAAAATGCAACACAACAGCACGCAAATCCTCAGCTTCTCTACGGTAGTTGCCATACTGAAATGAACCTTCACTTTCACTGGAAAGGAAATCATCATTAGTCAATTAAGTTCAAACTTAAAAAAGATTGAAAGATTTAAAATATAAGTATAAACGGCATGCTATCTCACAAATTGTCCATTATGGAAATTAATGTAAAGTTTTTTGAAAGCTCATTGTTTGAAAACTCACACGTTTTAGAAGGTAAACATTTATAGTACTATTTCAATTTTTATCATCCTTGTTTCATGCAGTGCTACAGCTTATGTTGAGTGCTTAAGTTTTATGGTAGTATAAACAATTATATTTGAAAAACCTAAAGAAAGCTCAAAAACTCGAGCCCCAAGTTCGTTGCTACAATGAGTAGTTTCCTCAATCTATGAAGTCATGTTCTCTAGTGTGGTGTTTCTTCATTCTTATGCCCTAAGGTTCGCCAGGTACCACCTCACCTAGGTAAGTACAATTACTCAGTCAATGTCTAGATACCCATGACAACAGTAACATTAAGGACGTATTACGTGAGCAGTTAATAGTACACAGCGGAACATTTCTTAAAAACGCCCTGAGGCATTTTTTGATGTAAGAGTTATAAAGGTTACTTCTTCATAATTTCTTCACTAAACATATTATTCTTGTGTTACAGAAATAAATACAACTTGAAGCGAGAAATCCATTCCCCTTTCACATAATAATGGGCCTAAACGCATAAAGGCTTACCCGTTTCCTACGAAATCAAATCGGAAGGCACTGGTTCCTTCCTTTTCAAGTGCAGAAGCAATGGTCACCAATGATTTACATTCCTACAGATAGAAACAATCACATCTCAGTAACTATTCCCGCTACAATCTTTTATCATCAGCAAAAGAACAATTTCATTCCACAGTATGCCATGGAGCAGTTATGTAGCTGCAGCAAGATGCAATTTAATAAAGTAAATGGACTTGCCAAAGCATCACGGAAAGCAATTAGTTGAACTTGTAATAATCAGTACTCCAGGCATACCATAACTTCGGAAAATGATCCTCATAACTATTACCAAAAGTAAATCAGGACATGACATAGAATATAAGATAACTTTAAATTTTAAATATTTATTTTCCAAACTATCTGTCTGTGCGTTAGATTTAACTCAGCAAGAATGCACATATGAGTGAAGAATCTTCAAGTTCCATGCCATTTGAGAAAGTAATATTAAGAAGAAACAGAACCGCCATACTGAACATTGAAGAAGGTGATGAAAAAGATTCGAGTCAAATATTGTCAAAATAATTCTCAAAAAAAAATGTCAAGATTTTCCTAAGGCAACCATTTGTAAAAGAGATTCTCAAAACCCGCTAAATGCTAATTAAGACACAAAAATTAGGTGCAAAAGTACAATATTTATTTTATGACAATAAATCGGGTACAGTATTATTTGCAAATAGATTGTACATATTTACATCTGCTTGAGCTATTAATTAACTTTCTTGGGAATAGAAGACCCACAATTTATTGTATTAGGAAAGATGTTGTAACCTAACAATTTTGTTTTTTTTTTTTTGGAAGGAAATTATGTCAATCTTTTTGAGTAAGAAATCATATAGATGCAAGAATTGGCCACATATATTCAAATTTAATTGTGGAATTATTTGAGCAGGCAATTTAAACCATTAATGAAGATGTAGAAAGGACCAACCTTTGAAGATTGAAATCCATGGCACAACACTACAAGCTCAACAGAACCTGTTTCGTGCAACACACCAACAAGCTTTTGACCACTATTGTTCTGTAATGTAATTTTCTTCTGTTGCACCTCTGGAAAAAAAAAATGTATTAAGATTCATTTTTATCGAAAAAAGTTGAAAAAAAAAACGCGGATATTTTACAAATGAAGATTCATTCCGCAAACGTTTTCAACAACATGAATTATCCCATGTCTATAACTATAAATTACCATCCATTCTCAAATTCCATTTGCAAAGTAAAGGAGATGAGAGTGATTAGCATTAAGTAATCAACAGCCTAAGGAAAACTTACAAGACAATTTGATTTTCATCACTTTTATTACATACAGGATAAGAGACGGCCACAAATGCCCTCACTAGAAAACCCAACTAGACGGAAACTGAAGAAATTAGACGATGCAGACCGAACCTAACTTGGGACGCATAGATTAGGAATGATTTAAAGGACTTGGAAAGCACACCATCAATTGCACTAATTCGAGCGCAATTGAAGAGTTTGATCCATGTAGCCAACTCCAACTAATTTGGGATTGAGGCTTTGTTGTTGTTGTTAATTAAAAAAAAAAACATAGCCTCAGTCCCAAATTATTTGGGATCGGTTATATGGATCAAACTCTTTCATTGTGCTTAATTAAGTGCAATTGATGGTGAGCTTTGGTTAATTAAAGAATAAGAGAAAAAAAAAACATACAGAATATTTATGAACTAATCTTTTTGAGTTGAAAGATTGAGAATTCCAAATCCCCATATTCCTTATTTGCCTTTTTTTTTTTCACCAAAAATCAAGGGAACTGTAATTAAGATTGAGATTCTGTTATATAATAATCACAAAAAATACAATTCCTTACTCAACAACTCACAAAGCAGAGAATTGAACGTCCTTTTGAAGTTTCATCAGAATGGCGACCGATCTAAGAAGAATTTATTTAAAAATTTAACGTGTTTTTTTTTTTTTTTTTTTTTTCATCATTACATCATATGAAGAAGGAAAAGATGAACAAATTGAAGAAAATATGCACATTTTTTGTTACCGCAATGAGGGGTTTTGGGGGACGAAGCCGATTGGGACATCTCCGAAGCCGATCAGCTTCTCCGATTCTAACACCACCGATACCCTCTCAATATTATTTATTTATTATTATTTTCACAAATGCCTTTTTTTTTTTTCGTCAAGACACGAATGCCTTGTTATAATTTATTTTTATTTTATTGCTAAAAAAATTTGTTTTGTTTTTTTTTTTTGTTTTCTTTTTTAACTTTAATGGTGAATGTTGGGCGATAAAGAAAAACAACTACATAAAATGAATGTAGTAGAAACATAGATGTTTAAGTGAATGTGTAGTAAAATTCGTAAAGATAAAATAAGAAATATATAAATTCAAAGACAAATAGGAGTAACACCAATTGACACAAAAATTAGAGAATGGCGATTGCGGTGGTTTGATCACCTTCAAAGATGACCTACAAATGCTTCTACTAAAAAACTTCACTCAATAAAAACTGAAGAAATTCGACGAGGTAAGAGTTTGATGGTTTCGAAAGCTCACCATTAATTGCACTAAATCGAGCACAATGAAAGAATTTGATCTATGTAGTCGATCTCAATTAATTTGAGACTGAAGCTTTTTTTTTGTTGTTGTTGTTGTTTGACTTCAACGAGAGTCAAACCCACGGCCAACCTTATTTTTATTTTATTTTATTTTTCAAAGCTCCTTATAATTTCTCAATTCTAGTTGAGGTGGCAAAATTTAAGATGATCCCGACAACCTTCAATATGAAGGAGTAAATTAGAACCAACAACTCATCGGTTTGAATGACAAGGGACTCGATTTTCCTTAAACAAGGTTTCAGTTTTGATTCTTGTGAATAAAGTGAATTGTGTTGGGGGAAGCCACCCTCTCTATGGAGCTCGATAATGCCCGAACTTCGATGAGCAATTATTGTGATTGTGTTAGACTGAATTCCAACATAGGGATGCTATTTACATGCTTCTTATGGATGCACCCAAACCATTACAATCTTTATGCACGCACAATCCAACAATAAAAGTAAACACAGGTTGTTCCCCAAGAGAATTATATACAATTGATGCTCAAAATCAGTTCCAAATAGCAGTAACATATGCCCAACATGATTGATATTTTTCACCAGGGTAACAAACTGAATTCGTAAAGAGTTTTTTGAGAGCAGAATAACCCTAGGGTGGAAGGAGTGAAACACACTTAAAAGTAAGCGAAATTGAATCGACTTGTTTGCTTCGCAATCTCTGTTCTCCCAGTTTTCCTAGAAGATAATTGAGTCCCATCTTCAACTCTCATAAACAATGCATCTTTCATCTTGGGTAACATGAAGTGATCCTCAAAGAAAATGACGTCGATGCTGCAAGCCTGCAAGTACACTGACAAGCGTTAATAACCGATGAATTCCAGCTTGGTTTGCCACACAAAAATTCATTGGGGCTAGGTATTTGAAACTCATGCCTGTTTAGTAAGCAGTAACCTACCTCAGTTATGGATAAAAGCATGTCTTCAAGGAAGTGATCATATGTTTCAGATCTGATTCAGGTTTGAACCACAAGTGAAGTCTGGTTGATCAACTGAGCTGATGACAAGATTAGGATTCGGAGCTTCTAACTCAAGTATGACCTGGGTAAAAAAATAAAAGAGCATTGATACCACGTAAAGATGGAATGGCTTCCGAAATTGATAAATTAAGTTATGAAACCAGTTATTGCATCCAATGTCAAAACAAAGAACGAACGAAAGCTCAAATCGAAGCTTCCCATACCACAACATTATCCCCATGTTTAAGGACTGGAGCAGGAACATAAAGATTGCATTGTGGTCCGACCAACTGCCAAAAGATTCAGTAAGATCCGAAGATGAGTAAAACAAACATTCAGAAACCTGAAATGACATTCACATACATAAGAACCATAGATATCAAAGAGCAGTACTTACAGGCCAGAATCGTCCGAGATTAAAACCATTGACAAATGCAATCCCTTTACCCCAACCTTTGAACGATAAGTAAGTGTCCTTGACTTGGTTAACAGAGTCAATTTTGAAATGCCCTTCATAGAATGCCGGTGCTTTGAGTGTTATATCTTAAAAAGGAGGAACAAAAGAGGACGCAATTATTACTGACATCGTCCAATAAGTGAAAAACATAGACCAAGTGTTTCAGAGGTCAAATGCATATAAAGAAGATAGACAAATAATTAAATTAAGAAATAAGCGACAACACCTCCTGGTTGAAAACCATCAGATCAATAACTTTCTCAAACCACAAGTTAAGGACAGTCACAAGATTGGACAGATTTGAAACAACAATCTACCAGAGGATGCCACTTTAGTTCCTTTTTCTTTTTCCTTAAGAGATTGCAACTGAAAGCACGAATACAGTCTAAACGCGATCAGAGAACTAAATGCTGTAAGCACTTCCTAGAGACAAGCTATGGAGTTGAATATCTTTCGACATTTCTCACTGTACTAAAACTTTTGAAAGAGATTGTAATTTAATGAGATTTTCACAATTCCAAAAAAATCGAGTGGTAAGCAGTACAAGTCATATATTTGAATCAAAATACAGGCGATCGTGCACATCTAAATGAGTCTAGTAAAAGACGTAGAAGAGTTATCTAACAAGGAAGAAAAAGAGAAGGCTTAGGCTTGTCAGAGCTATTCAGAGCAAGTAGTGTTAACTGAGACCAACCAGACTCAAATTCAGACTGACAATGGGCCTCTTATACGATCTCAAGGAAAGCTAAAAGTGCAGCACGCATGACCTTGCTTCTAAAAACAGTGTTTCAACATTTCCAATAGAAAAGCAGGTGACCAGACAGAAAACTAGTGTCTTTCGAAATCTCAAATGTCACCGCCACAGATAAACAGGCCCTAAGCTTCAGTTCATGGCCAAATTCTCGAACCCAGAGTTTGCAAGGTGTTCTATTCACACAAGGCTTTTTATTTATTGATATCCAAATTAAAGCTAGTCCACAAATACTATAAGCTCTCAATTATGAACAGATGCTTCACAACCAAACCCACATTCAACAATTCATCTCATGCTATAAAGATTTACACCTCACCAACTGCTTCACTCAAAATCTAGTTTCAACTATGCTTCATACAAGTGATCCGAACATACCAGAGTAAGATTTTAGTTTCTTGCGAAACAATGGCTTCACAGGAATAGAATCTGCATCTTGCATGATAGAATTGACTTTTAAGAGTTTATCTAAGTTTTGAAAAGAAATCGGAAACATTTTCCATCCTTTAAGAATGTGTCCATCAAGAAGAACCAAAGATAGTATCCCCTGAAAAGACAATCACGCGTCATTGATATGAATTAGAAAGCAGAAATCAGTAGATTGAAATAACTAATCATTTTGGAAGCCCTAGCAACCACAATTACATTGGATGTATTGTGTACAACTAGTCTTTTAACATATTGAATAAGATGAAAGCACACAGATGCTATATTTCCGTAGGGTGAATGGAACATATAGAGAAGCTTTCAGGATAAGGAATATAATCTGCTAAATAATTTAGTTCAGCAACCATATGCAATAAATTGACTTTATAGATATGTTATATTTTGTGAGAGTTATCTTTAACTTTCTTTTGTTGAATAATACAAGTCAGGAAAGCACATATGTCAATAACCTATTTGAAATTCTTCCAAAATTTCCATTTGTCTAACTTATTTCATATACCATGGTTATGTTATGCTTATTTTCCTTGAATCAAGCCTAAAAAGAAAGACTTGGAAAATGGCTTCCATTTTTTTTTTTCATGTATTACAGGTCGAATCTGGAAAAGGATTTTGGTTCTTGCTGTATCTAACACAAACCCATTGTTTTTATTGGGCATTTCGTAGGTTAAATATCATACAACAATTATTGGTTTTTTGGATATTGAGGAACAGAGAGCTTTCTAGACCAAATGAACATATATTTTCCAAAGCCCTAACCCTTAAAAGTCAACATAATATCAAACCAGAACAATTTTTACAACTTGAAAAAACCTACCTGGCTTAACTGTCCAAGTAATACAAAAAGATTGATCTTCAAAAGTTCAAAGGTTGTCAAGGGATATTCTAAAAAAAGATGTTTTTTTCTTTTACAATTTCTAAATTAAGTTACAAATTTTTAGAATCTTCATGATAATGACGAAAGCACAGAAACGTCAAACATACAAATTTTTTTTCTTTTTCTTTTTTACTTTATTTTATCCAGTAATTGAAATAAGTTGTATAGATATAATGCAGGCATCCGTTTCAACTAGAGCATCCTTCTGGCATATATTGTTTTCTGCTCTCTGAAGAGGCGAAATCTAAAGAATATCCTTTCTTGGGATCTGACAAGGTAATAATTTTTTTTTTGGGGCTAAACCACCCGGTATCCGGACTATCCGACTACACCGAGTTCACCCCGAGTCACAACAACAACAACAACAACAACAACAACAACAACAACATAACCTTAGTACCAAATTAATTGGGATCGCCTACATGGATCAAACTTTTCCATTGTGCTCGATTAAGTGCAATTGATGGTGAGCTTTCCAGACCATTCAAATCCCTCCTAATTAATGTGTCCCATGTTACTTTGGTCTACCCCTACCTCGTCGAATTTCTACTGTTTCTATTGAGTCAAGTTTTCTAGTCGGGGCATTTGTAGGCCGTCTTTGCAGGTGACCAAACCACCGCAACCGCCCTTCCCTAATCTTTGTATCAATTGGTGTTACTCCTACTTGTCTTTGAATTTCTACATTTCTTATTCTATCTTTATGAGTTTTACAACACATCCACCTTCATTTCTGTTACATAGATTTTATGTAATTGTTGTTGCTTTACCGCCCAACATTCGCTTCCATAGAGCATAGCTGGCCTAATTGCGGTCCTATAAAATTTTCCTTTTAACTTAGTAGGAACATTTCGATCACAAATCACCCATGTTGCACGCAACCATTTTTTCCATCCAGCTTGAATTCTATGTGTTCATTCTCAATATTACCATCATTTTATATGATTGATCCTAGGTATCTAAAGTGGTTCACCTTAGGAACTTCTACTTCCCCTAATTTTACCACTCCATCATCTCGATGTCTAGTATTTCTAAATTCACAGTGCATGTATTCGGTCTTTGTCCTACTCAACTTAAAGCCTTTAAATTCTAATGTATTCCTCCAAAGTTCTAATTTCCTATTCGCTCCATATTTTGTTTAATCTACTAAGACAATATCATCTGCAAATAACATACACCATGGTATATCATCTTGAATATGCCTAGTTAGTTCATTCATAACTAAAGTAAATAGATATGAGCTTAAAGCCGATCCTTGATGTAGTCCTATCGTAATGAGAAATTCTTTTGTAGCTCCTCCAAATGTCTTTGTACTCGTTACTACTCCATCATACATATCCTTAATAGTGTCTATGTATCTAGCGTGCACTCATTTTCTTTCTAGAACCCACCAAAGAACATCTCTAGGGACTCTATCATATGCTTTTAAATCTACAAATACCATATGAAGATCTTCTTTCTTTTCTCTATATTTTTCCAACAATCTTCTTAAAAGGAACCCCGAGTCGCAACAAAGTAATAATATTGTGAGACCAGATTATTTATCTAATTTTGATATGTGATTTTTTAGGGTTTCATTTTCATTTTGTGCCCTATGAGATGGAGACTTTGGATGATGAAACCTAAGGTTATTTGGATTGATCCCATGATACTTTATTTCATCCTCTCGTTTCTTCATTACTTCTTGTGTTCTTCCAAAATGCTAACCCTCAAACATAGTATAAAACGTTAAGGTAAGATTTTTAATATTGTCAGTTATTTGCACACCCTTGATATGGTAAGTAAGTGGATATAATGTGATCAACTTTAAACTGTGGGTTAAATATGCAGAACTGTATTTGCCGCTTCAGTGCCCATAGAGTGCCCACAGAAGTCTGTGGGCACATCTGGAATATTTGATAGATATGCATGATATTTGACAGATGTGAGAATATTCTCCAACGAACAGAATATACAACTGGGATATCTTCGAATATATTCCCCACCATAACCAACACTGACTTTAGTAGTCAACCTACAAGATTTGGAATCTTTCCATGTACGAAATGAAGAATGAAGGAAAGGGAAGATATGTCAACTCATTGATTGAAGACGCAATATGGAAAGTTTGTAAAATCATGCATGGTGTTTTCTTTAGAAATTGTGTAATCAAGAATCGCAAATTGTCCCTTTTTTGGAGACCAAAAGTCGATCTTGAGATAGACGAACACTAGTTCGATCTTTATCTTCTTCTTTTTTTTTTTTTTTACAAGCCTGTCAAGGGGACTTGACTTGTAAGCCGATGAGATCTCGGGTGCCAAGGGGATCTTGAGTAATAGTGTAGGTTCATTGTAAGGGAAGTGAAGAGCGTAACAAAGTTTGTCGATGGATCGGTAGCTAGATGAGGGATCACTAGTTAGGAGTTCTATGTAAATCTGTAATCATCTTTCTTAGTGCATTTACACTTGGGCGTGGCCCCGCAGACGTAGGACGGGAGGTCCGAACTGCATAAACAATTCTCGTGTGTCATTTATTTACTGCAAATTATTTTTCTTGCTGTTTTTCATTTACGCCGAGACAGGCAGCCCGTATCTATGCCCACAACACCTATATATACAGGGCTACTGTCTGTGGCCACAACAAAATCTGTTGGACATTGTTTCTACATGTGCCAAGACAGACATCCTGTGTCTGTGCCCACAACACCTATATGTACAGAGCTACTGTCTGTGGCCACAACAGAATCTGTTGGACATTGTTTCTACATGTGCCAAGACAGACAGCCTGTATTTGTGCCCACAACACCTATATGTACAAAGCTATTGTCTGTGCCCACAGCAGAATCTGTTGGACTGAGATATTGTGTTTTTACATTTGGTATCAGAGCCAAACGCCTATATCCTTCGTTGTGTCGAAGAAGGCAGATCCTGATGGCAACAATATCTAAGTCTCTCCAATCAGATCAAGCTGAAGAAGTGTCAACCACGAGACCTCCACTGCTCAAAACTATCTCATGCTACAACTATTTTATAGCATTTATTTTTCCGCTGCTCTAACTACTGATGCAAAGTTTGTAGCTTTTGATATGATAGTTGTCCAACATATAGGTTGTTTTTTTTTGCTTGTTCGGTTGTACCGATTGATGAGTCAATTGTTTTTCTCGTTTCGAATTTTTAGTTAGTTGTTTTTCTTCTTTTGATATCTCCCAAAGCACCCTTTGTTTTTATGTGCCCACAAAAGGGGAGACATAGCTTAGATTTAGAGGGAGTAATTTCTTTACTTCTTTAGGAGGAGAATTACTTTACATCTTATGTTTATTTATTTCTGCTACTTTTTTTGGTTCTTAATTCTATTAATCCTTTTGTTGCAGAATTCTACTATTATATTATGCATGCTTATAGTGTTGTCGTTTTTATCTTATATGATACTATGTCTTGCGGAACTTAAAATATTTCTATATGCATGCTTTTATTTATGTTTAGTTTGATCATAATGTCCCTCTTTTGGTTGTGACAATTAAATAACAAAGGGGGAGATTATTAAGGTAAGATTTAATATTGTCGGTTTTTTTGCACACCCTTGATATGGTAAGTAAGTGGATATAATGTGAACTTTAAACTGTGGGTTAAATATGCAAAACTAAGTTGGCTGGTTTTGTGCCCACAAAAGTCTGTGGGCACATCCGGAAGATATGCAGGATATTTGCCAGATGTGAGAATATTCTACAACGGACATACAGTTGGGATATCTTCGAATATATTCCCCACCATAACCAGCGCTGACTTTGGTTGTCAACCCACAAGATTAGGAATCTTTCCATGTATGAAATGAAAATGAAGGAAAGGGAAGATATGCCAACTCATTGATTGAAGACGCAATATGGAAAGTTTGTAAAATCATGCATGGTGTTTTCTTTATAAATTGTGTAATCAAGAATCGCAAATTGTCCCTTCTTTGGAGACCAAAAGTCGATCTTGAGATAGACGAACATTAGTTCGATCTTTATCTTTTTTTTTTTTTCTTTTTTTTTACAAACTGTCGAGGGGACTTGACTTGTAAGCTAATGCGATCTCGGGTACCAAGGGGATCTTGGGTAATAGTTTAGGTTCATTGTAAGGGAAGTGGAGTGTAACAAAGTTTGGCGAGGGATCAGTAGCTAGATGAGGGATCACTAGTTAGGAGTTCTATGTAAATCTGTAATCATCTTTTTTAGTGCATTTACACCTGGGCGTGACCCCGCAAACGTAGGACGGGAGGTCCGAACTGCGTAAACAATTCTCGTGTGTCATTTATTTACTGCGAATTATTTTTCTCGTTGTTTTTCATTTACGCCGAGACAGGCAGCCCGTATCTGTGCCCACACCACCTATATATACAGGGTTACTGTCTGTGGCCACAACAAAATCTGTTGGATAGATTGTTTCTACATTTATGCCAAGACAGGCAGCCTGTATCAGTGCCTACAACACCTATATGTACAGAGCTACTGTCTGTGCCCACAGCAAAATCTATTGGACTGAGATATTGTGTTTTTACACTAAACTATTTTAGTTCAGAGTAAATAAATAACAAAACTCTAGGCGCAAATCTTCTAGAATATCAAAATGAAGACACCACTGCGATGAGCCTTAAAAAGCAATAATGATCCGATGAAATGTGAAACAACCTAGAAATAGAAGATAACTTATCACTGCCTCAAAAGGCCTAGAGGAACACCATTCTCTCACCAGGGTTCAAAGATGGGTATTGAAATATAAAAGGTTCTTTAATTTACCTTCCGATCATAAATATATGACCCATAATTCACACGACCCATGTTCTCAACCTGTGATACACGAAAAAGAAAACAATCATTACCCTTCTAATGTACTTGAATAAGTGAAGCTACAAGCTTATAATGTGGCCTTCACCATCACTTCTTTAAATAAATTACAAAATCGTTCCACTAAAATGTACAATCACAGTCAAATATATGTCAGCAGACTGTTCTGTAGAACTTACTCTAAAACGAAATACCAATTTGATTTGAACATGAGAATAATCAAACTTGCTGTTTTAGGAAGTCAAATGGGGTTCATGAAAAAGTCAATATTTAGGCAAACTTCATGTTTTAACCATGTAAGAGAAATTAAGCAGCCCAGGAAGCAGGCTAGCAAACATAATAAATATGGCAATACAATGTTTTAAAAATTTATTCAATGTCTTTCCGACAAAGAAAAGTAGGTTTTTTTTTTCATCCTTACACCGATTTCCTAACTATATACCCGAGTCTTCTTTCAACCTGGATTTAACTTCCTAGATACTCATCACGATGCATACCATTTTAAGTTTTTTTTTTCCCTTGAAGGAAACCATATAAGTCTACAAAATAAGTTTTATTCGATAGACAATATTCTAACACACTGAACTCAAATGAAAGAGAATATAATAAGTTGGAACAAACCAGAATAAATAATCTGATATTGGAAACGCAATTGTTATTGGAAACGCTAAGAGCCATATTCGACCACCTTTCAATTGTACCAATATATATCAAGTTTCCATCATCTCCGGATGCACATGAGACAAAAACTTGAGCTCTATCATGCACCTGCAATATCCTCAGTTTAAGCGATGATGGCTCCTCAAATCAAATAAAGATAACATTGACTACAAAAACAACAGGTTGAGATAACAATGAAAGATTAAAGAGCACAAGTCATCACAAAGTCATCTTTTAAGTTCTACCTCATCTATTTGACATAAACGTACGCACTTATTGAGACACAAGCATCGAATGAGACAAGAACAATAGAAGCTTGTTATTCTCTATGCTCATCTCATCTTAAAAGTATGGTTATAAAGTACTCCGAACCATATTTTTGACTATCTAAAATCAACTCTTATATAACGTCAACAACCCAAATGTTTACATGAAGTTCGCATATTTACTCCATTTGCATAATTTTTAAGATAAAGAAATGCAACCTATGGTCCTTTGTTGTGTTGTCGTCATCAAATATCTAATCATAGATCAACTAAGCAATGTATTGAAATATTTAATACATGTAGGACCATGGAACCATCAATAACAGTCATTATCTTAAAATGCTAGAATGAAGACAGACTCAATGTATTGAAATATATTTAGTAAATGCAGGACCAAGGAACCATTTACAAAGGTGAGAATGAAGAGAGAAGTGGGTCAGATATGGGTTCTTCTATATTCGAAGACAAAAAATTCAAAGAGATGAAAACACATGATCGGTCAGGCATACAAGGAAAGAAGAAAAACTTCAAGCATGCCTTTGGTATTGAAAGAATGCTTCCGTTTTCTTTTGGTCGATATTCTGAAACATACAACATGAACCCGAACATCTGAAAATACATAAGATATGATTAAGAAAAATTTCATGTTGCATTTATATACAACTTTAACTATCCATTAGTGGCAAAATACAGCAGTAAGATGCAGTTTCCTCGTACCTGGCCAACAGATTCCATAGACATTGGGTTGTCAGCTTCAATCATATCTTTAGGATCACACAAAGTTTCAATCACACCAAAAAATGATGCAATCTTCTGCATTCCAAGTCTTCCATACATTCTCCTTCCATTATTGGGAGGGACCAATGGACTTGAAACTGTACTGTATTGCTTTATAACTCGCTGAAGCGCTGAGAGCAGTAACACGTTCACAGTTCAATTATCACATCAAACGATGATGCAATCTGCATAGCAGACTAGATAATTGAACTCAGAGAACACAGATATTCTATGTTTTATACATGTAAAGAACTTAGAATAGGCAAAAGTGTGGGATATTTCTTTACTAGAGTGCAATTATTACTTGATCAATTGCAAACTTTGCTAGTCAAAAGGCTGCTGATCAGTTTTATTTGGCTTTAGAACTCATCTTTCTCAACAGCTTTAACTACTACATAAATCAGAATAATAGATAAACACCTCGATAAGCAAATGTAATCTATACTTAGCCACTTCTATAGACGATTTTTGATACGCTGTACATGACAGGTATTCAAAGTAGTCAACGTAAGAGTAACAATAATAACAAGTGCAAGGCTTGCAAACAAGCATTCATCAACTACAAGCCTCAACCCCAATAGTCGGGGTTGCCTCCATGGATCAATCTCTTCCACTCTGCTAGATTGAATGTCCTTGACGGCGTGCTTTCAAAATCATTTAAATCTCTAATCAATGCATCTCGAGTTATCTCATGTCTAATACTGCAAAACTTCTTTTGTTCCTACTATGGCAAATTATATCTGGGACATTTGTAAGTCGTCTTTGGATGTGTTCAAACCACCACAACCACCATTCCCTAATTTTTGCGTAGATTTGCTACTTCTACTTTTCTTCGAATCTTCGTATTTCTTATTCTATCTTTACGAGTTTTACAACACATCCACAGTTTTACCTTTTATTTAAGCATCTTCATTTCCGCTACGCTCATTTTTTTGTCGGGTTTTGGGGTTCAAAAACTGTAGAAATTCGACGAGGTAGGGGGAAATCAAAGTTAACATGGGATGCATTACTTAAGAGGGATTTGAATGGTCTGGAAAGCTCACCATCAATTGCACTTAATCGAGCACAATGGAAAAGTTTGATCCATGTAGCCGACCCCAATTAATTTGCGATTGAGGCTATGTTGTTGTTGTTGTTGGGGTTCAAAAACGCAGCGAAATTTAAAATTTAATTTTCAAAACCCCAACAAGATAAAAAAAAACCATAAATCTGATTGTTAAGGACAAGCCATACCTTAATTGCTAATTTCCTTCTTTATACGCGTTGATCGATTTTCAAGACGCTGCCAGAGACGAACGTCCTCTATCAAAGCGCGCGCGCGCGCACAATGGTGACCGAGATCTCGAGTGCTAGCTCTACGAGAATACATAAACGATTTTTGTTTTCTCAAAAACTTAGAACACGTAGAAACCCTAACTTGTTTTTGTTAAACCGAAATAAAATTTCGGCCCTAATTCTCAAATGATGTGTTCTCACTTAAACGTCTATTTATACAACACTTGCATATAGACGAGTAAGTGAATTACACATATACCCCCATTTAAAAAGGTATTAATATATAACAACTTAGGGACTTTTATGTCATGAGTTTTATCACATAAAACTCACTGTTATGAACCCTTTTATAACCTCGCAAGACCATCCTTTGTGTGCGACCCAAGAGACTCATGCAACGTTGGCAGTGAACCAAAACACATTTTTGGTACACAAGTCATAAGCGGCCTCTAGCAAAACATTATGACTACCCAAGTCACACGAAGATCAAATCGATGCAACCTAATCAATAATGTATTTCGTATCCTTTTGTCTTACTCCTTTGATCAAACATAAGGCACGAAAAAATCATCCTTAATGTTCAATCGTGCTAGTCTCGATCTCGAGGTAGATTGATAACATCCAAGTGATATTGATCATATCAATTCACTTGGACTTGGTCATTTATCGGTCTATCAATATCGAGGGATCCACTGATATCTCTCTCTATACGAGAGGGACAAATTCTATCTCGATTACACCTTCACACATTATTCACAGAGTAACCAATCACAACATTTATAATCATCCGGTTAAAGACAACATTTTATTGTGTCAAATCACTGTGGTTCTAATGTTTTTTTTTTTTTTTTTTTTTTATAACTCTGGGTGTCCGGGCCTTTTTTCCCGATTGATCCCAAGGGGGCCCCAAAAACCGACCCGTTAGAAACTCCAGTGGCCCGAACGCAGCTTGGCACAAGCGAGGAATCGAACCTGAGATCGTGCACCTACCACACAATCCCGAGTGCGCCCTTACCGCTAGGCCGACCTGTCCGGGTTCACTGTGCTTCTAATGTTGAAGTCTCTGATAATCTCAAGTCAAATGACTAAATGATATACCTGTCATGAGTAACATCTATGACTCAATCCATGTTGTGTTCTCATAGCGGGTTGGTACATTACATTGTTCGCTAACAAGTACTCATGATCTTGATTCGTATCCCTATACGTATGATCATCACATGACCATACATCATGAATCACACTAGTCGTAATTCATTATAGCTCCCAGTGTAATGACCGAATAGGGACATTTATAATATTTCAGTAAACATCCATGGGTCTTATTATAATGCAAACATGCAAACATGCAAACCAATTATAATAAACATCAAATGAACTCTTCTATTTTATTAACCAAAATAATAAAAGAAAAAATGCTCATAGATTGACCTATGGCACATGCATATGTTGTTTCTTTACTGCCAACATTCACTTCGGTAAAGCAAGCACTCATATTGTTTAAAATTTAAAACATAAAAATAGTAAAAGTCTTTGACAACTTTTAGCGACTTAAATGTCCTCTATACTTTCGATTGTCATGCTAAGTGAAAAATGTGAGACATGCTGCTCAGCTCCTAACAAAAACATCACTTCTTGCAAATTAACATAACATTAGAGTGACATAAAAAACTGACCTCTGAACTTCGCGTTGTCAATATCACCTGATTCCTTAATTGGAGCATCCTAGAAGAGAAGGAAACTGGTATTCGTAGGAAATATACCAGAAAAAAAAAATCAGAATCTGATAAAATGCAACTTACATAATCATAAGAAGTAAGGTCAGGCTTATAGTCGGACTCATCTGCGCCAGTATTAGCACCACTGAAAAAACCAAAATTTGTTCCACCATGTGCCATCTGCGACTTGGATAGTCAACGTCACTTCTATTCCATGCAAGAATCAATCATGCATAGTAAACTAGAAATAGGAAACATACGTAAAGCACAGCAGAACCATTGCGGGACAAAATGGTTTCTAAAGCAATTGCTGTATAACTGGCATCAGTCCTCGCATTTTTCTCTCCCCAGTGCGTTAGCCATCCTGTGTAAAATTCACTGGAAGAAAAAAAAAATAGTGAGTATCACATGACCAAAAGTCATCACAACTCCCACTTGGAAAAGACATACTAACGAGGAAAGAGGAGGCGATCTTCCTGGTGCATTGTACTCCTGCTGCAATTTGAATATAGGCCATGGATCATCCCCAGTTGTGAAGTCAACAGCTATAGTTCAACAAAATCAAGTAAGCATTAGTAAATTAAACATGTCGGAAAACAGTGCTATAAAGAACATATCATTACATAGTTATTTCATTACGCATGGACAGAACAAGATATGCAAGGTTTTAAAGTATGCTATCATATCAAGTAATACTGCTGAATTCCTAAGAAAATAACTTGGAATATCAACATATTTAATTTTAATAACCTATATCAAAAGCTTAATGAACACTTCATTAAATAATATTTCCAATGTGAACCTTTTATCTAATGTATATAATAAGTATAGAAGAAAGTTGGCAGATAAATGTAAATACATTCAGTGATTCGCCTTCTGTGATCCATGATAATCTCTTAAGCTTGTAGCATTTTCCAATATATTTGATGAGGAAACCTTAAATCATACTCATAAAAACAAATTACAAGACTACAAAGTGTAAAACAGTTCTCAAGCGAGTTATTGCTGTCATCACGGTTCTCGACAACAATAAAGAAATGAATTATTTTTTAGCTTCGATACAGAAATAAGTTTTTGAATATGGAAGGAAATAGTAATATATACATTTTGAATTCCCCTTGAATTATTTCTGCTTCTGATTAAACGGACAAACCATAAGACTGATTTTCTTGATTTCTGAACCAAGTTAAACTAGTTCTTTTTAATTCAGTCTAGAAAGAAACCACTGGAGTGACCTTAATTTTCTGAATGTTGTGTGCACACCCTACTACTGACATACTGTATCTAAGACAAATAGCAAAGTTAACGCACGATATACAACAATTTACAAATATTTAAGATGCTGCTCAGTGGAAAATCACCCAAAAGTGGTAGGAGGAAAAGTCAGAAGAAGAAAAAAGAGATTATGTGGGTAACTACAATGATATTTTAAGGCATTAGGCAGAAAAAACAGTGGGAGCTAATCTAGCCAGAATAAAGATTCCATGCACACAGTTATTTGGCATTTACTTTGACTTCAAATTCCTCTCAGAAGCTTGCTTTGCATAACGACAAAGCCTTGGTCCAAAATTAATGTTTTTCAAGCAAAGGAAAAATGTGGCAGCCAATAATGATGCAAGCCATATCAGAAAGCATATTTTATAGGTTTCAATTTCCATTCATCTGGGTATTAGAAGCTAAGGATTGCGGAGCTGTTTACGCTCTGACTCAGTAAGTGAAAAACTTCAAGAATGATGCAACCATAATCTTCTTCAACTTTTCTACGCATTTTTGTGTATACATTATACGATAAATTTAAAACAGTTCAGGAATCTTGTAAATCAATATATATATATATATCCCAGATGTTTTGGCTTTTCTTTCACAAAAATCAGGATTTAAGCACTAAAATAAACATTGCAAATAAATACTGAAATAACGACAACCTTAGGTTAAGGGTATAACTATAAGGAATCAGCAATCCTTTATATTATGAATGAACCTCTTGCCATCCATATTCAATTAACCTTTAAAAGTACAATTGTACAAAATCTCGAAGCAATATCTTTTTCAATACCATTTTTTTTTCATAAAGAGATATAGCAAATAAAATAGTAACCTGAAAAAACATTTGCTCCAGGAATTGTGCCTTTATTTAGAGTTGCCCGAGAACCTCCATCAGTCGTATACCTGTAAAACCAGACGGACTCCAATAAAAATCCAATTACTACTGAAAATAAATACATAAAAGCAGTTGTTTTAGTAAATATTTACAATTATTGAATGCCTTATTTCCAGGAATATGATAGAGTACCGATATTGATCTATTGATTTTGTGAATTCAACAACGATTACAAGAACAAACACAACAGTAACCCCAGAGAATAGTCTTAAAACTCTCTCAATCCCAACTCGTAAGAGTTCCCAAATTACATTCAAGATAACAAGATACCCTTCTCTACCACTTATTATCTATTTATACACATATTATACGCGCCCAAACTAACTAGCTTAGATCATGCTTGAGGTATTTTTGGTGTGGTCCCACCTCTCAATGTGTTTGTCTTAGCATGAAAAGAGATTGTATGTGACGACCCAAAACCCGATAGACTTGCCATAGGGGCAACTTAGTAATTTCCCAAACCCTACACTAAATTAGCCCTAATATAAAAAAAATCAAATTGTAAACCCTAGCCACCACAATTTATTTACAAAACCTAGATAAAAAAGATGGGGAGAAAGAACAAGAAGAGGGAGATCTGAAAGGTTTGTAGAGATCAAGGCAAAAGAATCCACAAACAAGGTAATCCCCATCTTCCCCCCCCCTCTTTCTTTTTGATCTTGATTGAGTTATTTTTGAAAAAAATAAAAGTGACTTGAATGGGAAGAACACCAAGAGGGTGGTGGTGACACCGCCGATGGGGGGCGGCGATAGTTGGTAGGGCCCCATTGGGGAACCCAAGGTTGACTAGTCCTGGTTCGGTCAACCCCCCTAATAGGGGGTTGACTGCATTGACCGCATTGACCAGGGGCTTTCTTGGCCCCTGGTCAACAAAAGAGGGACCAAATGGCCCCTTGGACAACTAAATAGGGACCAAATTGGGGTTAGGGACCAAATTGGTCCCTGCAATGAAATTAAAGGTCAAATGGGACCTTGACCCTATCCACGACGCACATCGGCACCCCGACGAGGGCGCCGAACAACACCGAACACTCAGGACCTACACTAGTGGATCCCAAAGACCAATAAATGGAAGATTGACTTAACTTTAAATAAAGCATTTATTTATGAGATGTGTTTATGGATTTGTATAGTGTTGCGCGAAGGTTCACATCGGGCCCCGAGCGTACCAGGAGTTATTATAGGTGTCATGGCAAGTCGAGGTAAGTGGGGAGCTTGCGCAATTATCAAATATGGCATGATATTAATACGTATCGGTTTGAATCTAAGTATCTATGGAATGTGAATGCATTTGTTTTCCCCTCTTATGATATTTATTGTCTCAGGATGTTCGTGGAGTCCCCACCGAGGACATTATTAGCAAGTAATATCTAATGCCCCAGGATGTTTGTGGTGCCACCTAGGGCTTTACTATTTATTGCCCCAGGATGTTTGTGGAGTTTGCCACCGAAGGTTTTACTTATCTAATTAAATTCATAAGTGTATCAATTAGGGACATGAGTTGGAGTTGCCTTCTCTTGTACTTTGTGATAGAGGGACGTGCATCGGTGACGGTTTTGGATGAACCTACTATTGGGTTGATGGGACTAACGAGATGGCACATAAGGCCTGTGAGTCGTCTAGTGGTTGTCATCACCTCGAGGGTAGGTGAATCGGTCACCGGATTCTTGCCAATAACTAGTATGCATTGAATGAGACCATGACTTTATATTATTACTATTTTCTATGGTATCTCTCTTTTGTGACCTTATGCATGATGATAAGTTTTGACTTTAATATGCTTTATCAATCTTGTTGACGTGGTTTATTAATGCTTTATAAATCTATGTGATGTATTGTTTCAAATGTTTTATTCAATTTCAACTCATGCTAGCCTTGCATGCTTATTAAGCATTACTTGCATATTTGATGGTTGAGCGGGTTTTCCGCATTACTAAGTTCCGTTGGTTCTTTTAACTCACCCCACTTACATCTCAGGACGATACACATCGGCGCTAGATCGAGACAAGGGCGAGGCGATAGCTTGAAGTCTTCTCTTTTGATGTGAGTCTTATAATGATAGTATATATTTATTTGATTTTGAAATTATCGAACTTAGGTAGTATATAAATAAGTCTTCCGGGTAGAATGAACCTTACTCTTATTTAGTTTAAACGACTTGGTAGAATTTGAATGATTTAAGTTGTTGTAAGGATTTGAAAACACAACGATAGTTTGATAATACGTCATATGGATTTTCTTTTATTTAATTCCGCAAGTATTTATCCATATGCGCTAGTTTGATATTCCGCAGGTTGTTTTAGGCGTGCCAGACCGCTTGCTCGGGCCCGATTCGGTTATTGGGCCTTGGAGGCGGTCTGGGCCGCGACCCAACCCTAGGTCGGGGGAGGATCATCAAATCGTAACATTACTCCACCCTTTAAAAACCACCTTGTCCTTAAGGTGGACAAGGTGGTGACTAGAAAAGTTGAGCTTGCCAAGAATTATGAACTCCTTGAATGAAGCAAGGGACCATGCCAAGATCCATATGAACCTGCGTTGGGTTGATCCAATACATGGTTACAACCAAGTCAACTCGACTTGATTAAGAAGCCATAACCCAAAGATTTGTAGATTTGGTACAAAGCCCGTAAAGTTCTCAAAGAAATCAGTCTACGAATATCCATAATCCACTGATGCCATTTCATCGAACACATGTTGGTCACGATGAATGGTGACAAAAGCAGATAGCATCAAATACCTAGATGTGTGAAGTTGAGAGGAGACCATGCTAGGATGCATATAGTCCGTTTAACCAAAGTTTGAGCACTATCAAGCAGGGAGACTAGGAATGGCACAGACTACTGCAAACGTCCCCAAGCAGAAATGATGGAGGCAAAACAAACCTTGAGGCACTTGTTGCGCCAATTGTATCCTTAATTTGCAAAAGTATTCCCACTGTCAAAGAAATTGAAGAAAAAGTCGGAGGTACAAAGACCAACAATAGCACACAATTGTCATCAATCCACTTAACTTCAACACCATGAGAGTGACTAGAGAGAGTAACCAATTCATAGGGCAGCAGTAAAGTATATGTAATAGCCCAAACAAACATAAACTCAACTCCCTTCATCAAGATAACGAAATACATGTAGGTCGATAGCTCTGACAATTCTGAACGACAAGTATGGCCATGAACCAAATCCATAGGCAGGGTGTTCACACAGAAAGAAGAAGGTGTTGCTACAAATGGAAATATGCATATCAAAACTGTAGTGGTAAGACGTGTCACCTCCATAGAAATGTATTTGCAAAGAGTTGCTGAAATTGAGTAGCAAGAGGGAAATGCGCGGACGAGTGATCTTCTAACCAGTAATAGTGACTAGAAAGCCCAAATGCAGAAGAGGAAACATGTGACATAAAGCTCCAAGTAGCGATGTATTGTGATAAGTGATGCACCCATCGAGAACCATCTAGGGTCACAACCGAGTAGTGGGAATTGAAAGTGGAAGTGGACATGTCGTCACACAAACCTTATCTTAGTGTCGTCGCTCGTACTATTCGATCTCCTCGAGTTCTCAACTGACACAATAGCATGATCTTCCCCAAATTTACTGCAACAGAGAGGATGCAACTAGAACACAAAGAGGAGCGGAAGTCTACCTTACCGACGACGAGGATTGGAGCTCAGAGAAGCACTGGCATCCGAAAAGATCTCTTCGGTGGCCAAGGAGGTGGATCTAAGGCTGCATAAGTCAAACACTCTTGGAGCACGACTAGATTTGGTAGATTTGGAAAGGAAATCCAGGTAGTAGACATATCTGGTGGTCGCGGTGGAGGTGACGAGGTTGGATCTGTCCAACAAGTGCTCGAATCATCCACCAACAATGTCGGATTTGGGAGTTTAACTTCCTTGAACTCCCTGATTTGTTGAACCTTTGAGACCTTCGACATATCAACGCGAGGATGACGGAGAGGCTCTTTGATCTTCAACATCAACCCTCGGATCTCTGATTTCACCTTAGATTTGACTTTGAGCAATTGTTTCTTCACTTCAAATGACTCATCTTTCAACTCAACTTCGATTTGATTGACGTTTTCTTCCATCTTTAAAGGCATGCTCGTGAGAGAGGAAGACTTGATGGTGGCGACCGGCGAGGCTACCACTAGAGGCTGAGGCGGAACTGGTGTCTTGTTTTCCAATCTCTGAAGGAATCGTTGCAAATCCACCAACAACTCGAGGATCAGATCCTCCATAGTTGGGATCTTCTTACTGTTCATCTCCCCTATATCTAGACTTGCATCCAATGTAGTTGGCATTACAAATCAGATCGTATGCTCTGATACCATTGATAGAGTACCGATATTGATCTATCGATTTTGTGAATTCAACAACGATTACAAGAACAAACACAACGGTAACTCCAAAGAAGAGTCTAAAACTCTCTCAATCCCAACTCCTAAGAGTTCTCAAATTCAAGATAACAAGATACCCTTCTCTACCACTTACTATCTATTTATACACATTATTCCCGCCCAAACTAACTAACTAAGAACATGCTTAAGGCATTTTTGGTGTGGTCCCACCTCCAAATGTGTTTGTCATAGCATGAAAAGAGATTGTAACAGAATACTAGACCGAAACTTCTTCAACGATATACAACACGTATTCAAATTTCAGATTAATCAAGTTAAATATCCCTTTTACAGAACAATGCATTAAAACGTTAGGTATATAAAGTGGAAGCAGGAACAATCTATGTACAAAAATGCTAGTCCTTCCCCTAGCCCTCTTGCAGTGAATAAAATGGATACGGTACATGAACTTTAGAAAGACGTGTTATCTGTGTAAAATGTTGTACAGATACTACAAGTACGGTCAACAGCTTTTTCTGACTAGTTCTAACATTTCCTCAAATATTTATGTATGATGTTAGAAAAATAAAAGGATGTTAGGGATGAATTAAACTGAATGACCAATTTTAAATGAATTCTACTGCAAGTTTTCTATGATATTGAACTCAGCTCAACTCAACAAATGCCTTTTCCCAACAGTATGAGGACAACTACTTACATTAGCTTTATTTACTCCACTCTACCCAAGGCTACACCTTATTGACATTACGACATCTAGGGATGCAAATGGGTAGGGTAGGGGATGGGGACCTCATTCCCATACCTATACCCACTAAAAATTTATCACTCATACCCACACCCATACCCATCTAGGGATAAATTCTCATACCCATCCCCATACCCATTGGTATGGGGAGTCCTCATGAGTAAAATGTTTTACCCGTTTTGTTGTCATTGGGAATCTCCGTGGAGATTTTTCATGGGGATTTTTGCAGGGACGGGAAATCTTCAAAGGGAGTTTTTTTCCCTATTCCATTCCCCATTGGGAATCCCCGCGGGGATTTTCAAAAAAGAGATATGTAACAATTAAGGTGACAAATATACATATATAACAACACAATTGTCTAAATTCTAACAAAAGTTTTTTTAAAAAATCAACATATCATGCAATAAAAATTCTAACTACTAAGTGCTAACAATTATAATTAAGTTTCTACAAAATCATTGGCATATGGAAAACGAAAAGTTCAAAGTCAAAATATTCCTTAAAGTCACTATCTTTTTAAACCACAAGTCATCAACTTTTTTCAGTACTTTTGATCCTAAAATTCTAAAATATAAATATAGTTGCGAACAATTCAAAACAAAACATATAGTTATTAATTAACCAAATAAATTAAAATTATAAAATCTTATTAAGAGGTTTTTTGTTATATGTATGAGTGTTTTGGAGTGAAAACTATGTAATAATATGTAATATTTATATATAAATATCATATGGTATATATATATATATAAATAATAAAATCATATGGTGTATAAATTGATATATGGGGATCCCTATGGGTAGATGGGTATTCCCGTGGGGATTACCCGTGGGAACCCCGTTGGTATATTTTATTACCCATACCCGTACCCATACCGTGTGGGCAAGAGATTTTATACCCACCCCCATCCCCATCCCCATCCCCATTTAAAATCCTCATACCCGTACCCGTTAAAGTAAATCTCCATCACCCGTGAGTATTCCTCTACCCATTTGCATCCCTACTGACATCCATATCTTTCTTTATTAATTTCGTCATTGTAATTCTAGATCTCCCTCATCCCCTGCTACCATTTATTGTTAGAAGACTTCAAAAAATTTTAGACTGCCCTCTAGAAAGGCATTTTCCTTTTCTATATTTTGCTCACGTGCATAGTATCTTTCTGATCAAAATAAGCACAAGTATCTTAAATATGATTGCATCATCCCAATTTAGCTTCAGTAGAATTATTTTTAATGAATAACAAAGATGAGATTAGAAAATTTTCAAGCAATGATGCGAGAATCATAACAATCACAAGTAGGCATTGCAGCTCCTTTGAGATGCCACAGTTGCACCTATAATTATAAACAAACCTTAATTTGTCAAAAAAGAAAAAAAAATCTACATTAAAAGAACTGAAGAAGCTGATCTTTTTTTTATAACACACTGAGAGACTCAAACTCTCAACCTCATGTAGAGGTGAGGACATTCCAAACCAGTGGAGCTCCCACTTAGTTGGCATAAACCCAGAAAGAAAATTTCTCGAAAGGTTTTACAAAATACCAAGAGTATCTGCAAATGAAATATGCTTCTAAAATCAACAAGTTCGAGCACACAAAAACTGATTAAAAAATGCTCTTCATCATATTATAAGACATATGTAACTTTAGCATATGTCTATAGTTTGCACGTTTATAAATTTTTTACCAATGACTGAACCTATATGACATTTGCAAAATGTGCGTATGAATGATTTGCTAAGTATCACAAAAGAATAAGCTCAATAAACTCATTACAAAATGGTGTTGCTTCCAAGGTGCCTCCTAGCCAAAGAAACAAGGTGGTGAAGATAGCTTTTGTCATTTGCATATGAACCATACTCATTTTCGATCTGCCAAAGCAATTTCTCATGAGCAGAAAAATGGAAATATAACAGAAAAAGACAAGCAGTCAATATAATTATATAACAGAACTCCAGGTTTGACGAGCTAAGACATGAGAATTCACAATTCAATTTTTATAGCAAGAGTGAACAAAGTCAAAGAAATGAAGCAACTCATGAATCAAGATGCACGAGGCTTGATACCCAAACTGGCAACTTCAATGTCAACACGTTCAGGATTTCAAATTAAAGCTTAACAAAGTTTTTGACACAATCAGGATAGTGGGTACTGCGTATACCGGGTCAAAACCAGAAAATTACTATGGCAGAAATCCATCATATTCTTTCTATATGTATTTATTTAGAGTGGTGCAGTCAGATACCAACCATGTCAATTGGGCTGTCAATGAACTATCATGTCCCCCTACTCAAGGAATTTCTAATTGGTGGAAGTGGAACTATGCTAATGGTCTATGGAGCTGATTACCTAGCTCAAAGAAGAAGCAAAAATTCCTAGATAGAGACGCAATCTGCTTACCTGGATCATAATAATAGGACCTCCATTGTTGTAAAGAAGAGGGACAATCTTGGGAAGCAAAATGCCCCACCATCTTTCAACCTAACAAGAAAATGAAATGGTTAGAAAAATAAGCATATGCCAATTCAAGCTTCCAAACTTCGAAGAGGAAAACAAGATTATGTCATGATCTATAGTCTAGGTGTTGAGAAATACATTAATGTTCTCCAATGCTATATACCATCTGGTACGCATTATCTTCTGGTAGTGACTAAAGTACCTAATTTTATTTTATTTTATTTTATTTTATAGGCTAAGAAGAGAAACAACAATATCAGAGAACCAATTTGGTTTCATGCCTGGGAGGTCAACTATGGAGGCGATTTTCCTTGTAAGACGATTGTTAGAAAAATATAGAGAAAAGAAAAAAGATCTTCATATGGTATACGTAGATTTAGCATAAGCATATGATAGGGTCCCTAGAGATGTTCTTTGGTGGGTTCTAGAAAGAAAAAGTGTGCATGCTAGATACATAGACACTATTAAGGATATATATGATGGAGTAGTAACGAGTATAAAGACATTTGGAGGAGCTACAAAAGAATTTCCCATTACGATAGGACTACATCAAGGATCGGCTTTAAGCCCATATCTATTTACTTTAGTTATGGATGAACTAACTAGACAAATTCAAGAGGATATACCATGGTGTATGCTATTTGCAGATGATATTGTTTTAGTAGATGAAACTAAAGATGGAGTGAATAGGAAATTAGAACTCTGGAGGAATACATTAGAATGTAAAGGCTTTAAGTTGAGTAGGAGGAAAACCGAACAGATGCACTGTGAGTTTAGAAACACTAGACATCGAGATGACGGAGTGGTAAAATTAGGGGAAGTAGAAGTTCCTAAGGTAAACCACTTTAGATACCTAGGATCAATCATACAAAATGATGGTAACATTGAGAATGATGTCACACATAGAATTCAAGCTGGATGGAAGAAATGGTGGAGTGCAACAGAGGTGATTTGTGATCGAAATGTTCCTACTAAGTTAAAAGGAAAATTTTATAGGACCGCAATTAGGTCAGCTATGCTCTATGGAAGTGAATGTTGGGCGGTAAAGCAACAACAATTACATAAAATGAACGTAGCAGAAATGAGGATGCTTAGGTACATGTGTGGTAAAACTCGTAAAGATAGAATAAGAAATATAGAAATTCAAAGACAAGTAGGAGTAACACCAATTGATACAAAGATTAGGGAAGGGCGGTTGCGGTGGTTTGGTCACCTGCAAAGACGGCCTACAAATGCCCCAACTAGAAAACTTGACTCAATAGAAACTGTAGAAATTCGACGAGGTAGAGGCAGACCAAAGTTAACATGGAATACATTAATTAGGAGGGATTTGAATGGTTTGAAAAGCTCGCCATCAATTGCACTTAATCGAGCACAATGGAAAAGTTTGATCCATGTAGCCGACCCCAGTTAATTTGGGACTGAGGCTATGTTGTTGTTGTTGTTGTTGTTGTGGTATGATGAACAACTTTTTGAGCTAGATGTAAATAAAAATAAGGAAAAGTATCTGAAGTTTTTAAAAGCATCTCCAATTAAATTCATTTCATCAAATTTGCTGTAAACACAAAAATATATAAAAAATCAGATTGGAAATGGTTTGAAAAATCCCAAATATGTTGTTGTTTTACTCCTTAAAATGAACATTCTAAAGGAAATTGACATTTCCAAATCTAATTAGATTATGTCCCATCAGATTAGAATCATTATGAAACAAAACAAAAGAACGAAAGGGGTTACAGCTCCAATATTAAATTACAATCCCCAAGGAAATTTTGAGAAGAAGAAGAAGAAAAAGAAGAAATTCATTCCTTGAAATGATATATACTAGTAAATACCAATTGAAGATATGCAGGATCAGATGATCTTAGTCTGAGAGATGGTTCTATACCAAGCAACCAAGCTGGAAAGCCTCCTAAATCCCACTCTGGAAGAAAGTGACGACAAAGGAAAATATCAATGAAAAGATAAAAATGTAATTATCAATATAATAACACAAGTTGCTTCCCATGTAAGCTAAGCCTAATGATATTGCTATTTCATTTCTTAGATGGCCTGTCATAGGCTTTTTTCTGAACCAGTATCGCCAATTTTGCTAATTACTTCTTGAATTTGATTGTGCTTACAACAAACAGACACACACATTCATACTCTTCAACAACAACAACATAGCTTCAGTCCCAAATTAATTAGGTGAGCTACATGGATCAAACTCTTTCATTGTGCTCGATTTAGTGCAATTAATAGTGAGCTTTCCAAACCATTCAAATACCTCATAATTAATGTGTCCCAAGTTAACTTTGGTCTACCCCTAACTCGTCGAATTTCTTCATTTTCTATTTAGTCAAGTTTTCTAGTAGGGGCATTTGTAGGCCGTCTTTGCAGATGACCAAACCACCGCAGCCGCCCTTCCCTGATCTTTGTGTCAATTGGCGCTACACCTACTTGTCTTTGAATTTCTATATTTCTTATTCTATCTTTACGAGTTTTACCACACATTCACCTAAGCATCATCTTTTTCACTTTGATGGAACTTATTGGCGATAAGAGCAATCAAACTACAAATGCTTGGCGGAACTCAATGTTGGACTCTTGATGGCTACCATCAATGGAAAGACAGCAATTCCTTCCACATGCATGATAAGATTGATCAAATAGAAAATTACTCCAACATAAAACCTATGGATGGCAATGCGAAGACAAAGGAAACAAATCAGACAATATTACAAATATGAGAGAACACGGGATAAAAAGTCTATATTTATGGCCCTAACAACTCTTCTCTTTTTGTCATTGCAAACTGCAGGCAAAAATTTCAGAACTTGAATTCTCTAAAGAAAAAGACAACCATCAAATTCTGAATAACGAGAGTACAAACGAAAGAGTAAGTGTCATAAACACAACAACAATCAAGCCTAGGTCCAAAATTAGTTGGGGTCTCCTACATGGATCAAACACTTACACTCAGCTCGATTTACAACATTTGAAGATGTGCTTTCACAATCCTTAAAATTCTTCCCACTTAATGCATCCAAGTTATTTTAGGCCAACCCTTACACCATCGAATTCCTACAATTACTACTTTTTCCTCTAGACCGTCTTTAGATGTGTCCAAACAACCACAACTGTCCTTCCCTAATTTTCGCAACTATTGGAATTGCTCCTCCTTTCCTTGAATTCCTGCATTTTTTATTGTCTTTATGAGTATTACCACACATCCACCTAAACCTCATCTCCACTACACTCATTTTATGTATGTATTATTTTTTACCGCCCAATATTCTCTCCTGTAAATCATAGCTAGCCTGTTTGCAATTTCATAGGATTTTCCTTTTTAGTTTAACAAGGTTATTTATTTTGACCTAAAAAAACAAGGATATTTTGGTCACACATCACACATGTTGCACTTTCCATCCAGCTTGAATTCTATTTGATGATGATAACCACAAGGTCAATAAGTTACATTTCCATGATTACACCCCCAACTTTTGAGTCTGATGTCAAGTTTTTTTTATAAATAAACTAGATACAACAACAACATAGCCTCAGTCCCAAATTAACTGTGGTCGGCTACATTGATCAAACTTTTTCATTGTGCTCGATTAAGTGCAATTGATGGTGAGCCTTTCAAACCATTCAAATCCCTCATAATTAATGCATCCCATGTTAACTTTGGTCTGCCCCTACCTCGTCGAATTTCTACAGTTTCTATTGAGTCAAGTTTTCTAGTTGGGGCATTTGTAAGCCGTCTTTGCAGGTGACCAAACCACCGCAACCGCCCTTCCCTAATCTTTGTATCAATTGGTGCTACTCCTACTTGTCTTTGAATTTCTATATTTCTTATTCTATCTTTACGAGTTTTACCACACATCCATCTAATCATCTTCATTTTTGCTACGTTCATTTTATGTAATTGTTGTTGCTTTACTGCCCAACATTCACTTCCATAGAGCATAGCTGGCCTAATTGCGGTCCTATAAAATTTTCCTTTTAACTTAGTAGGAACATTTCGATAACAAATCACCCATGTTACACTCTGCCATTTCTTCCATCCAGCTTGAATTCTATGCGTAACATCATTCTCAATGTTACCATCATTTTGTATGATTGATCCTAGGTATCTAAAGTGGTTTACCTTAGGAACTTCTACTTCTCCTAATCTTACCACTCCGTCATCTCGATGTCTAGTGTTTCTAAACTCACGGTGCATGTATTCGATTTTCGTCCTACTCAACTTAAAGCCTTTACATTCTAATGTATTCCTCCAGAGTTCTAATTTCCTATTCACTCCATCTTTAGTTTCATCCACTAAGACAATATCATCTGCAAATAGCATACACCATGGTATATCCTCTTGAATATGTCTAGTTAGTTCATCCATAACTAAAGTAAATAGATATGGGCTTAAAGCCGATCCTTGATGTAGTCCTATCGTAATGGGAAATTCTTTTGTAGCTCCTCCAAATGTCTTTATACTCGTTACTACTCCATCATACATATCCTTAATAGTGTCTATGTATCTAACATGCACTCTTTTTCCTTCTAGAACCCACCAAAGAACATCTCTAGGGACCATATCATATGCTTTTTCTAAATCTACGAATACCATATGAAGGTTTTTTTTTTTCTCTTTATTTTTCTAACAATCGTCTTACAAGGAAAATCGCCTCCATAGTTGACCTCCCAGGCATGAAACCAAATTGGTTCTCTGATATCGTTGTTTCTCTCCTTAGCCTATTGTCAATTACCCTCTCTCAAAGTTTAAACTTGATATCAATTTAAAATAAATTGGTGAAATAATAGTAGAAAGGTCACAAAGGGGTGGAGTTTGCAGAGAGCACGAAAGTGGAAAACATAATCACCCACAACAAAATCCATTCTCTTTTGCATTTATGAAGGAAAACCAACAATTAATCCCTATAAATGTAGTCCATTAGATCTCTTAAATTCGGGGGATGCTTTATGTTAGAGGCTAGGGGAACCACCACAATACTATTGGTGTGAGCCCAAGTTAGTTACAAGGGTAGTTGAGTAAATTTGCAGTTGTAGTATAAATAGAACTTGTAAGGGTGAGAAAGACATCTTGTCATCTTGAATGCAATTTGGGAACTCTTAGGAGTTGGGATTAAGAGAGTTTTAAGACTCTTCTCTGGGGTTACTTTTGTGTTTTTGTTCTTGTAATCGTTGTTGAGTTCTCAAATCAATAGATCAATATCGGTATTCTATCAATGGTATCAGAGCATACTTCAAAGATGGAAGCTCGAATGGATCGAATTGAAAAAGAGATGAAGAGGATTTCAGCCATTGAGGCGTCAATGGAAGAGCTCAGATCTGACGTGAAGAATGCGTTCAAAGGCTTGGTTCAAAGGTTTGATGAGGTATCGCTTCAACAGTCATGGTAGAACAACAAATCGAAGCAATTGGCAGCACAAAAGTACCAGAAGGTCCAGAACTAGCGGCGTAGAAGTGGAATCCGATCTCTGGTGATCCGATCCAATGCAAACGAGGTGTTTCCAACTGTTAGGGCTCCAAACCTGGTGCATAAACAGTCGAATCAAACAGCTCTGCTACCTCAAATCCGTCACAACTCACTTACAATCGATCCATCGGTGAGTCCTCTTTTTTGTCAATCAATTCTTCAGTTACCTCAGATCCGTTGGTTACTGCAACTAAATCATCGATACTTCCTTCGCCTCATCACTTCCAAGCCACGTATTTCGCTAACAACTTCCAACGCTTTCGACGCAAGCATTATTTCCAACATCTTCAAAGTCGTCTCTCCTACTCCATTCTCTATTAGCCGATGGTTCAGTTCTTCAATTCAAAATGTTGCATTTCATCTTTTTTCGATCTGTGCACGAAATAGAATTTGAGTGTTGTGGATCACTATGGCGCAACTGTTTCGCTGCTATCAAACCACCACATGGCCACCTCCTCTATTATTTTTGTTGCCCCTAACCTTCGGGGTTTCTTCCATCCCTTATTCAGCTAGCCTCAACGATCGTGTTTCAGAGTATGCAGCTACGATAATTAAACTTTTGCAAGGGGTAAATCATGGAGATCATATGGTGAGGGGAACGACATTATGTGTGTGCTTATCAGAGTCTTCTTGTGCAAGAGCTTTATGTGTTCCACCTTTGGCCACCCAATTATTCTCGAGATGTGTTGGCCATATTTCACTTTACGTTGTTGACCCACTTAGTGTTTCATGCCTCGATACCAATCTAACGGCTCACCTTTTGTCTTCAACTTCGGTTCCACTATTTGTTGTTGTGTGCGGCAGTGTTTAAGTCTTGTTCTCTTTGTTTTTGCTGGCCTACAACTTGGAGCAGTTTCTGCGGGAGTGAGCATCTTGCATATGAAGATTCAATTGTTGGATATGTTGAAGAACACTTAAGGCACTTGTGCTCTACTTACAGGATTCCTTATTCTGAGCCTTCATTTGTGACATCTTTTCAATTGTGGGTTTCATCTCCACCTTATACGGAAGGGCGAGAACAATACAACTCGATCTTGGGGATCTTCATGGGGCCTACAAGTTGGTCTCGATTTTCTGGGGATGTTGTGGGTTTTTCTTGATTGGTACCGATTTGCCATTTATTTGAGTCAATTCTCTATGTGTCATCTAATATGTGTTTTAGAGGTCTTGACACCTTGGGCTGCCAACACTAATTTGGGTTTTCAATTGTTGGGTTCTCCTGATGCACACATTTATTTGGCCCTATAGTCGCTCTCCTGGAGTGAGTGTCTGTTGACATGCACAGTGATTTCTGCAATTCATGTGGTGTTGCCATTTATGTCTCAAGTTGAGGTATGGGACAAATTGGCTTTGTTGTGTCCTTATCGGGCTAAGGGTTCAGCGCCATTCTATGATATTTTGGAGCACCAACTTGTTTTGCTTGTATCCCATGACGGATATGGATCGTGGTCCTCTCTCTATCATGTTCGCTCAAGTTCGTCTCATCACGTGGCATCGTAATTCTGGTTAATCCATTCTCTCTTTACCACCTTGAGGACAAGGTGAATTTTTAAAGGGGGAGTAATGATAGAGGCTAGGGGAACCACCACAAGTACTATTGGTGTGAGCCCAAGTAAGTTATAAGGGTAGTTGAGTAAGTTTGTAGTTGTAGTTTAAATAGAGCTTGTACGGGAGACAAAAGCATCTTGTTATCTCGAATGCAATTTGGGAACTCTTAGGAGTTGGGATTGAGAGAGTTTTAAGACTCTTCTTTGCGGTTACTTTTGTGTTCTTGTTCTTGTAATCGTTGTTGAGTTCTCAAATCAATAGATCAATAAAGTTATTCTATCACTTTAGTTTATTGATTGGAAAGGGTATCATATCACCTTCCAAATTTACTAATCTATCAAGTATAGAACATGAAATGCATCGGAATCTATACCTTAAAGTGATATTATTCTTCTTAGTCCCCACAAAACCTTTCCATGCTATTTTCGGCTTTCAAACATAAAAGGCCTAATTATGCCAAATTGGTCTTCCAAAAAGTACAAATGCAATGACTGAATTAGTCTTACATGTGTGACCTATGGTTCAATCTCTAACTTGGGAATGGCATTCCAATTTTGAAAAACCAGGTTCTTACAGAGCCTCATTCTCAAACTTTTAGGGTATCATGTATCCCAATTAAAAGAATGGAATGCACACAAAGCAGCATGACAGCCAGCTCTCCAATATAAAAATATTCCACTAAAAAGAAAATACCAGTAAACACCATGTAACAAATGATCTAAACCGCACCAACTTCAAAAGTTAAGCAGTCACACCATGTGTCAAAGAAAACCAAGCAATCAATAAATAAATTTTAAGTCTTAATAATGAAGTTGTCGAGACTCACCTGCACATATATAAGGTCCTGGACGAAGCATCACGAGGAACCCTAGCTTTTGACAAAGCTTAAGAAAGGCTTCTATATCCGCAATACCTTCAAATACCCACTCATCGCTCCTTGGTTCATGCAAATTCCAAGGAACATAAGTTTGAATGGTATTCAATCCCAATGCCTTTGCTCTCAAAAGTCTATCCTCCCAATACTACCAAACAAATCAAACAGAATTACTTCCAAAACGACGAAAAACAAACTATTAAAACATTAGTAACTAGTCAAACTAACACCACCCAAGTAAAAATCAATTAGGAATCCTTGCACATTGTCCCGATTAAATTACAACAACAGTAATCAATTGTTGAACTAGCGATTTCCTCAATATGGGTTTCTTCGATCAAGATTTAGGGTTTAGGGTTTAGGTTCTTTCTAATCATTTCACTACCCAATGAGGGAAACTAAGATCAAACAGTGAAAAACCTAAAAATTAATTACAAGCACAACAACAAAACCACAATCCAAATTATTTGGGGCCCGCTACGCGAATCAAACTCTTCCATTGCACTCAGTGCGATTGATAGCGTGCTTTCCAAATCTTTCATACCCTTCCTAATCAATGCGTCCCAACTTAGCGCCTACTACGTCGAATTTCTTCAGTTTCTATTGAGTGAGTTTTCTAACAGGGGAATAATCAAGTTTTCAAGTACAATTCGAAGAAATCGAAAGCGAAGAACACCTGAGGAACAATGCGGAAGTAATGCACGTCGCCGCCGATGATCTGAAAAGCCTCCCCATCTTTCCAAAACTTGTCATCACCAATTTCAAAACCCCTCTCACCACCGTTACCCTAATTTCCAAACAAAGCAACAAAACCCCAATTTTTTCAGTCAATCAATCCACCATTTCGAAAGCTCAAAGCAGAGAGAATCATAGATTGTTGAGCGAATTACCAGAGAGAGCCGAGAGTGACGAGAAATCGAAGGCGTGGTGGAGACGTTGAGAGGTGGCAAGGAAGGGAAGAGAGCCCCGAAGGCGGCGATGGCGAGGAGGAGGAACACGAAGAGGAAAATCGTGGTTGTCTTTGAAGACATCGAAATGTGAGAAACTATAGCGGGCGAGCGCCCGCTGTGGTTGCTGCTTCTCCTTGCCTTTCTCGTCATGGTAGCATTTTTGTTGGTCTGAAGACTCTGAACTGAACTCATGAGTGTGTATAGTTAATGAGGTTTGGAAAATGCTATAACAGGTGACGTAGCATGTGGGTCATGCGTGAAAATGGATGGTGCATAGGTAATTTTTTAATGCAAAACATACGTGGTATACTGGTATGTATTCTGAGGTGCACCTTGACGGCTCTCAAAGATACAAACCTGTACGCTATATAATCAAGTGTAACTTTAAAGTGTTATTGTAGCATTTTCTTGATTACAACAGATAATGAAAGATAATAAGAAGATGGATAATGCTAGAATGACACTCCAAGTGACATCTTTCTAATGTAAAATGTGGGGCTCACATAAAAAAAAGAGTGGTAAATAGTTTCAGATATATAATATACATAGTGTGTATTTTCAAGGTGCGCACGAACTGCTCCTATGAATGTGGGTATGTGCGTCACGTCAGGGTTGTCACTTAGGGCGACATTATAACATTAATTTTCATGAGATTAGGACGTGAAGGTGCAAAACAAGGCTAAGTTATCGAACTCTTTTGGATTTTGCATTAAGAATTGTACATGCGAATCTCTATGCATATATATATATATATATATATATATATAGATATATATATACACACACACTACCATATTAAAAGTGTGAATGTGGACCGTAATGAAGCACTGAATCTACACTTGCCCTTGTTGCGTTTAGCTCCAGCTTCAATTCAAGTTAGCTGCGTTTAATTTCGTAACTCCAACTCCAATTCGATCAAGCTAGCTGTGTTTAACTCTAACTCCAACTCTATGTTTTCTCTATGCTTTTTGGCGCTATGTTTCTGTGTTTATATGCTCTATGCGTTTAAAGTCATCACCTTATCAATTTAGTTTTCTCTATTGGTGCAATTGCACCAACATGCATTATCAAATCCATACCAAAATTTCAAATTTTGACATAGAGGAATTGTCAAATTGTGCTGGATCTGATATGGGTTTGCAATAGTGACAACCCTGGTGTGATTGCTTGCGAATGGGGGCAATGTGGGCAGCTTGAATTTTCCACATCGCTCACATATCCCTAATGTTGTTGTTTACGATTTGGTTGTCAAACTTAAGGTTGCACGTCCAGCATTAGGGGTGGGCACGTCCAGCATCAGGGGTGTGGCTGTTGGCCTTTTTGCATTCGGGGGAGGGGCTATGTGTACAATATGGGGAGAGATGTGGTGGCAAGTTAGCACTATAGTTTAGGTTGTTGCTAGGCACTGATGAAGTTTTTTGAAGGCTCATGGGAAGGATTTCCTTTTGCGGGTGGGGAAAATTCCAAGACGCCACAACAGATTGAGCACGAGAAACTGGAACCATGTTTGTCAATTTTTGAATGTTTTTGGAGGAGTATCAGAAGGCTGTGTCTTTCTTTTAATTTTGGTTTATGTTGGGCCAACTAGGGGATGCACGTCCACTAAACTTTTGTAATTTTTGTATAGCGCATACTATGTACATACTTATATATATAATTATATGTATATATACATACACAGGAGTTGTTTTTTTTTTTTTTTTTTTTTTTTTTTCAGCATAGGTGTTTTGCTTTTGTTCATCAAAAAAATATTGTTGTTAGAGTTTTTGAGATAAGATTTGTTTTCATAATTTGTGTGCCTATTGTTATTTGTTTATTATTTTTGGACATTTACTACTTTGTAATTATTGCAAATATTAGGTGTTTGAGAAAATACCACAAAGAATAAATCAGTTGGGTCTTGAAGTTGTTTCAGATTTTTTTTTTTTTTTTTAGCAACTCTATTAGGTTATGTTAGTTTATCACAATTTTATTGATTTTAGTTTTGACTTTAGCCGTTTCTATATGTGCTCTTCATCTAGAATGTGAACGAATTGGGTTCCGATCCAAACAAAGATGCACTCAGTGACAATGTTTGACACCTCGGACGAATACTCTCCCATTGCCTTTATATTGTCTGTCTTAACTGAGTTACTTTGTCAAATCGATTGTTTATAGTAATCAATAAGTGAACTCGGGAATATCATTTTTTTACTCATAAGATTTATGGGTACCCTTAGCTGTTGATGAAGATCAACTTGAGTTCTTGCCAAGGTTGACTGTTCTTCAACTCACTATTGACCACATCACCAATAAAGGAGATAGAAATTAGAACTCCATCGCAATTACTTGTGTTACTCGCCCATCTTAGTTGATGCAATTGTGCGGTACATAGAATAGTATTGACTTATTATTTAATTCGCATTTTAGTAAGTGATGAGTACTAAATAATGTAGGTGAAATTTATTGCTTAGTTACTATATCCATTGCGTAGAGAAGGAATTTGGTCTTGGAATACAACGACAAAGACTTGTTCGTTTGTTGGAGACCTCAGGCTATTCCATGAAATATATTGTCCACAATATGAATGTAACTAAATCTCCGTATGTAAGAAATATATGCCATCTTTTTGTCAATGAATAGTCTCACAGTTTGTAATTAATCATGTATATTACACCCAAATTTTACTCGTCATCTAATTCTAATCAAATTTCAACATAATTCAAATCTACACTCTTTGCAATTGCAATCTTTAATTTGGCAGTTGAGCATAAATTGAGGGACAATCTTCAAGTAATTACGAAACTTGAGATATGTTAATGACAGATGATACTTTCAAAACTACGAGAGGGCATGTTATGATATTTTATGAATGAAAATGAAAAATAGATACAAAAGACCGCTCTTTCTACAACATACAATATTGAAATCTGCAGGGGCATAGAAATAAACTTTACTTCCTCTGTATTGACACAACTTCAAATTTTCAAATTCACCGTGGCTTATTATCCCGAACTATATAAACAAGGGCAATTCCTCCTTCGCAGTGACACGAAAAATAATCGACAATGTTCTTCAACCATTAATTACTTTTTTCACACCAAAGACGCCAACCTTATTTTTAGTTTTAATTTAATTTATGTAGCTTATGCGAAGCACGTGCACCGCACGTGCGAAACACGTTATGAAAACTAATATATATATAAAAAGAACATCCAGCCATTGTGTAACAAATGTCGTGCCAAAAGAATATTAATATCACTTTCCATGACTAATCAAAATCTTACAATTCTTGAGCCCTCACATTCTTTTTTTTTTTGGTATGAACCATTCGGTATGCGAAAGTGTCTAGTGGACCTCAACTACTCCATAATTCAGGCTCGAGTTGGGTCGAGTCACATAAAGGCAAAGCTCTCCAATAGCAAACTATATAAGAGAGAAGATGTGGTTAACAAATGAAGAAACGAATGGTGCAATGCAATGGAATCAATGCCATCGCTCTAACTGAGAGCTATAACCATTATGCATGGTACGTAGCTATACTATATCCCCTCGATTTCTTGTTATGAACACCATCACTCGTGACTGAGGCAGAGTATTTTGATTGTAGTATTGGGAGATACATTATTTCCTTTTGTGGTAAAAGAATCCATATGTTAATCAATTTCAATGACCAATCAAAATCTTACAATTGTGAGTTTGACCCTCACATATATATTCTTTATTTCGGCATTAATTATTTTGGTGTGGACCATAAAAATTCTTTATTTTGGTATTAATTACTCCATCCGATCACAAATATAAGTCGTTTAAAGTAAGGGCACAAGAATTAAGACTAACCTTAATTACAAATGTAAGTTACATATACTCCCTTTGACCTTAAATGAGTTGAAGAATTGAAGAATCATAAATATTTGAATTGTATAAAGGGTATAATTGGTAAAAAATAATAATAAATACATTCTTGAATTCAGAAAACGACTTATAATTTTGACCAAAAAGTTTTTGCTAGAAAGACTTATATGTTTTATCGAATGGAGTATTTTGGTTTGAACCATCTCTTATCTGGAAGTTCAATGGACCTTGATTACTCCAAGCTTGGGTCGGGTCGATCCGCAAAGGGGGAAAGCTCTCATGGGTGACTCTATCCATATAGGGCTTCAAGACCACTACTTGTAACCCTCGCATTCTGAAGGTTTTGATGTAAATAGGAATTAAAAGTATTAGCGGAAGCGTACCTTTGTCCTATTTCTTGTTACGTGGTCTCCGGTCTTTTCCACAACCCAAAAGTTTTATAGAAACACTAGGGGAAAACTATTTTCACACAATTGCCAAAAGCCTTAAAATCATAAATCACACTACGTGATTTATTATCCTATCAATCTTAGGACTTCCCAAGAGATCGGGATTGTTTGGATTTAGAGATATCTTTTAGTTATCAAAAACATTATCTTTTCATCTATGTTAAACGTGGCCCATATGGCCAACATGGCCAACATCTCGCACATCGTGTGTAGACTTTTTGTCGGGTCGGGTCGATCACACACATGGGTGCCCCGTGTTTTGATAACATAGATATCTCCCACTCGCACATCGTGTGTGAAAAAAATAAGTTCACGATTGATAGTGTTTCAATATAACTAATGGGCTGTGCGACCGTGAGATAACCTGCAAGCGGGAGCTCTACACTAGCAACTCAATTAGAGTCAGCATAGAGACATCTACCCTTTTAGAAAAATATATATATCTCACTTTGCCCCAGATGCATATAGTCATGTCTGTTCAAAACATTCTCTAACCCCTTAGCAATATTTGAGCCTTAAATTCATAGCATCATATTCTAACTAATATTATCATCCAATTGATGCAACACCAGTGTCGCGACATAGAATATAAAATGAAATGACATGATTCCATATGATCTTTCTTTTGCCCTCTCACTACTTAGTTTAGAATCAGTTGCTTTCCTAATGTAGCACATTTAGATCGAATCATACTTGACCATATGTAACTCACTAAAGTAGCAAGCACTAATTCCTTACTTCATAGTGTAGTCAAAAGTCATAAGGGCAATACAAGAAGTCTCAACTATATAAGAACTTCTTTTAATTAGACTCACATAGTGAGGATCCAAGGATTTACTATCTACTCACTTCTAAGTGGTCACAAAACACATGTAATTCTTTACATGTCACTGTAGAGTAACTCTTAGTATGAGTGTATGCAATTCTTTTAATTCACTGTGCAGATCTTAGTTCAGTCACTCCTCCCAAAGCGCCTAACTCGAAATCTGTGTAGCTTGCCATAATGAGGCGCCAATCACTAGATTTCGCATTTGCTTTTTTATTCACAGGCTTAATAGATAGTGGGAAATCTATTACGGTATTACAAAAATGACCTCATCTTGACTCCTATCAAGGCAACATTCATCAAATAAGTTTTAATGTCTCATCTTTGCTCGTTACTATTAGCGCCAAAGGCGATTGCTTGTATGAAAAAGCCAATCAGTGTCTGTTGCATACTTCTATTCAATAATGACTTATATCAGAGCAAGAAATAACAAATTCCAATATAGCTTATCTATTGAGTCAAAATAAGATGTTATAGCAAACAATTTACAGTCTACGCAATCCCAAGGATTTTACATGACTTAGAAAAATATCCCTAGCGATAGGTTTCGTCATTGGATCTACTGTCATCCTATGGAATTGCTTTCATTTTCTATTAAAGGAAAAAAAAAAAAAAAAAAAAAAAAAAACCTGATTAAGTACTTTTCAAACCATTAATAAAATAATGTTATATTACGTACAATTTTTTTCAACGCGCCTTAACAATGTGAAAACAATTTATAAACAATATATATAGGCCCGTTAGCATTGACAAAGTCATGCCGAGGCCAATGAACTCAAACTATCAACATAACTTAAATATAGGTTTTAATTTGTTATATTATGCAACTGATCGATTAGATGTCATTGCACCGATTTTCAAATCAAGATCAAAATGATTATATTTTGAATGGTTAAGTGTGTTATATATGGGTGTAAGATAAGGTTGGATCGGAAGTTCGATTTCCACCAGGAGCAAGTTACTTTCTTATCAAAAAATAAAATAAAAATTAAATTAGGTCAAAAATGCTTATTGTTTAATTGTGTCCTATAATTACAAATCAATTTATGTACTCACAAACACCGATGCATAAATCACATGACATCTACATAACTGCATGTTAAAAGTGGGACGCTCAAACATTTTCCTTTAAATTATACAAACAAAACATATATAAAACATGCAATATCAGATTCATACATAAAGATGTACCCAAGGGGAGCCACATAAATACAACTACAAGGTTGTTTGAGTTGTTGCTTGATTAAGACAACTTGCATGTGAGGCCCCTTTCATAAAGATTAGGCTATCGATAGTTATTGCGAATCTAAATGCAGATCTAACGTCTATCGACGCACTATATACGCTACCATTACAAGATCAATTTACAAAACAAAAATATATATCAAGAAAAAAAATTCCACATTAATCCAACCTGCTTGTCTCTTCTCCGCTTTCGTTCCGCTGTGCCTGCAAAATCTCGATCTCCACAAGCTCTAGCGTCATCAGAGTACAGACATGATTCGGCGAAGAGGACGAGGAAGCACAAGATCCAAATAATCGATACACTATAAAAGGATACTGGATTAGTGACGGGGAAATCCGTCGCTAATCCGGTGTTTCCCGTCCCTATCCCATGTAAGCGACGGGATTAGCGACGAGAAACCCCGTCGCTAACCTGATCGTCGCTAATTTTTTTAGCGACGGCGTGTCAGGTTTGGCGGATCCCGTCACTAATCCCGTCGCCACCCCTGTCGCTATTTTCTGACCGATTGATAAAAAAAGTTGTTTTTAAAAAACAGTATAAAAAAGTGATTTAAAAAATAAATTTATAACAAATCAAGATCAAATCATATAAAATAAATAAAAAACAACAACAAAACTGAAAAATAAAATAATTTTATTCAAGAACAACAATGAGTACAACAATAACAACATAGCAACAACAATGATTACAACAAACAAAAATCAAAACCTTAAAAAAAGTTCAAAGCAACAAAAACGAAATTTACAAAAAAAAAAAACATAAAAATCTAACATCTAGATAAGCTAAGAGAAAGTGTCGACCCGCGGTGGTGAATCTCGACAATGGACGATGCGGCGACGATGAGGCGTCACCTGCAGCGAGAAAATCTGTTGGAGAGCAGAGGGCAGCTGGAGAGGCGACCGGAGAGAGGAAGCGGTGGAGAGAAAGAGCGGCTAGAGTGAGGAGGCGACCGGAGGGAGGAAGCGGTGGAGAGAAAGCCGCTAGAGTGAGGAGGCGGCCGGAGAGAGAGGAGGCGGTGGAGAAAGAGAGAGAGAGAGAGCGGCTAGAAAGAGGGGGCGGTGGAGAGTGAGGTTGGAGAGGTGTGGGGTTTATAAGTGGGAGGGATTAGGGTTTGTTGTTAGATGTAAGAGAGAGTGTGTGTGTGTGTGAACCCCATTGCCACGTGGACGAAAAGATCCTTCATTGGGCGGGATTTTTCGTCCAACAATTAGCGACGGGGGGCCGTCGCTAACCCCGTCGCTAAATTGGTCAACATGTCAACGAAAGGCCCCGTCGCAAATTCGTTGCTAAATAGCGACGGGAAATAGCCCATCGCTATTTCCCGTCGCTATTTGGGTCATTTTTTGTAGTGGATAAGGAAAGAGAGGGAGAATGGGAGAATTGGCGTGGAGATGGTGAGTGAGACAACAATGCGAAGAGACGACATTGCAATACAACGATAGAGAGAGAATCGACCCAATAGACATAAATATTTCAATTAACACGTGATTTAAACGTGATGAGCGTTGACGTTGAAAGCAACTGATTAAGCCCCTTTTTATAATGGTGATATACATACATATATATATATACACACACACTATGATCATAGTGGAGAACTTTGGTTACTTTTTTTTTTTTTTTTTTTTTTTGGTAATGTGGTTACATTTTAAAATGTGTCATCATATATCTTAGTAAGTTTTCTCAATTCAATTATATACTTTAGTATGTTTTCCCTTTATGCAGTTTACACAAATCTCAAAATCAGAAAAATCAAGAGCACTTAGTACTCCATCATTTACCAATCTTTTGATTCGATCTTTGAAGATGTGTCCCAATTTTTGATGTCATAGCATAGAAGAATCATCATTCATGACACTTCTTTTCAAACCAGTAACATGCATAGCAGTGGCATCATTTTACAAATTCAAACAAAATAAACCATTCAATAAAGTACCATGTCCAACAACATTTGATTTAAATATTAAATCAAAAGATGTTCCAGAAAAGTTGAAATGAAATCTCAAATACAACAACTTTGAAACTGAAATTAAGTTTCTGGAAAAAATAGGTACATAGAAAACATTGTCTAAAGTCAAAATAAAGTCACCAGATAACTTTAGGATACATGTCCCAACAGCTTCCACATGTGAGCGCATTTTATTTCCTGAATAAATGCTCAGCTCACTTCCCGCTGGTTTCCGCAGATTTGTCATATCCTGCAATGTATTAAAAATATGGATTGAAAAACCAGAGTTAATCCACCAAGCGTCACTGAAGGTATCAACCATATTAGACTCAAAACAAATATATGAAATTGATATACCTTTCTTTTGAAGCCACTTCTGGAATTTGATGCAATCCTTCTTCATGTGTCCGTTCTTTTTATAAAAGAAACACTTGGATTTTTTTTTACGATTCCATCTTGGGGTTGCGTTTTTGCTTTCCACTTCCAACCAGCTTTCTTGTCTTTCTTCTTGTCCGTCACCAGCAGTACACTACTCTTCCCTTGCTCCATAATCAGCCTACCCTCTTCCCGAACACACATGGTCGCAACTTGTTGATCAACCATTTATCTCTATGTGTGTTATAAGAGACCGTAAAGGCTGCATACTGAGGAGGGAGTATGTTCAATATGTAGTGGACTAAGAAGCTCTCAGACATAACAACCTTGAGTGTCTTGAGTTCGCCGCTATGTCCCTCATCCACATGATGTGCTCGCGCACACCCTTAACTGCAGTCATCCGAAGTGATGAGAATCGCATGATCAGGGTACTGACCAATGCCTTATCAGATGTCTGAAACTCATCCTCGATGGCCTTCAGCAATGGACAGACCTTGTCATACTTCTCCACCGTACCCGAATACTAGCCGTTATATTCATTTTTATGGACATAACACAAATGCGGTTAGATCTCTCCTACTTTTCATAGAGATCAACCGCGTCAGGAAAGCTAGTCTCGGTGATTATCGATGGTTTGTCCTTACATATGGCAAAATCAATATTCATTACTCCCAAATGAAGGAGAATTCTCTCCTTCCATACCCTGTAGTTCTCCCCATTAAGAGACGGGATCTCAACCTTTAACTTAAAACCTAAGACGGTATATGAGTAGTTGTAAATATTAAATAAATAAATACATGCTTAACAACAATTAGATACTACAAATAATATGTTTTACCAATGCAAAACATAATTAAAGCATGAATCAAACTACATAAAAACATGCTTGTGGGCTAATGTTTTACTCAACTAGATTCGTATTATCAACTAATAATAAAACTATCAAATTATTTTCCTTTTCTCAGTTTTTGTAGGTAAATTAAGAAAATACAATTTGATATTTTACTCTAATTAATTATATAAATATAATAAAATATCTTGTGAGATGAATTTTACCATAACCATATAACTAATTACAACAAATGCATGAGTGATCCTATAATTAATTAAATAATTTCTCATAACGTAGATGTTGTGGCTACTCTAACATTTTTTGAAATTTCACATGCATAAATCATCTTACATTTAATCACTGAATCTCTTAATGTATTGCATGCTTATTTAAGCAATACTAACTTAATTATATACATGCATATATACTTGATGGCAGTAGACATATATGAAAAAATTACAAATGTACACATGTTTGTACTTTAAATGAGAAAAGTATGGGTGAATTGCATTTATTTCTGACAAATAGGCAATAACGCCCAATGAAAAGGCGCTATCACTGTGGGAAAATCTTTTTGATGACGTGGACATGGATAGCGCCTTTTGAAAATGTGATATCCATGTGTTCGGGCCAGGTGGCGTAAATTACACTGATAGCGCCTTTTCAAAAGGCGCTATCAGTGTATGTCTGGGTCCTACGTGGATAGTGAGGTGGACAGTGAGGTGGAAGGCAGTTGTATAGATAGCTCCTTTTCAGAAGGAGCTATCTATACAAAATTATACACTCTATGAATAACTCCTTTTGAAAAGGAGCTATCAATACAAATTTTTTTTCCCCATGAACGATACGTGCATATGGAGATGGACGACCCGCACCACTTGCGTATCTCGAGGTAGACAACCAATGTAAACAATGTGCACGCATATCGACGCGGACAACCCATGCAAATGTCACCCATGTATGCGAGGTGGAGATTTCATGCATGCAAATGTCGTGCATGTCCGTCGAGTGGGCGACCCATGCAACCTCGTGCAACTCATGCAAACGTCACGCACGTGTCTCGAGGTGGTAAAACCAATGCCAACGTCACACACGTATCTCATGGTTGACAACACATGGAAACGCCACGCACGTATGTCGAGGTGGGCGAGCCATGCATATCCACTACAGACCATGGACCCCATGCAAACGTCACACACGTATCTCGAGGCAGACAACCCGGGTGAGTTGCATGCTTATTATGGATATGCATGGCTGGCCCACCTCGACATATGTGCGTAGCGTTTCCATGTGTTGTCAACCAGGAGATACGTGTGTTGAAAATGCGCTATCCGTGTAACACAGTCCACGTATGATGACCGCGTGAACATGAGCCGACCGAATAGTGCCTATGGGTTGCACGGGTTGTACGGGTTGTCCGCCTCGCAATACGTGCGTGACGTTTACATTGGCTTTATCACCTCGAGACACGTGCGTGACGTTTGCATGAGTTGCACGAGGTTGCATGGGTCGCCCACCTCGACAGACGTGCCTGACATTTGCATGAAATCTCCACCTCGACATACATGGGTCACGTTTGCATGGGTTGTCCACGTCGATATGCGTGCGCATTGTTTACATTGGTTGTCTACCTCGAGATACGCGAGTGGCGCGGATCGTCCATCTCCATATGCACGTGGCGGTCATGGGAAAAATGATTTGTATTGATAGCTCCTATTCAAAATGAGCTATCAGTAGAAAGTTTAGTTTTGTATAGATAGCTCCTTTTCAAAATGAGCTATCTATACATATTGCCTCGCCAACTCAACGCCACCTCACCGCCACCTCACACCCATGAAGCCTACAAATAGTGATATAACGCCTTCTCATAAGGTGTTATCATCTAGATTTGAAAATAAAAGTAAACTACCCTATTTTGTGAAATAAAATGTAAATGTCCCCCAATTTTGAAAAAACACCAACATATATTGACATTACATTATTTTGTTTCTCAAAAAAAGCTATGCACAATACACATGTCATTACATCAAAATGTGTAAGACGATTGATTGTACAATACACATGGCAAGCACATAATACACATGGCAACATATCATTCAAAATCTCATATAAAGGTACATGTGTCACAAGGGCATATGAGAATTAAAATGTACTAATTGATTGTACGTACACATGTCAAGCACTCATAAAATTCCACAATTGATGTATATATATCATGTCAGTGTTGAAAAACTACTCATCACTTATTTGGTTGGGATAACGCAATAGCTAACCCAAACAAATTTGACATGTAGGGCCATCAAAATAGGCATGGCTTTATTTGTATCGATTTATTTCAATTGCATCGGAAATTAAAAATGAGAAATCGTATATTATGTAGGAATCCAAAACCGTAAAATCAACTTCCCAAAAGTTTAATCGGTTTCAATTGTCTAATACAAATATCTCGATCGAATTGCGGAAAAAATCTTTTTGGAATGTAATAATCGAATTAAACATGAATTGAGTAGTGTCGAATTCCAATTACATCAAATTAATTCGATTAAAACACCAAAAAAACAGAGATTGCCAATTACATATAATTTGTAGTAATCGATCTGCACAGGTACAACAAAATTTTAAAAAAATATATATGTTTTCGATTTTAGTGTACAAAGTCGAAATCGAGAACGAAAGAACTAAAACTCATTGAGCCATGAAATTCATGAATTAATGAAATAACCAAAAGCAATCAACAACAAGACAGAGGAATTGTATTCTCTGATACCAACTGTAAGTAACTAAACAAATAATGATCTTTGTGTTAATCATCTAATTTAAAATGCGGAAATAATTAAGATTTACCTCCAGCCATTGTTCTTCTTTCCAAAGTTTGATCTTCCAACTCTTCTTCTCCTCTCCTAGATGGTGTTCCCGAGTAAAAACTTCAAGATAATAGAGTTGGGGACCAAACTATGTTGTTTATTTTCCTAAAAGACAACCGTTATCTCTAATCACAACTTGACACTTATAATGTGTGGGGCCTACATGGATCACTTTATGATAAGTATAATTTAATACTTACATGCCGAGATATATGCATGCGCATATCGAGATAAAATGCACGTTATTCGACTGAATCGGTTCCAAAAGTAGGTTACCAAAGCTCTTTCCTAATTAACAAAAACCACCTAGAAACAAGAAGGAAGTAATAAGGAAAGAAGCACTTCACCATCCCTGGCCTCCTCCTTTGACGATTTTCAAAGCTTTAGTACTTATAATTGTTAATAAATTCATTTCATATGCCACGATATAGAACATAGACTTTGACCTTTACTTTTCCATACACTTGAATAATTCAATATATTCTTCCACACATACACGTCACCATGCTCACACTATCTCTCTCTCTCTCTACTAATTAAGATTCTCATCATACATATGGGGAATTCACTCTAGCTCACACACACTCGCCAACTTTTTCCTCTCTCTCTCTCTCTTCTGCATCTAAACCCAATAAATACATACAAATGGGGAATAAACAAAAGATGCATGCATCTGCATAATTGCATACAAGTCATGATGGATCGAGCTAGAAGTACTCACAATGATCATCATATCAATCAGGTTTAAATAATCACATGCAGTGCTGTGTCTAGATTCAAATTATATCCATCTTACATGGATTCAATCTTCTTACTTGAAGAAACAGCACGTTCTCAGTTCCTCCAAAACCTAGCTCAAGCCCTTGGCTCCTCCTACATTTGTTTGTGGGCTTACCATCCCTTCTCTTCCAGGTAATAGTTTCTTCTTATGATAATCTTATCTCTCACATTTATATACATATGTATCTCATCTTGTACATATACATATAGAAAAATTAGGTTTTATCAAAAACCTTTTGCATAGGTTTTATATACACATGTAACTCATCCCCACTCTTTTGTATAGTTTCATACTTTTGATAATGAAAAGTAAATGCCTTTTATCAAAAAAAAAAAAAAAAAAAAAGTTTTATAACTGTTATATTCTACTGATCATTCATGATTAATTAGTGATCTTTCTAGTCATCTTCACTCCATTGATGGTTGGTACAATGAGGAGAGTCATAACCAGCCTAGTTCTTCGTCTGGAAGCGTCGGCCAAAGGCTCTTCGATGCTTACCGAAGAACATTGTGTGGTATCGAAAACGGGTATATTTAATTTGTAGCTAGATTGATTAATTTCAAGTACTCCTATATATATAATTATGATCATGCTATGTATATCTCTAATTAATAATTAGTTTGTGTTTTCAGTTATATTCCAGGACTTGCTTGCAAGGAAGGTATGCCCTATGTTGAACTCACGGAATCGGAGCTCTTGCGTAGGGCTTCGTTGGAGACTCAACGGCAATTCTATCAGGTAGATAAAGTTCCACTGAGTTAGTAACTAATTAACAAGAAAATATATATACTAATCATTAATTACTAGTTATATATGTATATAATGAGAGAATAATTAATATATATATACACAAGCTGGGTTATGATCGATGGAGAGATTGCTAATTAAATTTATTTATGTTGTCATTCTTGTGATTGCAGGAAGCAAGGATAAAGGTTTGTGCATGCAAACTCATCTACAACCTTCATCTTTCGCTTCAGTCTATAACATTTATATCTCTCATACAATGGAAACCCTAGCTAGCAATGAAACAATCAAGATGTTATTAATTTCGCCGCAGATTGTAGCATTCTTGGGTTGCAAAATGGGAGAGATAGAGATTGGCATGCGAAGCGCGACCACGGTATGTATACAAATCAAACTCTTACAATCAATTCATTGATACCATCTTAAATCGCATAATCCGGTCGGGTTGCCACAACAGTAAGGGCGAAGGCGGGGTTGTGTAAGTTAAGCGCACGTCCTCGGTATCGATTCCCCAGTGGGGTACGCTCAGGCCGATTACACCAAGGCTAGCTTGTGAATAATGTGACATGAGAGATAATTAGTACAAGAAAAAATGTCTTTTACATTAATAAGTCTTAAACTAATATTGTATGGATATCTTATATATCTTAATTATATAGGTTAACATGATGATGGAGATGAGAAACTTGTTCCCTGATGACTTCTCTCAATACTACAACCAGCAATCTAATAAGTACTTGATTAGAGAGCTCCCTCCCCCTCCTGACCAAAACTGGCCTTCTTCGTCGACCTCCTGCTCGTCATTGAGATCGGTAGGTAACAGTCCAGAGTATTCATCTCTTTTAATGTTCAACAATATGCCACAGGCCATCCCTGAACCATTCAAAGAAGCACAGAGCACTGATCAACAAGCGATTAGGCCTACGTCGATGCCTATTCCACCGCAGCCACAATTACTCAACCCGCCCTACTATGGCCTAGGTTTTCGCTTTCCAAACTCAGAATGTGAGGATGCAGCAATGACAAAAGCAATGCTTGCTGTTATGTCATCGCCTTCGTCTTCTTCGTCTTCTTATCCACAACCACAATTGGAGCTACAAGATAGAGGCCGAAGAAGCGCATTCGAGAGGTACAACAATAATGCATGTTCTAGTAGTACTTCTACACAAGCTCATCAAAATGTTCGAATGAAGGCGATTTCGCACAAACCGAGCATGATGAAGAAGGTCTTTGCACTGCTTGAAAGCATGAATTTGAGGAGGATTGAAGAGCAATCGATGATGAGGAGCCGCCCACCTCCGACCACCTCTCAGTTACACCATAAGATATCAGAGCGTAAACGGCGGGAGAAGCTAAATGAAAGCTTTCAAGAATTGAAATCCATGCTTCCTCCCTGTCCAAAGGTACGCGTTTAACGTGTATTATTGCAAAATGTAAATAATTTAGACTTGGGTGGTTTAATGCATATTAGTTCATATATATATTCAATTACTTAGACTTTGAACTATTCTTTTTTTTTAGATAATTAAGAGATTTTGAACTAATTAATATATGTTCTTCATAGATTGTTAATTAATTAGGTTTGTGAATAAGTAGGTATATATATAGGGTACTACTACCATGTGAATCAAATATATACCCATGTCATGGGTACACTATTTACAACCATTGGATTCTAATCCAATACATTAATCGAGGCGTCATAAATGCACAAATCATTTAATGCACAACACATTTTGAGAGGGTTCCATGGCATGGGTATATATTTGAGCTTAATTGTAGAATATATATATATATGTACGTGTGTGTGTGTGTGTAAGGAAAAACTTTTCAATTTTTGATATCCGTGGGTGTCCAAGGCGAGCGTGATCGAGATTCCCACGAGACCCTATTGCAATCGGTAAAAAACTTTCCAATTTGATTTAATTAGCTTCATCTCCATCGAATTTACCTATATCATATATGTATATATTTTATGCATGCGTATGTGTATATATAGTATATGTACATGCATATGATAACATTTATATATATATATATATATATATATATATATATATATATATATATATATATATAGGTGTTTCTACAATGAAGTTCGAATATATACCCATGTCATGGGTACTACATATCACACCATTGGATTACTATAGGATTTCAATCTAATGGTGATTGATGTAGTGCATTTAATGCAAAACACATTAAATGCGTGATAAATACTATGTAATTGAGTTTCATTGTAGAAGCACTCATATATATATATACTATCATCGACATTTTCATTAATTTGTGATCATCATTTTATATAAATATATCATGCATGTATCTAGTGATGAGCATCATATTGATTTGATCTTCATTGTGCTTAATTTGATAGAGAGACAAGGCATCAGTGCTTGCAAATACTAGAGAGTACCTTAGCTCATTGAAAAGGGAGATTTCGGAGCTAAAGCAAAAGAACCAGGAATTGGAGACAAGGCTCTCATTATCTCAAGCAAGAGGAATGAAGATTAATGTTGAAGAAGGAAATAATGTCGCGTCTCCGAGCAGAAGAGTGAATGTTGAGATTAGACAAGCCTCGGAATCGACATCGGAAGAGCGGGAAGTCGAGTTGAGAGTAACTGTGAGGGGAGGTTGTGATATCAATGATTTGCTTATCAAGGTACTTGAATTTGTGAAGCAGGTACAAAATGTGAGCTTGGTGAGCATTGAAGCTGATCATACCGACTCACCACAACAAGGAAGTAATACCACTTCATCAATTGGTCAGGTGATCTTACGGTTGAAAATCAAGGTATGTGTTCAAGTTAATCTAGTTTTACATTTAAACACAAAATATTACAAACGTACGTACTATGAGCAAACAACCTATATATATATATATATAGTATAATTGCTAGAATAATTTTTCTTTTCTTTTGGTTTGAATAGCATATATATAATTTTTCTTTTCTGTTCTTTTGTGTGCGCGCGTGTGCGCGCGTTATGGACTCGTACATAGGGAAAAGTTGGAGGTGGGAATTGCAATTCTCGAGAATCAGTTTGATAACATTGGTCGTTTGATTCTACAATGGAGTATATATAATAGTCTATGATTGATGTTTTAATCTTTGATATTATAGAATTAATTAATTAACAGCCATATATATATATATAATAAATTAAGTTTCTTTTTTCTAAAAAAATATAATATTATTATGATGTTGCTTTTGAAGTGACATTTCTTGTGACCAAGATATTTTAATCTATGATATTATAGAATTAATTAGCAGCCATATATATATAAAATAAATTAAGTTTCTTTTTTTTTAAAAAAATATAATATTATAATGATGTTGCTTTTGAAGTGACATTTCTTGTGACCAAAAAAAAGAGTGACATTTCTATATCATTAATATATTAATTAAAACAAAAATGTGCTCTTTTGAACTTTTCAGGGAGACGAATGGGACGAGTCAGCCTTCGAGGAAGCCATAACAAGGATTGTCTCTGACTTGGCTCAACCATGACAATAACATCTCTTCTTCACAACCACACGTACATCATCACCAATTTTGTCATCTTAATATAATTAATTCTCAGACCATATATACTGACTTGCTTTTAAAAAGATTAAGAACTCAAGACTTCAAGCAAGCTTCAAAGATGGCCAACGCCTAGCTAGCTACTATTATTAACTATATATACCATCATCACCAGAGAGAGAGAGAGAGAGAGAGAGGGCCTATTGATGTATCAATTTTTCTATCTAATCAATTTGGAGTTTCTAAACATTCTTTTCCCGTATATGTGTAGTAAAGAATTGACATTGGTCCATATATAGGCGGCAACTTTGACTGTAATATGTAGATGATATCCCATTAGTTTGCAGTAGAGGAAAAAAATACATTGGTCCATATATCTAATGGCATTTCTTCTTTTTTTTTTGGTATGGTAGTGGCATATATTTGTTTTGCAACTGTATCTTTAATAATTTGCCACTAAAATATAACACTCGGCAGTACATACCATCTGTCTCTATACCTACATGTGGCGACCTTCTCAATATATTATTTCTCATTCACGACTCGAAACCTTACTAAGGGAAATTAAAGTCATCCCTTACAAGTACCACTTCGACAAACTGGTTGTTGATTAATAATAGCGCATTTATTAATTAATGTTTTAGTTGATGCCTGTTTATGCTGTGGCATTTTCTATTGCGACGAATTTGTACAAATATATTTTTAAAGTCTAAGCCAAGTTAAGAATTAAGTAAAGTGTCAAATTTCCTCAAACATGTATATATAAATATAAAATATATATAAAGCCAATAATCTTTAAGAGGATCCTTGTAACGATCCTATAAATTATTTGACAAAAAAAAAAAAAAAAAAAGATCGTGTAAACTAATCCAAATTAATTACTATTAATCCGGAAATGGGATGGGGTACTGTGTCAATTAACTTAACGTTTTAAAATGTGAATACTTATACTTGTGATAGAATTAGTGGGAACCTAGGCTGTGATAATTAAATATAATTTGTGTATTATAGCCCGTTGTCGCTGCATGGATATAAGGGCATCCACAATTAATGCCCTAGCATTATACAGGCATTTGATTACATGCACGTCCATTGCCCATTGTGGGCATGTAAAGTTATGCTGGACAATGTGTGTGGGGCCGTGAAAACCAATTAAAAACATTTTTTAGCTTTTTTTTTGTTAGTTCTTGTTTTTATTTACATCAATTTATTTATTTATTTAAAATTGTGTTGTGTTTTCAAAAGAATTGTAATGTGATTGTGGACCTATAAAGTGTGTAGTAGAGGGTTTAACTATTGTGGAGTGAAGTGTAATAGAGGGAGTGTAATTGAATGATGATGTGGCACCTCTACTAACTCTAAAATGTGTTCAACTATGCTCTAATAGGACTGGTAGGATCCCAGCTTATTTGTCAATCTCAACTCCATATATGTGATGTCACAATTATATCATTTGTCAGGGTAGGGATGTAAATGGATAGGGTAGGAGACGGGGATCTTATTCCCATACTCATACCCATTAAAAGATTTATTACCCATACACATACTCATACACATCTGGGGATGAATTCTCATACATATCTCCATACCCATCAAATCTCCGTGGGTATGGAGAATCCCCATGTGTAAAATATTTTACCTATTTCATTCTCTATTGGGGTCACCGTAAGGATTTTCTTGGGATTTTTGCGAGGATGGGGAATCCTTGTGGGGGAGTTTTTTTCCCCATTCCATTCCCCATTGATCCCCGTGGGGATTCTCAAAAAAAGAATTGCAACAAATAAGGTGTCAAATATACATACATAGCGACACAATTGTTGAAATTCCAACAAAAAAAAAATCAACATATTATGTAATAAAAATTTTAACTACTAATTGCTAACATTTATAATTAAGTTTCTACAAAAACATTGGCATATGTAAAACGAAAAGCTCAAATTCAAAATATTCCTTAAAGTCACTATCTCTTTAACCTCCGAGTCATCAACTTTTTTCAATACTTTTGATCCTACAATTCTAAAATATAAATATAGTTGCAAATAATTCAAAACAAAACATATAGTTAGTAATGAACCAAATAAATTATAATTATAAATATCATCAAGATGTTTTTTGTTATATTTATGAGTGTTTTGGAGTGGATACTATGTAATATTATGTAATATTTATATATAAATATCATATAGTATATATATATATATATATAATAAATATTATATGTTGTATAAATTGATATATGGGGACCTACATGGATAGATGGGTATCCCCGTGGAGACCCATGGGACCCGTGGGGATCCCCATGGGTATAATCACGGGGTCCCCATGGGTATAATTTATTATCCATACTCGTACCCATACTCGTGTGGGTATGAGATTTTGTACCCATCCCCACTCCATCCTCATTTAAAATCTCCATATCCGTACCTGTTAGAATAAATCTCTATCACCCGTGTGTATTTTCCTACCCATTTACGTCCTTAGTAAGGGATTTTGGACTAGTTGTATGGGAATTCACTTCTCGAGACAACACCTCAACGGGGGCATTGGATTCGCAAGGTGATATATTCTTGGACAAATGGGTACGAATCAGCCCACGTTTTGAAAAGTAAATGTAAATGTCATAGTAAAAAGTGCTATTGAACTGTCTGAAATGCATGTTGATTGTCTATTGTTTATATATCTGCTCCGGTATCCTATTAGATATTTATGATCTTATATTATTTATGATTCATATTAGTTATCTGCACAAGGCATGCATTAGGGGATATTTGATGGTTAAGAGAACACCACTTTACTGAGCATGTTGATTGCTCATCCCCTTTTCAATACTCTCAAGTTCCTCGGCGGCGGTGGTGATCGGTGGTGAAAAGAGAAACGGTGGCGATTGGCGGCGGCCGACAATAACCGGCAGTGGTGATAGGGGTTGAAGAAAATGAGGGTTACTCGATAATTTTTCTTCTTTTATTAAAAACATAAGAATATGACAAAATTGAAAATGTAATGTCTCTATTTACACAGAATGTTTCGTGGGCACATACAGAGGCTCTGTATATATGAGTGTTGTGGGCACAGATACGAGCTTTTTTTATCTTGGCACAAATATAAATTTGTTCAACAAATTTTGTTGTGGTCACAGAGAGCCCCCCTATATATATATATATATATATGTTGTGGTGTACAGTGTACTTGCCGTCTGTCTTGGCGTAAATAAAAACAACAAGAAGAATAAATCGCTGAAAATAAATAACACATAAATTGTTTATGCAGTTCGACCTCCCGTCTTACGTCTGCGAGGCCACGCCCAGGTGTAAGATCCACTAAATAGTAAAGAATGATTACAACTTATACAAAAGGACTCCTCACTTGTTTTCTCTCAAGTTGGTGATCCCTCATCAAGTCCTACTGTACTAATTACTCCCATATCTCTTAGCTCTTACACAAGCATCTCCAAGATCCCCTCGAAGTGTAGGCTAAGTCCCCTTAACCTATAGTGTGTGTTAATACAACTCATGAGATGGTGCTCTTATGCTCACTTTAGCTTATACAATGATAACTCAACATAATAGAATGATAAATCGATACAATGGCTGATGAGCATTGAACTATATATAGAGAAGGCTTGTGGACATCTTTGACTTCGTTCATTCTCATTCAATGAATTAGCACCAAGGTGTTTTATGAAACTTCTTTGATTGATATCTTTGATTGGAATCTCGAGTTTCCTTGTTCTTATATTTAATTGCGATGCAACGGGTTGTCCTTCCTTGTTTGCAGATTCTTGCCTTCCCATAAGGATACATAGAATATCTAAAGATCTTGCATAAATGATGATTGCTTATGTGGCAGCACATGTGGCAGAACTGCACAATGAACATCTCAATTGATTTGCTAGATAGCATAATATAATTTAATAGCCCGTGACACTTAAAGTGTGACACACAATAACAACATTAAGGGACTTTGTATTTCAACAATCTCCCTTTTGTTATTTGTGTGTCACAACTTAGTGTATAGATTAGATATGCAATACGTATGCAAAAATAATGTTATTGTAAACACAGTCATGCTAAGCATTAGTGTAAAGATCAAATATAAATCCTGAATTTCAAAATTAAAATATAAGTGAAGTTCAACCAAGAAAGATTAAGGAAATAACCAAACGAAAACTTTAAACTAGTTTTGTTACTTCTCCTTATTCTATATCTAATCATAGTTCTCCCTCTTTGTGGACACAGAAAAACAAAGGGTGATATGGGCGACATCAAAAGGAGAAAAATAACTAACTAAAAAGAGAGTTAGCTAGTGCTTCCTCTACCTCACTATGAATATGAAAATCAATCTCCAAGAGGTGTTTTTCATATATATTAGTGATTACCCATTTATATAGAAAACCAAAGATTATATAAACATGGAAGTTCTCTAATTAGTTTTCAAGTATAGCTGTGATATATCTTTCTTTCTTTAATTTGTAGCTATGCTTTATCTTTCTTTCCATCTTTCCTTCAATCAAGATTTTCATATATTTGGAAAGATCTTTCAATCATATATCCTATGGCATCCCACGCTTTCCATTCTCGCTCTCCTTGTTGGAATCTCGCGAGAACTTCGTTCTGTCAAGGATAGTTGTCTGTGACCACAGACTGATTGTACTGTGGGCACAACCTATGAAAAAGCTTAGGAAACAGTTAGGTGTACACATTTTAATTTATTTCCTTTGCTTACCACATCCGAGTTGTAACACATATTGACAATCACATAATTTTACCTTAACATTCTCCCCCTTTGTCATTTATTTGTCACAACTGGTGTATATAGAACAAATAAGCAATATATATTGCAAGATAAATTTAAAAGGCATGCAATGACAAGTAAAAGTAAGCATGCATTTAAACATAATAGAAATCCTATAGTAAAACATTTGTGAGTGTAATCAACATGAGCAGGAAATAAAATAATACCACCAAAAAAATGTGTCAAAAGTGGCATAATGTTAAGTGTATTTTAAGTGTATGCTCCCCCTAAAATTAGGAGTAAGATACTTTAAGATACTATCCCCCTTTGTGACAAAAAATCGATAAACAAGCTTTGGAGAGGTACCATCTATCAACTGAGCAAGAAATAGACTCTCCCTTCATTCTTGCATTATCTCCTCCATATGGTAAAAAGTGATTTTACAAATGAAGAAACAACAACCAACCAAAAACTTGACACGAGGAAAACAATTAATTAATCGGCATAACCCAATAAGTAAAAACACCATATATGTTGGACAACTATCATATTAAAAGCTACAAACTTCACATCAGTGGTAAGAGCAGCGAAAAAACATAAATGTTATATAGTAGTTATAGCATGAGATAATTTCTAAGCAGTAAGGGATGCATATAGAGCCTTATACTTACATTAACTCCCCCTAAGTTCATTATTACCTTCAAGGAAATCAATTGTGGGGACAGACAGTGGCTCTGGAATTGACAGATGTAGACAACAGTCTGTGAGCACAGATACACGAGACGGAAGGCTATGCATATGCGAGCTGATTGTTTGTGGACACAAAGGCTGTGACATTTAAGGATGTTTATTTTTATCCAACCTTTTCAACCTGTTCCTTAGCACAAAACAGAACATAAAAAATTACAAAAATAAAGAAAATAACTGAGGTTTAGCATTATACCTTTCTATAGTGCATATGGTGTCGCCTTAAGATGTGAAACACGAATTCAATGGAGGATTTGTGCCATTGCATTGATGTTGTGCCTTAATTAGGAACCCACTTTTGCCGATGATATGATCTTGTATCACCTTTCCATGGAACATCACTTCTCTTAGTGATTGACCTTTGTCGTCTTGCTAGATCTCGGTGCATTTTGAAGCATCGTGGTCGTATATGTCATTTTACTCCGCAGTAATAGCATATTGGCCTGAATCGACGTGGAGGATTTTCATCCCTTTCTTTGATGTCGTTTCTTTTGGTAAAAAGAACTGATTTCGTTCGTTATGTGGAGGTAGATACTTCATTTTTTAATCTAAGGCCTCCGAGGTCACATGAGCCTTTCCCCATATTGAGTATGTAATCTAATTTGGTTTTTCCTCTGTTGAGTTGCTTCAGTGTATCTTCAGTATGCTTGAATGTTTTTTACACACTTTCCAACTCCTTTTCAGCCGCATCAAGTTGTTGTTGAACATTGATAACTTCTTTAGACAACAAGATGTTTTTGCAACTACCTCTGACCACTTCTCATACATCTCCTTAAATGCTTCCTTTATATCTGCAATATTAATGGAATCAGTAGAATCTAAATCAGATTCATAATCGGAAGCATTACCTCTTCTATAAGGACAAGTTGGATGTTTTTTGTGTCTGTGGGCACAGCCGTTGAATGGGTAATCTGGGCAGTATAGACAATCAATTCAGCTGATTGTTTTTTTGAAATGTTGAAATCTGATATGGAGTTGAATGCAACATGATTGCTTTCATCCTCTAATTCTGCATCACTCAATGTAGTATTGAGAAACCTCCCCTTTTTTCTTTATGAAGTTCGGACATTCATATTGATAATGTCCAAACCCATCACATTCTCGGCATTGAATTGTCTTGTTCTTTCCTTCACCAGTTGCGTTCTGCTTTGAAACTACTGAACTTGCTGTCATGTACCTTCTTGAACAATTTGTTATATTTTTTAGTGAGTAAGGCAAGCTCGCTTTCCTCGGCTTGATCTTCATTGGAATGTCGTGAAACATCTTTGCGTGCAATTTCTCGGTCCTTTCGACTTTGATTTAGAAGTATCTCAAACGTGGTGAGGGAACCCATCAATTTATCAAACTGTATGTTTTTCAATCCCTTTGTTTCTTGAATTGCTATGACTTTGACATCGAACTTAGATGGAAGAGATCTAATGACCTTCTCAACAAGCTTTCTATTCTTGTAGGTTTTTTCGAGTTGTTCAGCTTGATTCGCGATATCTTTCAACTTCGCTATATATTCGACAATAGTCTCATCATCCCCCATTCGCAATGCTTCAAACTGTGAGGACAACAACACTTTCTTAGAGTCACGTACGCCGTCATTTCCTTCAAAGACATTTTGAAGGATTTTCTAAGCATCTCGTGCAATTTTGCATGAATAGATAAGCTTTAGATGTTCTTGATTCACTCCACTGAATATAGCGTTCAAAGCTTTGGCATTCGCAAGCAGCAACCTTTCCTCGACATCTGTCCAATCATCCATGCTCTTTGATTTTCCGTCCTGTTTAGGGAAGGAGTACCCTTTTCGATGGCCTTCCATGCTTTCACATCAATGGATAGAATGAATCCTTCCATCCGAGATTTTCAGTATGTGTAACTTGTGCCTGTGAGGAGTGGTGGCTTTGTTGTAGAGACACCTTCTGGTTGATCAGATTGATGATGATGAGACATTACTTGTAATTAGGACCTACCTTCTTTGACACAACAAATGATATATGCGTTAGGCTCTGATACCAAATGAAAATGTAATGTCTCTATTTACACAGAATGTTTCTGTAGGCACATACAAGCTCTGTACATATGAGTGTTGTGGGCACAGATACGAGCTTTCTGTCTTGGCACAAATATAAATATGTCCAAAAATTTTGCTGTGGTCACATACAGTAGCCCTGTATATATATAAGTGTTGTGGACACAAATATTGGCTGCCTGTCTTGGCGTAAATAAAAACAGCAAGAAGAATAAATCGCTAAAAATAAATAACACACAAATTGTTTATGCAGTTCGGACCTCCCGTCCTACGTCTGCGAGGTCACACCCAGGTGTAAGATCCACTAAGTAGTAAAGAATGATTACAACTTATACAAAAGGACTCCTCACTTGTTTTCTCTTAAGTTGGTGATCCCTCACTAAGTCCTACTGTACTAATCACTCCCCTATCTCTTAGCTCTTACTCAAGCATCTTCGAGATCCCTTGGAGTTTGAGATAGTCCGAGATCCCCTCGGAGTGTAGGCTAAGTCCCCTTAGCCTAGAGTGTGTGTGAATACAACTCGTGAAATGGTGCTCTTATGCTCACTTTAGCTCATACAATGATAACTCAGCAGAATAGAATGATAAATCGATACAATGGCTGATGAGCATTGAACTATATATAGAGAAGGCTTGTGGACATCTTTGACTTCGTTCCTTCTCATTCAATGAATTAGCACCAAAGGGTTTTAAGAAACTTCTTTAATTGATATCTTTAATTGGAATCACGAGTTTCCTTGTTCTTAGATTTGATTGAGATGCAACGGGTTGTCCTTCCTTGTTTGCAGATTCTTGCCTTCCCATAAGGATACATATAATATCTAAAGATCTTGCATATATGATGATTGCTTATGTGGCGTCACATGTGGCAGAACTACACAAGGAACATCTCAATTGATTTGTTAGATAGCATAATGTAATTTAATAGCTCGTGACACTTAAAGTGTGACACAAAATAACAACATTAAGGGACTTTGTATTTCAACAAAAATAAAGGGAAATTTGATAATGTACTTCTTGTTTGTTAGCCCCATTAGCTGCCACGTCAGTGCTGCAGTGAATGAGTGTATCAAAAGGAAGTTGGAAAATCAGCTCTCATTTAAAAAGATAACAACACCCCTACACAGCGTTATAAAGATTGAAGTCTTGGTAACACATTAAACATTAAACATTGTTATAAAGATCGAAATCTTTCTATGTCAAGGTATCAAATCCTCCAATTAGTCCACGAAATGGGGGACCTGCTTTGACATACCAATCTCCATATAATGAGGTTCATAGAAGCTACCACTAAGAGAACCAAAAAAAAAGTCTGATTAATCGGATCCCTATATGATCTATAAGACAAATAATCGAAACAATGCCCTTAAAAAATTGTCAAAAAAAAAGGTTGAATACTAAGAAGGTCTGGTAATGAATCCAAATTAGATGTAGTATACAAGAAGATTATTCAGCAAATTGATGGACTTTCCATAACATTGGTCAATTGATATGCATTCACTAATAGGATCCACATTAATTGGAAGGGTATGCTAATTTTGTTGATTTTCACAAAGTTCCAAATTCCAAGTAATCCACAACCTATAGTGAAGCACAAAGACTGCTTTTCCACACAAAAAGTAAACCTGATATTAGTGATTATAAAGTAAACCTGGAACTAATAGAGAAAAGAAATTATTTCAATAGTTAACCAGATTTTTTCAGGCACAAAGAAGAAGAATATTCACATTTTAAGCTCCTGTGAGATTTAACAGGTGCGGTAACCCTTAAAGTCAATAGAAATACAAAGTTTCGTCTCGTCCACCATACTTTCCAACAAAACAATAAAGCCTCAACCCCAAATTAGCTGGGTTCGCTATTTGGATCAAAACAATTGCATTCAACTTGATTTAATGTCTTTTTTCTTTATATAAAACCAATTTATTACCCCTCAAACTTACACAGATAGGCTCAAACCCTCAACCTCCTACATATAATATAAGTGACCACATTTTTAGATACCATAGCAAAAACTGCAACTAAAAACAACAAAGATTGCCACAGTAACAGAAACAATTCTCAACCATGTCATCAAAGACAATATTATGTTTTTATTTATGCATTTTAATTAGCTATTCACAAACATAAGAAAAATCTCTCAGCTTTCAACCACCTGTATTGAAAAATTATATTTTGGGACCAACCAACCTAACCCATGTGTTAATATACTGGGTCCTGCTACAAGAAAAATCAGTCTCTTATGCTTTTTTGGTTCACTTTTATGCATATACCTATCACATATACTTTTCTTCCAAATTTTTTCCACCACAACATTGTCTGGTGGTCTGTGACCTTTCTAGTAGATGCCAGGAAAAAATGATTGAGCCAAAGAAAAGTATCATGGTGGCTTCTTGCAAGCTTGTATTCAGACAATCATTCTGGAAAATGATTGGACTGACATACTGTTGACACAGCAATTTGATACACAACTGTTAGTGTCCCGTAAATAGTGCATTGAGATTTGTGCATACACATCTCAATGTGTGTCTAAAGGACATGAACAACTGCGTGTCAAATGGATGTGTCGAAGGTATGCCCCGTTGCATTTTCCATCTTTTCAATAGCTGTCTTGCCTAGAGGAAGCATCAGCGATGGCATGTTAGCATGAATCAGCAAACCAAAACTTAACAGTAACAGAATCACTGTAACAAGCACAAAACAGAGACTTCCATGACAGTCTAACTATGACTGGATGAAGAAAATCCAAAGTTGAAAAGCATAACATATCAACTGTTAGACCAGAGGGACTTGCAATGACTTCAAAGCGTGTAACACTGCCACTTTCCTAAAGGAAATTTTGCTCTCTATACTGCAAGAGTCAGCAAATATCCTAAAGGATACGATGAAGTAAACCCACCTTTCACTTTGCAGTAGTGAAAGATGAAAACAAGAGCAGTTGCTGATGAATTTCGAGATGATTTCTTCCTCCCCAAACCTCTCCTCTTATAGAGCACTGGTCATGACCAGTTAGAGTGAAAATGGGGTAGTGGAGTAGTGGAATAGTCAAGCATTGATGCAATTGAGTAATGGAGCAGTCAAGCATTGATGCAATGGAGTAGTGGAGCAGTTTCAACTGCACCCACTCAGCCACTCTAATAACTACCCATTTAATATCGAAAATGGTAAAAAATTAATGGTAAAAAGTTTTACCCATAGTTAGCTTGTACACATATACACACACACGCACGTGCCTCGTGCTAAGTGCGCCTATAAAAGCGCCATATGCGCCGCGCGCGTGTGGCTCACCTTGCATAGCACTTGTATTTTATTTTACACACACTATTGTGCAAGAGTACATATATACTCTTTAAACTTGAAGTTCTTAACCAATGTGAGACTAAACATTTATTTTGAAAATGTTCAACATCAAATTTGAAGAAAATCCAAGATCCATAAATATAAAGTTGAAAGACCTTCATCAATTTTGTACAGTTAGAAGAGACTAACCACTTGAAAATCACATCAAGCTCACAAGCTGGTGTCCAACTACTACAACAACAACAATAATATAACCTTAGTCCCAAATTAATTGACGTCGACTACATAGATCAAACTCTTCCATTGTGCTCGATTAAGTGCAATTGATATGGTGAGCTTTTCAAATCATTCAAATTCCTCTTAA